>OY992886.1:60544318-60961727 GCA_963921405.1 Cepaea hortensis
AGTAACAGCCAGATATTCAACATATTCTCTCATTGACCAGTATCTGTGTTAGTAACAGCCAGATATTCAACATATTCTCTCATTGACCAGTATCTGTGTTGATCCTAGCCTGTTATTCAACATATTCTCTCATTGACCAGCATCTGTGTTAGTAACAGCCAGATATTCAACATATTCTCTCATTGACCAGCATCTGTGTTAGTAACAGCCAGATATTCACCATATTCTCTCATTGACCAGCATCTGTGTTAGTAACAGCCAGATATTCACCATATTCTCTCATTGACCAGCATCTGTGTTAGTAACAGCCAGACATTCAACATATTCTCTCATTGACCAGAATCTGTGTTGATCCTAGCCTGTTATTCAACATATTCTCTCATTGACGCGCACCTGTGTTGGCCACAGCAAATTCTTCAACATATTCGCGACTAGCCACTATATCTAGAGGTCACTTCATCATCCGCTAGCCTGCGGACGCGCCTAGTAGTAGCAACGTCTCCTACCCTTTCTGGTCAAACTACTTGACTACCTAGCTAGGTTTGATCCTATGTTCTTGACACGAAACCTAAATACAGATCCGTTCTGTCACTGAATCACGTACAATATAACATAACTGTCTGATACAATAAGTTGCTCATGTGCTTGCACGCTGTTGATACTAGACTGCACATTTGATTAAAGGATTAATGAAATGGACTTGACAAATAGTTCATGTTAGCTTTGTACGGTGAAAAATGATGTGGCCGCCTAATTGTGTTAGTAATTTTGTTAGAACACGGAAGCATGTTCCATGTAGGTTAATTGACTTGGAGACGGAGTTAGAACAGCCAACATAGTGACACTGACTCCTGGACAGGAACCTGACCATGGTATACCGACAGATAGACAGACTTGCAAACATTCACACAAGTAGATCAACAGACAGTCATATTCATCATCAAAGTCATCATCGCCATATGCCATGCCAGCAAGCGTGGGCGGTCACGGTTCGTCGTACTTGATCACTGGAGTCTAAGATCATGTCTGTCTTATTGGCCTGATGATGTCATTCGTTCCTTTTTGGATGATGACTCTTAGCAAAATCTGTGTGGTGTGACTCGTTATACAGATTGTTCGATGTTGATCATATTCTAAGATTCCTGATGTCTTCTCGATTGCAATGACACGTAATAATAGTTAGGTAGACGGGCGGGCAGGCGGACGGACGAGCGGACGGACGGACGGACAAGCGGACGAACGGACAGGTAGTAGGTAGGAAGGTATATATATATATATATAGAGAGATATAGGCATTTGATTTGGTCAGTCGTGAGGGTCTGTTCAAAGCACTAAAGAAGATTGGCTGCCCACCAACTCTTTTGTCCATTGTGGAATCTTCATACCCACAGGCATGAAGGGTATAATCAAGTTTGATGGTGCAACTTCAGAAGAGTTTGAAATCAAGAGTGGAGTTAAGCAAAGTTGTGTACTTGCTCCCACCCTCTTTGGAATATACTTTTCACTTCTACTGAAATATTCCTTTCGTGATCAGGATGGTGGTATATACATTCACTCACGCTCAGATGGCGGCCTCTACAATGCTCAGAGATTGAAGGCCAATACCAAAATTAGGAGGGTACTGATCAGAGAGTTGCTTTTTGCAGATGATGCTGCAGTTACGACCCACTCTGAAGAAGAATTACAATGTCTGCTATCTGCATTCTCCAATGCTTGTTCCGAATTTGGTTTAACAATTAACAAAAAGAAGACACAGATTATGTCACAATGTGCACATGGGGTACCATCAATCTTTATTGACGACGCCGAACTAGAGATGGTAGACCATTTTACATATCTAGGATTAGTGGTAAATAGCAAATTATCCCTAGATCAGGAAAAAAACAAACATCCGGATTGGTAAGGCAGCAACAACAATGAACAGGTTAAGAAAAAAGAGTCTGGGAGAACAGGAAGCTTACAGCCAAAACAAAAGTCCTTGTCTATCAAGCCTGTGTCCTTAGTACTCTTCTTTATGGCAGTGAAACCTGGACAACTTACTCACACCAAGAGAAACGTTTAAACATCTTTCATATGCGGTGTCTGCGAAGAATTCTTGGTATTAAGTGGTAAGACACAACCACAAAAACTGAAGTATTGGAAAGATCAGGTTGTGTGACGGTTTATTCCATGCTCAGTCTTCGTAGACTTAGATGGATAGGATATCTTAGAAGGGTGGATGATGGTAGAATACCAAAGGACATCTTTTTTGGTGAATTACAGATGGGTAAGAGATCTCAGGGTCGACCTCTACTACGATACAAAGATGTGTAAGCGGGACATGATTGATACAGGCATTGATAATGCACATTGGAAGCAAGTTGCCGCTGAACGTGTTGCATGGAGGGCAAACATCAGAAATGAAATAAAGACAAAGGAGAAAATTATTGCAGATAAGTCACACACCGAGCGTGTGAGACGTAAGATGGTGCATGATGGTGGAAATAATCACGTGTTCACATGCACCCACTGTGAAAGAACATTTACAGCGCGAATTGGCCTTACATTCGCAACCGCCATGGGTAAAAGTTATTATGCCTTTTTGAAGCACAAACTACCGTCTGTCAATACGGCAAGGTGCCAATGATGATATATATATATATATATATATATATATATATATATATATATATATATATATATATATATATATATATATATATATATCATCATCATCATCATCATCATCATCATCATTATCATCACCGATAAGCGTGGACGGTCATATTCTGCCATCTCACTCGATCACCAGAGTCGTGGATCATATATATAAAGGTATATGGTGCTAAGCAAGTAGGCTGGTAGGTTGGTATGTAGGTTTAAGTAAGTAAGTTTTTAAGTAAGTAGGTGTAAAAGTAGGAATGATGGTGGTAGTAAGTAGGTTTGTATACATGTATATTGATAGGTGGGTAAGCACTTAAGTAAATCACTGCAATTAAAACATAAATTATGAACACGTTCACACCTAAGATTTGTATGTACTAATACTGATAGCCGTTGACTGTAATTCGTGATTAAAAACAAAGTAATAAAAACCGAAATATCTATCGCTGAAATTATCACTAGACGTTTGGAATAGCATCAGCAATAAGTAAGTTAAGTAAAGGACCCCATTCACACGTCTTAGACGCATCAAGAAACTGGCGTTATACCTATATTTGTATAGACCAATAGGCGCTCAGTGGGTCAGTATCACATCGGCCGCTTTGACTTCCCAAGCCGTTTTGTAGTACTAGTTCTAGATTGGACCAATCTGGGAGCCCTGGTACATTTTAAAATTCGTATCCGCCCCGATCGGATCGAACCACGGCCACCGGACGGGCTAGCGAGTGGCTAGTCACTACACACAGCTCACCAAGCAATACATTCACACCTATTTCTATTCCTTTCTTCTAGTTTCTCTTAATGCCCACCAACACAATGAATGCATTTTTCATGCTCTAGGAAACAAGCAACGTGCTGTGTTGTTTCTCTGTATTGTTCAGTAGCAGTCGTGATGTGTGCAATAAAGCGATCGGATCCTTGTTTTTCTGTGTTGACAGCCGGACTGGGCGTCCAGACAACACGGAGGATGTGATTGCCTGTATTGCTGTATGTAATTTATGAGGCTGTGAACTCCGAAGAATTTCAATGAGTATTTGAACGGAGATTGCCAGGACAGAAAACCTCATTTTGTCGTAATGCTTCAGCAAACAGACTTACCTGGCCCGTACCCCGTAACTTGGCGCAGTAAGTCATTTTGCCGCGTGGCCTATGTCCCATTTTTGGAGGGCCAATTGGTTTGACATTTTGGCCTTAAATGCCTTAAAATTTCTGTATGCAGAAGCTAAGAGTAAAGTCTGCCACTAGAGGTAGGTAGGAGACGATGACGAAGACGTTTAGTGCACTGAAGAATTCACGACAATGATTATGCAAAAGTTAGCATGGTTTTAAATAACACAATACAGAAAGCCGTATTTAAAACAATGATTAAAATAATCATCATGACGTTAGCAAGATCTAAGATATTAAAAGGTATTGAAGTCGGGTTTTGCCACTAAGCTATCCGCTGATTTAGCTAGTTCTAAGATTGATATTGAAGTCTGGTTTTGCCACTACCCTGCCCGCTGATTTAGCCAGTTCTACGATAGGTATTGAAGTCTAGTTTTGCTACTACCCTATCCCCTGATTTAGCTATTTCTAAGATTGGGATTGCCGGTTTCCGTGGAAAAGACCTTACGGACGCGATTCGTAAACTCGCTTAACAGCATTCGAAACACAGCTGCGACCGATTTAGCAGCAGACCGCGTTGCGCTAAATTTTAACGAATTAGTATGAGAGCCGGTCGTTCAGAAAACAATGGCAAACCACTGAACGTAAACTTGCCAAAACATCAACAACAACAGTAAAATGCTGGTGTTGACAGCGATGTCCTGTAAACAGGATATGCAAAGGAAAAAAAATGATTGGTATTGAAGTCTGGTTTTGCCACTACCCTATCCCCTGGTTTAGCCAATTCTAAGATTGGTATTGAAGTCTGGTTTTGCCACTACCCTGTCCGTTGATCTCATGCAATTCTGCTAAACTTTGCCTAATTCTGAACCCCAGCGTTTTCTGTAAATGAAAGTAGAGCATTATACGCAACATTAACAAAGAGACGGTGTTGTATCGTCATAGAATGAGATACCAGGAATTGAAGAAAGCCGTGACTAGCGGTAAATCCCACTGTTGAAGAGACATAGGCAGACCGAGGGAAATGATATTTCACAGTCTAAGGGGGTGAAGTAAAGGAATATTATCGATAGAATTTACCTGTGGGGAGACCACAATGTATTATATGTTGACGAAAGTATGTTCAACAGAAAACCGCTGTTTCTCATATGTTGTCTTTTCATTTCGGTATTTTCAATAGTAGACCATGTCTCGTATGTTGTCTTTTGGTATTTTATACATTATAACCACATGTCCCATTATGTTGCCCTCCGGTATTTTCAATAGTAGACGATGTGTCATATGTTGCCTTCCAGTACTTTCAATAATAGACAATGTCTCATACATTGCCTTCCAGTACTTTCAATAGTAGACGATGTCTCATATGTTGCCCTCCGGTATTTTCAACACTTGACTTCCATGTCCCATATTTTGCCCTCCACTATTTTCTTCGGTAGACCTCTATGTCCCATATTTTGCCCTCCACTATTTTCTAAGGTAGACGTTCATGTCCCATATTTTGCCCTCCAGTATTTTCTAAGGTAGACGTTCATGTCCCATATGTTGTCCTCCATTATTTTCTACGGTAGACGTTCATGCCTCAAATGTTGCCCTCCAGTATTTTCTATGATAGAACTCCACGTTCCATATTTTTTCCTCCAGTATTTTTCTATGGTTGATCTTCATGTTCCATATTTTTCCCTCCAGTATTTTCTATGATTGATCTTCATGTCCCATATTTTGCCCTCCAGTATTTTCTATGGTAGGCCTTCATTCCCATATGTTGCCCTCCAGTATTTTGAACAGTAAGCTTCAATGTCTAATATTGTGACCAAAACAGATAGCCTATTGTTGTATCCATTTCATTAGTGTAATTTCAAGTGCTAACACCGAAAGCGATTGTTCGATCATACCGATATAAATATTAGACAAATGATAATAAAGTGATTTAGCATGTTATATATTTTGCCAATTGCCAATTGTAATATTGTTTGAGTTTCAAATGCATCATCATACTTTGACAAAATGTGTAATTCAAAATAAAGTTTTACGTTTGTGAATTTAACAAAGAAGCCACATACAACAGGTGCGCAATTTGTTAACTGGCATATTTCCCTGCGTCTCACCAGGTGCATTCACTCATTCGGTAGCATGTTCTTTGCAGAACCTCGCTCCCATAACAAGATGTCCCGCGTCAGATACACCCATCTGGAGATCATCCGCCACATCCTGCACCCATCTTCTCTTTGGCCTTCTTCTTCCTCTCTTCCCATGCATATACCCCTCCATTATTGTTCTCTCCAAACTTTCATGACGTTTTACATGACCATAATATTTCAAATTTCTTTGTTTTATCGTCATAGCAAACCTTCTTCAATATTCAGCTTTTGAAATATGGATGCATTTGTTCTTTTCTTTATCCAAGATATTCTTATAACTCGTCTATAACATTTATATTCAAAGGCGTTTATGCGCTGTTCAGCTTGTTTAGTCTATGAACCAGGTGCATACTCCACAATTATATATAATACTGCCTTCCCATTGTTCAACTTATGGCCCATTTGTTTCACTTTCTAAAAACCTTGTAAAAAATATAATAAACAGTATTATCTACGCATTTTGCCTAAACTAATCAATGTAAAATTCTTAAAACATTCTTACTGCATATCCTTTACAGGACGTTGCTGTTTGAGATTTCTTGGCAAATTTACTTTTAGTAAGCTTGCCATTGCTTTCTGTACGACAGGCACTCATGCTATTGCATGAAAATCAACGCAAGGCGGTCTGCTGCCAAACCGCTCGCAGTTGTATTTTGAACCCAGTATGCGGGATTACGATTTGCGTCCGTAACACCTTCACCACAGAGCCGGCTAAATGTAATTGGTAAACAATGCTCGCGTGCGTTTGCTTGGTTGTTTCTTTACTTGTAAACTGAACAGTTAGTTACACAATATTTCGTTTTGTTACTCTGGCTGTTATTTATAATGTTTGCTCAGCCTGGATACTGTGAACAGATATTAGGTTCTAGATTTCCACACACACAAAATGGAGCTAGTTAAACTTAACTCATTCTTTCCATAGAAAAATAAGGCCTAGTCAAACTGAACGCTTTCTGTTCCGAGAGAATGACCGGCTAGTAACAGTTGCTCTTTTCTGTGTCAATAAAAACAGGAGCTAGTTAAAGTTAATTATTTATATTCCAAGAAGCATAAACGCAAGAGAAACTTAATCATTTCTATCCTAAGAAACATAAACGCTAGGGAAACTTAATTACTTCTGTCCCAAGAAACATAAACGCTAGGAAAACTTAATTATTTCTGTCCCAAGAAACATAAACGCTAGGGAAACTTAATTATTTCTGTCCCAAGAAACATAAACGCTAGGGAAACTTAATTATTTCTGTCCCAAGAAACATAAACGCTAGGGAAACTTAATTATTTCTGTCCCAAGAAACATAAACGCTAGGGAAACTTAATTATTTATGTCCCAAGAAACATAAACGCTAGGAAAACTTAATTATTTCTGTCCCAAGAAACATAAACGCTAGGGAAACTTAATTATTTCTGTCCCAAGAAACATAAACGCTAGGGAAACTTAATTATTTATGTCCCAAGAAACATAAACGCTAGGGAAACTTAATTATTTCTGTCCCAAGAAACATAAACGCTAGGAAAACTTAATTATTTCTGTCCCAAGAAACATAAACGCTAGGGAAACTTCATTATTTCTGTCCCAAGAAACATAAACGCTAGGGAAACGTAATTATTTCTGTCCCAAGAAACATAAACGCTAGGGAAACTTAATTATTTCTGTCCCAAGAAACATAAACGCTAGGGAAACTTATTTCTGTCCCAAGAAACATAAACGCTAGGGAAACTTAATTATTTCTGTCCCAAGAAACATAAACGCTAGGGAAACTTAATTATTTCTGTCCCAAGAAACATAAACGCTAGGGAAACTTAATTATTTCTGTCCCAAGAAACATAAACGCTAGGGAAACTTAATTATTTCTGTCCCAAGAAACATAAACGCTAGGGAAACTTAATTATTTCTGTCCCAAGAAACATAAACGCTAGGGAAACTTAATTATTTCTGTCCCAAGAAACATAAACGCTAGGGAAACTTAATTATTTCTGTCCCAAGAAACATAAACGCTAGGGAAACTTAATTATTTCTGTTCCAAGAAACATAAACGCTAGGGAAACTGAATTATTTCTGTCCCAAGAAACATAAACGCTAGGGAAACTTAATTATTTCTGTCCCAAGAAACATAAACGCTAGGAAAACTTAATTATTTCTGTCCAAAGAAACATAAACGCTAGGGAAACTTAATTATTTCTGCCCCAAGAAACATAAACGCTAGGGAAACTTAATTATTTCTGCCCCAAGAAACATAAACGCTAGGGAAACTTAATTATTTCTGCCCCAAGAAACATAAACGCTAGGGAAACTTAATTATTTCTGTCCCAAGAAACATAAACGCTAGGGAAACTTAATTATTTCTGCCCCAAGAAACATAAACGCTAGGGAAACTTAATTATTTCTGTCCCAAGAAACATAAACGCTAGGGAAACTTAATTATTTCTGTCCCAAGAAACATAAACGCTAGGGAAACTTAATTATTTCTGTCCCAAGAAACATAAACGCTAGGGAAACTTAATTATTTCTGTCCCAAGAAACATAAACGCTAGGGAAACTGAATTATTTCTGTCCCAAGAAACATAAACGCTAGGGAAACTTAATTATTTCTGTCCCAAGAAACATAAACGCTAGGAAAACTCAATTATTTCTGTCCCAAGAAACATAAACGCTAGAGAAACTCAATTATTTCTGCCCCAAGAAACATAAACGCTAGGAAAACTCAATTATTTCTGCCCCAAGAAACATAAACGCTAGGGAAACTCAATTATTTCTGCCCCAAGAAACATAAACGCTAGGGAAACTCAATTATTTCTGCCCCAAGAAACATAAACGCTAGGGAAACTTAATTATTTCTGTCCCAAGAAACATAAACGCTAGGGAAACTTAATTATTTCTGTCCCAAGAAACATAAACGCTAGGGAAACTTAATTATTTCTGTCCCAAGAAACATAAACGCTAGGGAAACTTAATTATTTCTGTCCCAAGAAACATAAACGCTAGGGCAACTTAATTATTTCTGTCCCAAGAAACATAAACGCTAGGGAAACTTAATTATTTCTGTCCCAAGAAACATAAACGCTAGGAAAACTCAATTATTTCTGCCCCAAGAAACATAAACGCTAGGGAAACTTAATTATTTCTGCCCCAAAAAACAAAAACGCTAGGAAAACTCAATTATTTCTGCCCCAAGAAACATAAACGCTAGGGAAACTTAATTATTTCTGTCCCAAGAAACATAAACGCTAGGGAAACTTAATTATTTCTGTCCCAAGAAACATAAACGCTAGAAAAACTTAATTATTTCTGTCCCAAGAAACATAAACGCTAGGGAAACTTAATTATTTCTGTCCCAAGAAACATAAACGCTAGGGAAACTTAATTATTTCTGTCCCAAGAAACATAAACGCTAGGAAAACTTAATTATTTCTGTCCCAAGAAACATAAACGCTAGGGAAACTTCATTATTTCTGTCCCAAGAAACATAAACGCTAGGGAAACTTAATTATTTCTGTCCCAAGAAACATAAACGCTAGGGAAACTTAATTATTTCTGTCCCAAGAAACATAAACTCTAGGGAAACTTAATTATTTATGTCCCAAGAAACATAAACGCTAGGGAAACTTAATTATTTCTGTCCCAAGAAACATAAACGCTAGGAAAACTCAATTATTTCTGCCCCAAGAAACATAAACGCTAGGGAAACTCAATTATTTCTGCCCCAAGAAACATAAACGCTAGGGAAATTCAATTATTTCTGTCCCAAGAAACATAAACGCTAGGGATTCTTAATTATTTCTGTCCCAAGAAACATAAACGCTAGGGAAACTTAATTATTTCTGTCCCAAGAAACATAAACGCTAGGGAAACTTAATTATTTCTGTCCCAAGAAACATAAACGCTAGGGAAACTTAATTATTTCTGTCCCAAGAAACATAAACGCTAGGGAAACTTAATTATTTCTGTCCCAAGAAACATAAACGCTAGGGAAACTTAATTATTTCTGTCCCAAGAAACATAAACGCTAGGGAAACTTAATTATTTCTGTACCAAGAAACATAAACGCTAGGGAAACTTAATTATTTCTGTCCAAAGAAACATAAACGCTAAGGAAACTTAATTATTTCTGTCCCAAGAAACATAAACGCTAGGGAAACTTAATTATTTCTGTCCCAAGAAACATAAACGCTAGGGAAACTTAATTATTTCTGTCCCAAGAAACATAAACGCTAGGGAAACTTAATTATTTCTGTCCCAAGAAACATAAACGCTAGGGAAACTTAATTTATTCTGTCCCAAGAAACATAAACGCTAGGGAAACTTAATTATTTCTGTCCCAAGAAACATAAACGCTAGGGAAACTTAATTATTTCTGTCCCAAGAAACATAAACGCTAGGAAAACTTAATTATTTCTGTCCCAAGAAACATAAACGCTATGGAAACTTAATTATTTCTGTCCCAAGAAACATAAACGCTAGGAAAACTCAATTATTTCTGTCCCAAGAAACATAAACGCTAGGAAAACTTAATTATTTCTGTCCCAAGAAACATAAACGCTAGGAAAACTCAATTATTTCTGTCTCAAGAAACATAAACGCTAGGGAAACTTAATTATTTCTGTCCCAAGAAACATAAACGCTAGGGAAACTTAATTATTTCTGCCCCAAGAAACAAAAACGCTAGGAAAACTTAATTATTTCTGTCCCAAGAAACATAAACGCTTGGGAAACTTAATATTTCTGTCCCAAGAAACATAAACGCTAGGAAAATTTAATTATTTTTGTCCCAAGAAACATAAACGCTAGGGAAACTCAATTATTTCTGTCCCAAGAAACATAAACGCTAGGAAAACTTAATTATTTCTGTCCCAAGAAACATAAACGCTAGGGAAACTCAATTATTTCTGCCCCAAGAAACATAAACGCTAGGAAAACATAATTATTTCTGCCCCAAGAAACATAAACGCTAGGAAAACTTAATTATTTCTGTCCCAAGAAACATAAACGCTAGGGAAACTCAATTATTTCTGCCCCAAGAAACATAAACGCTAGGGAAACTCAAGTATTTCTGCCCCAAGAAACATAAACGCTAGGAAAACTTAATTATTTCTGTCCCAAGAAACATAAACGCTAGGGAAACTCAATTATTTCTGTCCCAAGAAACATAAACGCTAGGGAAACTTAATTATTTCTGTCCCAAGAAACATAAACGCTAGGGAAACTTAATTATTTCTACCCCAAGAAACAGCTGAGCTAGTGACACGTAACTCTTTCTCAACTGCGAAATACAGAAACTAGTTATGTTAATTTTTTTCTCCTGTGCCAATGAAACAAAAGAGCTAGAGAAATTCATCATTTTCTGTCTCAAGGAAAACTAGATCGTGAAACTGACTATTTTCTGTGCTAGGTAAAACAGAAGCCAGTGAAGCTCAACTGTTTTTGACCTAAGAAAAACAAGAGATAGCGAAGTTAACGCTCTTTGACTTAAGGAAAACGAGATAGCAAAGTTAACGCTCTCTGATTAAGGAAGACAAGAGATAGCGAAGTTAACTCTCTCTGACCTAAGGAAAACACGAGATAACGAAGTTAACGCTCTCTTACCTAAGGAAAAGTTTTAAAAGTAAAAAAGAAAAGACACGTTGTCCACGTCTTGATGCGCATCGGATGTATTGTTGCGCTATGTTTCTATAGACCAATGGGCAGTCGATGCGTATGTAATTCAGTTGATATCATTCTGACACATCTGTGCTGCATTAAACCGGAGTGGTGACCAGACGTTTCGATTCAAGGGAAGCAATCAACAAAATATTCTTCTGTTTGAAAACACACAGTTTACGTCCACGAAGTAATTTCACATTTTCACAACGTAAAAGCCGGCAAGGAGTCTGGATTGCCGAATTACTGACTTCATTTCACCCAGGAACATCTCCCGAATTGGCAACTGAAATGTTGAAACCATGTGTGAATTTGGAAAGACACTGCAGGTGATAAAAGTCTAGAAATATTAGGGGATTAGTATTTTGGGGTAATGTGAAAGAAGGTGGAATGGAGCATGCGAAAAACTTCTAAGCATATGTGAAACACTGAAGAAGTCTTAAAGTTATTTAAAAACGCAAAAATTATTCAGGACGAATTGGTTTCCAAATTAACACCGCAAAAACAAAAACTATCGATCTTAGCAACAGTTCGGACGACACCAAATTAAACATAAAGCGTTCTTGAAAAAGTCAACAGCTTCACATACCTAGGAAGCAAAATGACATCTACAGGGGACTCATCACCAGAAATATCATCTAGAATCGCACTGGCATCTGGTGCCTTCAATCATCTGGAAGTCAAAGACACTCAGCAAGCACACAAAACTTAAAATCTTCAACTCTTGTATGATTCCAGTGTTAACGTATGGATGCGAGAGTTGGAAATCAACAGTAGCTTTGTACAAAAAAATTAGACAATTTTGAGAACAAATGTCTTAGAAGAATTCTAAACCTCCACAGGACAGATTTCAGAACCAATACGCAAATAAAACAAGAGACTAGGCAAGATATTGTATCCAATTTTATAAGAAAACGCCGTTGGAACTACATCGGCCATGTACTCAGAATGGACAAGACAAGACCAAGCCCTCATATGGTCACCAGTAGGGAAAAGAAATCGGGGAAGACCAAGAGAGACCCTGTGTAGAACCATCATCAGAGAAGGCTCATTCAACGGCCTAGTAAACATCCAAGATCTACAACATGTAGCAGCGAACCGCCAGGTCTGGAGAGCCATGACTTCTGCCCTATGCGTCGCCCAGGGCTCAAGAGAAAAGACTAACATTTATAACACCATCACCCCTTTCTTCACCAACACAAGAACGCACACGCACACACACACACACACACACACACACACACACACACACACACAAATACACACATGCGTAAACACACAATTTAAAGTGATCTAATGTTACGTACTAACACATGACAAGGATAAATCAGTTTAGAAGGAATTTTACATGGCAGTTTAATGTCTATAAGTAATAAAATTAACCACATCAACATTTTCATCGTCATGTGCCACTCCGATAAGCGTGGGCGGTCATGTTTCGCCATCTCACACTATCACCGGAATCATGGATTAGCTCTGTGTTCTTGTCTCGACAATACCACATGGTCAAGCGATCCATGTAATTACTTCTCTGCCTTCCTCTTTGTCTTCTGCCTTCTATCTTGCCAGTTGTCACCAAGTTATCAAATTTATTTCTTGCCATCACGTGTTCACACAAGTGTGACTGTCAATGTCTAATTTATCTAATCAGTTTACGATTTTCATTTGTTTTTTGAAATATTTGGCCATTGGTTTTTCTGTCTGTCCATGGTATTCTTTGCATTTTCCTCAGAAACCACATGTCTACAGCCATCAGATGTTTTTCCGCCTCTTTGCTCATTGTCCACGCTTTGCTTCCATACAAAAGAACAGGTTTTATGTAAAATCCCAACACTCTTTTTCTCGAGGCAAATGAAACTACTGCTACAACTATAATGCAGAAATCCAGGTAATCAAGAGAAAAAGCTCCTTGCATATCCTTTACAGGACGTTTGCAGTCAATACCAGCATTCTGTGATGTTGTTAATGTATTGGCAAGTGTATGTTCAGTAGTTTGCCATTGCTTTCTAAACGACCGGCACCCATACCATTTCATAAAATACCAGCGCAACGTCGTCTGCTGCCAAATTGCGCGCAGCTGTGGTTCTAACGTGGGTATACGGGATCACGAACCGCGTCCGTAACCCCTCACAACATTGACCGGCAATCAAGAGAACAGCAGAGAAATTACTAAATAACAATCTTGTGCCATTGACATTTGCAAACTCAGTACTTGAGGCACCCCAGTCTGGAAAATTGCCAGTGCTACTACAGTACTATTATCTGAATTATTCAGATGTTAGTGTAGGTTTTTACTGATGTTCTTTCATCGAACACTGATTTCCAGCAAGTATGTTAATGTGTATTAATGATGAGGTAGTACCGTTGTTCTTTTCCTTCAGTTTTCGGTTCCCCCGGCGGAGCAAAGGCCCTCACCCAACACACACCAAACGACTTTTAGAACTGTTCATGGTTGGTTAGATATCGCAGCTAAAGTTCCCACGTAGATGGGATAGCACATCCCACGCCATATCTCCTTATTCCCCTCTTACGATATGAATTGTAGATCACACTGTAATGTGCTTTCCTGAAGTATCGGTAACACACGGACCAAATAGCGATATAGTTTATCAAAATAATATCTATTGGAATAACAGTGTTAACTACATGTAAATACATGATGATAAATATTATTATTTTCATCACCATCGTAATGACATAATCATAAATGCGCATGGCAGGTCGGCCTTTAAAAAAAAATGTGTCTGCGAAATCTCTGTCTGCGGTTTCCTCAATTCACAGAAACATAATTCTTCCAGTTCATCTCTTGTTTCTCTCTAACCACTCGTAACGCTGTCTTCCTCTTGCACGCTGCACCTCCAATTTTACCTTCACCTCAAAGAGCTGTGCTGACTCACCTTAACTGTCTGCCATTGATCGCATTCAGCAACCTTTCCTTCTGTCCTAGATCTGATCAAACTTCTTTATAATAACTTTATACTGTCTGAATACGCAGTACGCATCACCACCGAAAACATCCAATCAGGCAATCTAAGGTGCCCTTTCGTGTGACTATGATCTGATATCTCACTATGAACAAAATAACTGCAGCTGTATTGGTTGCATAAAGCCGCAAAATAAAATACAGGCGTTTTCCGGAAAAGATAGCTGCTACAGCAACTAATTTCCCTTCATGTGGTGATTGTTTGGTTCTTTAAAACTGTTTCCAGATACAACATACCACAATCTTGTTTACAGTCGACAGCTACCTTTGAAGTAAAAATCTAGGGAATTGTCATGGAAGGCTAGGGAAGCAGACCCATACAAATGCTCAAGTCGGATGCCTCGATCATTGGGGGTATACGTCACAGTTCCATACACACGCTGATCACATTGTTTCTGCCAGCTCGAGTTAGTTCCGAAAGTCAGACCTGTAGATTTTCAGTTTTGTTTTTTTTAAACACCACAATATTTAAACTAAAACAGTCTTTCATAAAAACGGTAAAATTCAACACATATGGCATCAACTAACTTCATTTCACCAAAAGCTGAATAAGATTGTACTGAACCTCAAACTAACTATTGCTGTTATTAAAGAAATTAACATGGAGAGTGCTGAGTGCCAGCGAGGAAACAAGAATATTTCATAGGGTAGATTGAGAGTCAGTGGATATATAATTAATATGCACATAACATGATCTCGGTATCTCATAAAATATATTATACAGTAGATTTCCATATTATTACTGGGTCCGCTTCATAAATTCCCTAATCCGGTATCTATTGATAAATATCTGAGCATCGCCGACGAAAATTCACACACCGTTTATTTGAGGACTTCTGCACATGTAACTGTGTGTTCGTGTTACTTTGCACCTGATGAACTAAATATATATACCACAAACTACTTTGTTCTAATCACACATGAACATTATGAATTATGACATAACCATATGATTCCATAAAAATAATCAATACACAAAGTATAATGTATTCATTCGCCTCCGTAGAACAGGAAAGCCAGATCCTTAAAAATAAATAGATATTATTGGACATTATAAACAAAGGACACACGTTAAATTATTTACGCATTGCGTTGTCCCTGTGCACTGTAACGCTTCATTGACGTCGTCTTTATTGTTATTATCATATGCTTGTTTCTCTTCACTGTATCATTTTGGTAAAGATTACTCTTGCAAAATTATCTTAGTTAGAACGTCAACACATCGAGGCGACTTAGAATACGTTATATACAAGTTCAGTTTCGGATTTCAAAACATAATGCTATCCAACGACATATTTCAGAACCATCTATTGCACGAAATCAGAACATTATGTAAGTCAAGCGTGTAGAGTTAGCATATATATTGCAGCCCTCCGTGTTTCTGTTCAGATCTGTGTGTACTTTCTGTGACAAAGTGATAAACTCAACAACAAGACAGCGAACACCTGCCAAATATACAGTAGTGAATAGTGTGAGAAATGACAATAATCTATCTATACAGTTTGATTAAACGTTCTTGTTATCGTAATCACTAATGATATATGTGCAGCACAAACAATATTAATTAATGCCATATTGTCTCTATCATTATCATTTTTTTTCTTTTCTCTCTTTTTTTTTTTTTTTTTTTTTTTTTTTTTGTGTTCGCTCGCTTAAACTCAACCGTAGTCCTTACACACTGTTTAAAGTAGTAAAGGACTGAATTTTGCGTGTGGGTTTGCTTTCCCTTTTACCGGTGTCCCTCGCCATTTAGACGAGCCCACTCCGACTTCAGAGCATTATCATGAACCGAACTGTGTTTCCATGTTCACAGCAGAGACTATAGAATAAATCATGAATGCCAAAATATCCACACAACTGATGTAACTGCCATCACCATCGACACAATGGCCTCTGCGTGTTAAACAATACCACCAACAATCGTCCACACTGCCTCCTTATATCAACGTGTTTCTATCAGCATTTCTTTTTGGCGCTCGCTCGGTTTAAACTTAAGCGAAGTCCATACATACTACTTCTAGTACAAGTAGTGCAGGACTGAATTTTGCTTGTGGATTAGCTTTCCCTATGAACAGTGTCCCTCGCCATCAGGCGAACCAACTCCGACTTCAGAGGTACTTGTAATTTACGTCCCCAAGTCAAGGACGATAGGTCAACATTTTAGTCCAAGTGTCCGGTGTAGGGCTGAACGCCTTACCATCAGCACGCCGGATGTTTAAGGAACACACGTTCTTATCAATTCTGCCATGCTGACCTCAGCATTTTAGTACCATTCTGAAGAGCCGGGATTCTTGCGTTCTTTTCTTGGAGTCAACAATGCATTTTAAAAACACATTTAATGGCAGAATTCGTAAAAGTCGACCGATCGAACAAAACAAAACAAAAACAGCAACAAAAAAATAAAAAAAGGTATTGTAAGTGCATTGGATACTCTACGGAAAATAAATTCACAAGTTTTGATCGAAACTCAGAGAAGACATGGTGAGTTGTCTGGCAGGCCATGCGTGAAAATTCACAAGTTTCTCCAAACATGGTATTGTTGTTGTTATGTGATGATTGTGTCCAATCCCAGTGCTCCTCTAGCTATCGATTTTTCTTCCGTCATGCGTGTATTATGATTTCTACACATTTCCCTGACCTCTTCTAAGTGCCAATCAATACTTGTAAAATTATATTTAGTATAATCTCGACAGCCTCGTCGCCTCTTTTCTCCCCTCCCTTAGGATGTAGCCGGTCTCTCTGGCTGTGGGGTTACAACACTTTCTCTCTGTAATCCCGTTTATCACGCAGAGTCTCGCAGCGGAGCGAGAACTGAGGTGGTTCGACCCCCGCTCGTGACTTGCGGATACTGAGCCGGCCGCTCAGAAAGCAATGGCAAACTACTGAGCGTAATCTTGCCAAGAGATCAACAGACAGCTGAAAGATGCTGCTGTTGACAGCTAAGTCCTGTAAAAGGATACGCAAAACATCTTAGGATGTATATTTCCAGATCTATCACTTGTGGGAGCAGTGGTGGCATAGTGGTTAGCCGCTTGCGTGCAGGCTCGCAGGTAAATCGATCAACATCGAGACGAGCAGTAGAATAGCCGATTGGACTCGGGGCCGCCCGGCGTTCCGGAGCTGTCAGCCTATGTTGCTATGGGTGGGTTGTGACGAAGTCACAAACAATATTCTTGGCGGGTTTCTAGGCTGTCAGCCTATGTTGTACTGGTTGGCAAATGTGTTTGCGTTGAGTGGGGAAGGTCGGGGGGGGGGGGCGTCGGAGCTAGCCATGTGTTTGCTGTTGGTGGTGTGGTAGAAGCACCCGTCTCGCCGGTTGGGGTGGTGGTTGTGGCGGTGGTTGTGGGGGAGTTGCGGCGGAGGTTGTAAGTGTGGCGGGGTAGGTGGGGGTTTTGATGCCAGAGCTGTGGCAAGACCGGTAATGGCTAGAGTGATAGCTGAGATCATGAGACCAAGCCCTGTGATAATACTCGTTATGGTGAAGCCCTTGTTCTCGGAACAAATTTCGCAGCCTCTGGCATAGTGTTGCGTCTTCATTGAGAATCTTAGACATGGTTTTACGGACCAGACTGAATCGAGTGCGTAAGCCTTCGTGAAACACAGAAGCCTCCACTAAAAGCACCTTGGTTTTATCTTCAAGATTGGCAGTCTTTCTCTCCTGAAAGGAAAGATTTTTTTCTGCAATCAAAACAAGGTGGTTGGTAAGTTTGCCTTAAAGAGTCTTCACAGCTTTGTCGAGCATCATGAGCCCCTTGATATCTTTCAGCGGAATGTAACCTTTCGTTTTCAAATACAGGTCTACTTCCTCTTCTGTTATTTTCGGCAAAGGAGAATCGTTATAGGGTTTTAAAGCCTGTTGCACTTCTATGTCATAAATTCCCTGCACTGCTGGCTGCAGCCCCTTGCTCTGCCAGCTCATCAGCCAAGCTGCTTACTGCTTCCCGGGTCTTATTTGGTAGGCTGCCTGTATACCAGTCTGCAAATCCCAACTTACCTAGTACACACCTGAAGAGTTTTGATAGCGCCAAAGCCTGATTTTGTTTCAATACGAGATCTATTTTTGAGAACTCATTGAGACGAAGACTACCATCTTTATCGAGATAAAAATTGTTATAGGGTTTTGTTTTTGTCTCTTCGTTCCCTGCCAACTCGTCATAGTAGCGTTTTAAGGCCCCGATTAATTCAAGATTGTGTCGTTGCCTACCAGTCTGACTTCCACTCTCTTCCCCGGGTTCCTACAGGGGGTTGAGGGGCGAATTGAGATTAGCTCACGGTGGTATAATATAGCTAGGCTCCACCTGCTGTGAACCGCCCATACCTTCGGACCACTGTGGGTAAACAGACGCGGCAGCCCGGGTTTCTGAGAATGATGCCCGGGACTGACTCAAGAAGCAAGATATTTTTCAGACATATTTGTCCGCGCCTACTTATGTACCATGGCCCCACATCGATGAAGATAGACTGAGTGACGTGCTCTACCTACCACATGACCGCGTTGGTTGTAAGAAATATAAGTATGTCTTGGCGGTGGTGGATGTTGCATCCCGCCATACGGAGGTCGAGCTAGACAAGAGCAGCAAAGAGGTTGCATTGGTAATTACCAAAATCTATAAACGCGGACCGTTGACATGGTCAAAGCTTTTGTAGGTTGATCCGGCACGTGAGTTCAGCGGTGATCCAGCTGGCGGCGAAGTTTATAAGACGCAGGTATGACACGGGCAAGATGGAAACCACCATCAGCAGAAGGTTGTTGAACAGATTAGTTAGTTAGTCGCGATTCCAACTTCACGGCAGAGGGTCACCACATAATGCCCCGTTCATGAGCCAGTGAATATCACTTCAGGTGAAGGTTGTTTGGGCTCAGTACGCCCAATAGCTATTGCTGGCTGTCCGCGGCTCTTCAGAACGGTTAGCCGAGTGGGTTCAAGCTTTTCCACAGATTGTCGCTGCTCTGAACAATGAGATGAAGCATTTGACGGGTTGAAAGCCTGTTGATGTGATCTGCAGAATGAGGCTGCAAAGTCTTTCAGTGCCTCATGTGCCGTCACTTCCAACTCTTCGTCCTGTCACGAGCCTTTGATTCCATCTGATGCTCAGGTGCGCTATCTGCATGCCAGTTCGCCAGACGAGCACAACCTGGAAGGTGAACGCCGACGAGCTACCGATCCTGTTTGGTTGCTGACTGTGCACACGGTGTGCAGTGTAGTCAGGGCAGCATGGGCAGCCTGTGCTGTACTGCATGGTGGATGAACCAGCTCGTGGGTTCGTTAGAGAAGAACTGATGCCTGTGCCTCCCGACACTGAGAATAATAGCCTAATAGGATACTCATCCTTCGGTCTATTACTCCTTAACAGCCACGCCACCTTCTTTTCTGTTACATTCGAGACAGGTCAGCTGCACATTGTCCTTGTAGTGTCCCCTGTTGTTATCGATATGGTCGACTGTGAACTACTGTGAATCCTCTGTATGGTAGGACCATAGCAGCTCGATGTTACACGTCGCACAGCCGTTCTGTTGCTCTTCCTTCAGCTGCACGATGTAGTTAAACCCTTGAAATCTTTTGGCCTGGTCCTGACGTTTACCCTGGATCTTTGCACGTACTGGAATGTACTGTGCGGTCCGCTACGTGTTCTCATTTCCAATTCCAATTTCAATTTTTCAAAACAAAAAAATTCAAAATTCAGTCTCGTTAAACCTGCCTCCTCAGCTTTGGTTATTTTGAGATCATAGGTTGTGTGGACTGCTAGTCCTAGTTCATAATGGTTTTATTGGGTCCGCTCTGTTTATCGGATAAGGTTATTTTTGTGCTGCCTGGTAATTTCCTTTCTGTCTTATGTTGGCCCCGATATAGACCTGTCCTTGGACGGGCCTACTAGGTCCCGCATACTTTCGTTTGTTGGTTTCTTACTCTACTAGCACTACTCCATGCTGGTTGTTTCTTATGTTTGTTCTCATTTGCCATCGTCACGCAATAAATGTCCGTGGACAGACCCGTTCAATCTGGTGCATATACTCCACCCGGGATACGGCAAGATTCACGAGGTTTGACCACTGAAGATAGTCGTCTATAATCCATACGTTTTGAGGATCACGAATGGTGAGCCCCTGGCTAGAGAGAACCGTTAAGGCGTATCCGAGGCGCCAGTCGTCAGTCGTGGCTGCGGTTGCGGCTATTATGACATCAACGACGTCGTTGAGGATGAGCACCTCTTTATTGACACTGCCGAGTATGGTAACCTCGATATTCTGTTTCCGGCTGTCTTTGGGGTCGTATTGTAAAGGCACGGGGGCATCTGAGAAGTTATTCTTCTTCTTTCGTTCGCTTGAAATATGTCTATATCTGCAATGTCGTCTCTTGCATGAATTGAACTGTTTTTTTGTTTTTTTTTCAGTTCACACAGTGGTCCATAGAGTTTATCTTCCACTGTCGTCTCTCTAGGCCAGAAGGTTTGCCTAGATATGTTATATTTTGGGCAGTCTTGGAGTATGTGCTCTGCTGTCTGCGACGCCAATCCACATGTGCACATGGCTGTTTCACCAATCTTGAATTTTGTATACATGTGGTTGCGTAATCTATTGTGTCCTGTTCTGAGGCGCAGAATAATGACTTGTTCTGGTCTGTCCATAATGTGGTAGTCATCTTGAGCAGGTTTTGGTGGCTTTCTGACTGATTTGATCATTCTTTTCTTTTGGTGGTATGTAACGGGCACATCAGGCTGTTCCTCTTTGGCTCCTTCCTTAGCCAATTGATCAGCTCTGTCGTTTCCGGGTACTCCACAATGGGATGGTATCCACTGTATGGTGACTTTATGCTGACTGCTAAGTTCAGAAAGTAGTGTCCTTAGTACTGGCAATTTCCCAGAGAGGAGCGCCTCGAGTACTGATTTTGCATCTGTTAGTAGCACCACAGGTTGTGTACCATTGCTGTTATTTAGTAATTTCTCTGTTGCTATCTTGATTGCCTCAATTTCGGCATCATAGTTATGGCAGTACTTTCCTGTCGGTACTCTGGCTGTGTCCCTAGTATTATTTGGGTATTCTATGTACACTCCCGCTCCTCCATTTCGAACAGCATTTTGTGCTGACCCATCTGTGTAGACTCGGATCCAGAGGTCCTGTGGGTATTCTTCATCAAGGAAGCTGAGAGTGGCTATTCTGCGCTGCACACTGTTCTGTTCTTCCTTGTCAAATATTCCTCTCACTTTTGTCTGGATTTGTAACGATAGTCTATGCTCATCTTTCCATGGAGTTCGCTCTGGAATAGTTCTTAGGGGGATACCAACTGTGGGCAGATCAGTGGTTTCTCTGCAGAGTCGTTTGGCCTGGTGGATAAAACTACTTCTTTTCAACCGCCCCATAGCTAGGTTTTCAAATCTGTTCTTCATAGGGTGGCCTGGCAAGCTGAGGAACTTTTCTGCTTGTATTAGCGTTTTCGTATCTCTGCGCTCACTCAGTGCCTGTGTCCTCCCCATCTTCTCCATTTCCACTATAGGGGTTGATCTCATCCCTCCTGTGGTGACTCTAAGTGCTTGATTTTGCAAGAGAAGTTATCATTGTGTCTCTGAAACAACACTCCCTGCACCTGATCGCGGACTTTCTGACGACTGATAAATATAAGATAGTTGGGCCTCCACTACTTTACAAACCAGCACCACTTTAGCATCTGGGTAGAGCCCTTTGCATCTCCTCGGACTGCACACGTTCGGGCTGGAGACGGAAACTCCTTTTTAGGGCCTTGAAGGCAAAGTCCTTTGCCCAGTGAGCTACCTCATCCTATTCATAGTAGTCAGCTTGTTTCCGGAGCTAGTTGTGTGGCATTTCACCCGCCATAGCATATGACCTGAACCCCACGCTCCAACATCCACAACAGGAACATCTCGAAGGTAGGTTTGGGCACAGTGCAGACCTCTTCCGAGATGATGACACGTGGATAAATATTTCGCTTATTCGCTCGGGGGTCCAGTCGAAATTTGTAATCTGCGTTACCCAGATTACAGTAGTATAGTAACGTGGTAAGCCGCTCCTTTTGAGGTGGAAATCGATTTCCACCTCAAAGGGCGATAACTCCGAGTTTTTTAATTTCCACCCCAAAGGGCGATAACTCTCCGGATTTTTTAAAAAAGTCAAGGGCGATAACTCGTTTTTTAATAGGCGTGTGTCCGATTAGGTGTGGTCTAGTGACACTTATGTACAACATAGAAAATACAACAATAAAGAAAACAAACGACTCAAGTAAGGTATATGTTTTTATTAAACCATGTACAAACAATACAATGCATATTAAATAAGTAATGGCATAGTCGAGATATTATCACTGTCAACCTTTATTTTTATATACAGATAGAACAGAGATGCACGATGTTGCTGATATGTATATACAGAAGAGTCTTGTGTCTTGAACCCTATATTGGTCCCCCCACTTGGTGTTTGGGTAGTGAGTACTTCTAAAAATGTGTCCTTGTTTAAATGCGTGTTATGGTTTTTGGTCAGACCTTTGGTACTGATTTTATCATAATCTCCGACACAAATATACGTCTTACTACATAACGAGACCATCCCCTTCCCTTCGTATTCTAGTTTGAAAAGCCCGGGGGTTCTCTTTTCATACGCTCTGATAGCCACACAGTCCTGACAGGTAGTAGAAGGGGTAAATCTATGAACAGGGCAGGTTTCAGACGGCAACCACTGATTATAGACTCTGTCATATTCTTCTCGTAGGTGTGGTCTAACTACTTCAGAGAGTGAGTCGGCGCTAAGGGCCAAATATAGAGAGTCAGTGTCCATTTCACAAAGCTGAAAGTCGTCTTTAGAGATAAATTTGTCTAGAAAGTCATAATAAAAAGCTAACATGCGCAGCTTGGCATACTGATAAACGAAGAAACCGATTTGTAGAGGTAGATCCCAGACTGTTTTCTTCTTTAGGGTTTCAACTTCGAAAAGATCAGGTGAAATACCAGTCATGCTTTTGAACCTGGGGTTATTGAGTACTTTGGTTGTGTCTTTTCCGTGACAGTAGGAGACATCGGTATGTTTTGTTTTATTAGTTAATGTTTTACCATAAGCGGCGTTACCTAACAATTTCATTGTGTCGGCTGTAATACTCTCAGCTGGATTTTTGTCCCCTTGGCGACGGGCATTAGAGACTGTTTCCCCAAATTGTTTAAAACAACTAACCGGTCGATACTCTATTGTCTGGTAGATGTGTGTAACCACCAACCCATGGGCTAGATACCACTTTAAAAGAGGGGTGGCTAATAATATTTTCTTCCCGAAATAACTACTAATCAAAGTCCGTCGTGGGGTACTCAGTAGTTTATTTTTTATTGCCTATTCTTTCATAAACTCCCCAATATCGTCCCTCGACACTTCGGTGTTCTTAAAAATAGGGGGCATTTCGGCAAAGGCCTCTTGTAAATCAGTCGGGGTCTCTATATCGCACTCAACCAACCCGAAAAATGTATCACTTTTTACAGCCTCAATTATCTGGTTTTCACTCAAAGATCCCCAAGGAAGCTCTGACGGTGGAAACGTTTCCCGTAAGAAACACTTGATTTGTGTGTTTGATCTCTTTATTCTTTGCCACTCACACTCCCAAATAACCTTAACTGTCACCCCAACAGTTTTTTCTAGATACGCGTGAATGTCACACGTATTCTGGTGCAGTTCTTCTAGTGGTTTCTTATTGACGGGGTTAATAGTTTTCCCAGCAGTTAGACGGCAAGAGGGGTGCCCATGGAACAAACACCCATGGAATTGGTAAGCTGTATTATTCTTTTTATCCCACCCATCTACTCGAATGTGTCGATCACCGAGTTGCATCTCATGGCTATTGAATTGGGTTTTTAAATCTATATTTTCATTATGTGACACCCAACTTAACCACTCTCGACTCTGACGTGTGTACTTGTGTAATCTATGTGCTCTAAAACCATCCTCGCGACTTCTATATATGGGGAAGTCTGTTGGCATATCTTTCATCAGAGACCATAGGTATAAGGCATTCGCATCAAACCCTTTAATACCTTTTACCGGCTTATTACCCCTGATATGGGTCTGATTGACCTCGTGGTAACGATGAAAAATGATACTCGGCCCACCCACTATATTGTCTCGTAACAACTTGTGTACCTTCTCCTCCTTCTTCGAACACAAAACAAAAGAAACATCTTTATTCATGGTGTTGAATAGGTACTGTAGAGTAATACCGGGGACAGAGATGGCCTGCTTACACATGTCTATATTTAAATCGGCATAAAAGGCTACTTGTTTGTCCACGTCTTTGATGTTGTACCAAATTAAAAAATCCCTCAACGTAGTCATCTTATTGTCGGTCCAGACTTTCTGGCAAACGGTGTATTCTACCTCGGAAATGTTACGGTTTTTAAGTCTTGAAAAGAAAGCTGTATGAGGTGGTAACTTTGTTTCTTTTAATTTGTCTAAATCTGTTATGAATTCGTAAGGGAAATAGCCTTTTGTCTCTTCAATACCAAAAGAGGCCAGATATTGAGAGTAACCTACACCCGGGACCAGAAAGTTGGAGACATCAAGGAATTTCATTCTTTCTGTCGCTATGCACATGAAATTATTATTTCTTTTGACTATAAACTTGAATGGGTTAGCCTCCCGATCAAGGAAATATTGTATCAAATAAGGTTTCGGGAGGTTAATGTCATATTTTCCGCTATTCAGTCCAAACAGTGGTAATTCTTTCAGAAAAGAGTCGAGCCTTTCACTTAATTTTTGGTGGTCACCTAATTTTGCAAAGACTGACTCGAACTGTTTTAGTAATAGCTCATAAGACCTATCAGCTATGTCATGGAGATAGTCCATCATTTCGTTTACGAGGACCTGTGGATCACCTGTGGTAATGAAACATTTAGGGGTGTCGAACCCAGGGACATTAGAGGCGGCCGCACACGAGAGGGGGACGTGTCTGGCTATAAAGGTCGTCGACTTTGAATCAGCTGGTAAATTTACATTGGAGAAAAATGAATCCATGTCGTAGCATGCTCTAAATGGGAAAATAAAGTTTACGTCGACGTCAAACCCGTGTTCACATAGTAATTCCAAGATGGATTCAGTCGGGCGATAATCCCGCCTTTATATGTTTCAATGGTAGCTATGCCTTTACACGTAAGTTCGTGGGGTGTCAGTCTCTTGTACATCTTAAACAGTTTACCACATTTCCCACAAGAAAAACATCGAGCGGCCCTATTAATATCAACAATATACATGAAATGGTTTTCATGTAGAAGAAGATTAAGTATGTCTTGATTTGTACTACTACTTCTAATTTTCGGAACTAGATGTTCCTCCTCTGTAAAACTAAACACATTTATTTTTATGTTAAAGCAGATTTCCAGGGCAGGTAAATCAACTAAATTGACCCCTGTGAAATGTTTGTGGGATTTCAACCCTTTATAGCGCACCCATTGGGTGACCAGTTTTCGTGTATCTTTTCGTATATTTCTGACAGACCCTGTTCTGAAAACAGCCAACGCACGGAACATACACATATTATCTGTGTACGGCTTACCGTTGGTGTCGCTTTGAAGCGTATTAATAAAATTGTTGTGTTTGATATGGTTTGGAATTGATTCTAAACAACAACCAACGGGGAATTCTACCAGTTTATAAACATAAAAGGTGATACTGGGAATTGCTTCGACGTAGTATTTGGTATCTGGTCGGGTTAGTGTCTCTGAATTGACCAAGTCAACAGCGTTTAGCTTGGTTACAAAGGCCTCGAAATCAGATCTATTGTTCACTAAGAAAGGTATATCGAACAATGAAGAGTTATTCGGACTGGCATGGTAGAACCGTAGGGCTTGTGTCTCTCGATGTCTCAAGACTATATGCAAACTGGGGATTATTTTAAACCGTGAGTTTTGAACATTAAAAAGCGGGAATAAACGAAAACTCCAATCTGTTGTCATATCACTATCTGGTCGATTAAAAAATGTCCATTCACAGAGATACCGACCATGTCGTATGTGTGATTTAAGAGTGTCCCAATGCTTATTGTACACTGCTCGAACATCTAGCGGTAATTTATGTAATGATAAATATTCAGTAGTTGTTTTAACACCAGAAGTTCCTGGCTGCTCGTCTTGGCCCATGGCACGTAGTTGATCAGATGTCGACAAGGTATCTGTTGATGGTGCGTCACTTGGTGTGGTACCAGCTGATAGCTGAACATCTGTTGACAAGGTACTTGGTTTTGATGCGTCACTCGGTAAGGAAGTAGATGTTTGTTGCTTATTATTAGTAGGCGACAGGTTAGCGCCCCCATCAACCGACAGGGCGCCTGTTGTTGTTGGTTCTGCGTCAGTCCCCAAATGACTAGATGATGATAGGTTTGTCATGTTAGTTGATGGTATTTTAGTGTCTGTAACTGACGACACTCTGTCGTTTGACGTTTGTTGTTCAGGTATTTTCTGACGTTTACCAGTAGATTGGTCATCTGTGGTCGGATCTCTTCTTCTCTTGCGACTTGGGGTCTGTTGATTATTACCAGACATGTGGTTAGATGATGGTTGCGTGGCCGAGACGTTACTTGATACTGGTTCATGTTCAGTCTTTATGTGTCTCCGTAAGGCGTCTTTTCTGGTACACATACGATCACATAAATCGCAATTGAACTGTTGTGTAGAATGAGTAGTCGCAACATGGCGACGTAGATCAGCAGGTCGTGTGAAGGTTTTATTACACAGAGTACACATATGTTTCTGTGTAGCTGACATTCTGGATAGACCACTGGATAAAATGACCGAAGTAATTGTTTCTGTTATTCAGGTAAACAACACAGTTTGTAAGACGAAAATCTTTTTAGTTGTGTTGATTCGTAAATATGAGTCTGTTGTAGATAATATGGCAACTGATTAACTATGTATTTGGAGATATCACAGATGAATTATTGTCTGCTTATGACCGGTTAATAATGTGTCCTTGGGTAGATATTTAAGTAAGAACTCCTTGTACAATAGTGATGAACAAAGGCCAACCAGTTTCATACGTTTCTGTATCAGAAGACACACTTGTTAAAGTCCATTGAATTTAATTTCCGTTGAATCAAAACATCCTTCTTCGTTGACTGTGAAAATGAGAAAAGACTTGGCCTTCCTTGCGTCACTGGTTTTGATACTGTCTGCGTGAGAGAGGTGTATATCTGAAATGAACAACGTTCTGTCAATAAGAATCAACCAATCAGAACACAGATAACATCAAATCACAAAGGGTATATCCCCTGTAGTGACCAACAATCTGACTGCCTGACATTTTTGAATCAACTAATCAGAGAACAGATAACACCAAATCACAAAGGGTATATCTCCTGTAGTGGTCTGGGGAACATTTTGAATCAACCAATCAGAGAACAGATAACATCAAATCACAAAGAGTATATCCCCTGTAGTGGTCTGAAGAACATTTTGAATCAACCAATCAGAGAACAGATAACATCAAAATCACATAGGTCATATCTCCTGTAGTGGTCTGGGGGACATTTTGAATCAACCAATCAGAGAACAGATAACATCAAATCACAAAGGGTATATCCCCTGTAGTTACCAACGTTCTATCTGCCTGATATTTTGAATCAACCAATCAGAAAACAGATAAGAAATTAACACAAATGGCATCTCATGTAGGTCATGTGACCGGAAGCCCACTTTGGTCGTTTGTGTCCACGTCTTCCAGATGTATGTCTGCAACCCGAACCACCTTTGACCTGGTGTAACCCACTTTAACATGTGCTTGGTTGTAAAATCGTTACACAGACCGATGAAGAGTCATACATCTCTAACACATCGTCAATGGTATGATTATATTTAAACCATATAGACATCAATAACCGACATTAAAATACACTATTGATTTGTAATAGCTATATATCGAAAAGTCACAAGTCGGCTTCTGATGTATCAACTTCTAACACGTGGCACTATTTTCACTTTATACAGAAAACTATTTTAGTAATTAAAGTTTGTTTTAAATGAAACCAGAAGTATTCTAATGTGTGAACTTTGAAAAGTCATTGTCTTAAGGCTTGTTGCGAGAAGTGTATATAAGAAAATATTCCAGGTTCCTGGTTGATCCAGAAAGTCAGATGTATTCATACATGCCTTACTACTACCATTCAGTAGCATGTCCTTTGCAGAATCTCGTTCCCATAAAAACCCGCAGAAAATATAGAAGAAAAAAAAAATTAAAAATTCTTGATCACAAACAAGATGTCCATTACACCCATCTGGAGATCATCTTCTTTTGGGCCTTCCAAGACATACACCTCTCCATTATTGTTCTCTCTAAACTTTCATGACGTTTCAAGTGACCAAAATACCAATTTTCTTTGCTTGTCTTTAAAAACCATCTTCAATATTCTTGACCTATGGATGAGTTTGTTCTTTTGACCCACGATATTCTTAGAACCCATCTATTACATTTATATTCAAGTGCCTTTATGACGTGTTTAGTAAGTGTCTCACAGGCGTAAGTTGAATACTCTTAAAAACATAATTTTCTGTAGTTCTATCTGTCCCACTCTATTAAGTTGTTTTAGTCTTTGAAGAGCAACTGACAGTCGTTTTAATTTTCTTTCATTGTGTCACTGTTGGTAATCAATATATTCGAAAGTCCCCACCACCTGGTTGTTATGGGGTTCTTGGCTTTGCCGAAAGCACATTACTTTCCTTCTGGACAGTGACTATTTTAATCTGTGACTATACTGATGATCTATCGGTCCAGACCATAACCAACAACAATATGTTGTTACACTTCATCCACCTGCTTCCATGGCTTCACATAACCATGATTCGGGTACGCCACCCAAAAGTGCTCCATAGAAGAAAGAAGGATACCCTGTAAGCGGGACTACCATACACAAGTAAATTTTATACCAATCTCTCAGAATATCACACGCACAATCAGTCATACACACTCTCATTGTGAGTTCTTTATAGGCTGTCTGATCGTTGTGCTAACATTAGAGGTCTTAGAGTGACCAACAACAACAACAACAACAACAACAACAACAACAACAACAACAACAACACACATATAGGCGGACACCCACTCATAGATACCAGTATACCCACATAGAGAAACAAAAACCCAACGACAAATAAGTAGATACATACAGACAGCCAGACAGACAGCCAGACATATAGATAGACATACAGACATACTTTCAGTCATAGGCGCAATCACTAACACAAACTATTAACAAATAAATGAAACAACAAACATGAAAACACGGCCCGAAAGTTCCCCCATCACATTACATTCTTACTTTTCAATCCTTGTGTTCAGAATATGGTGAATTTTAGCTTTATTCTGATGACATCAATCTGATTATCATGTGGTTATACATCTATCCATACATCATATCGCTAGGACTTTTCAATATTTGTGTTCATAATATGGTGAATTGTAGATTTATTCTGATGACATCATTTTGATTATCATGTGGTTACACATCTATTCATCCAGCATGTCACTAAGCGGTCATGTTCTACCATTTCACTCGATCACTAGAGTCGTGGATCTGGTCTCGACCATACCCCAGTAACCAACCCATCCAGGTATTTACTTCTCGGTCTGTTCCTCTCGATCTTGCCAGTTGTTACCATGTTTATTTCTCATAAAATACCCAACAAATTTTTGTCTACCTTTTATTTCTATAATCTATTTACGATTTTCATTTTGTTTCTTGTAGATTATTTTCAGCCCGTGGTATCTTTTCTCCACCTTTCCATCAGATGTTTTTCAGCCTGGTCCACACATCGATACAAAAATATGAAGCACTGCAACACTTTTCTTTTTCTACTTGCTATCTTTTTGGTCAGTATGTTGTTCATCTTGCTAAAGGCTACATTTCCTGTGACGAATCTTGTAATCTCTTCAAACCATTGCCCATCAGAACTGGTCCGAGATAATTGTACTTGTTTTCCTATTTACTTGTGGTGTTTCCTTTTTCCTAATAATCTGTGTCTTTTCAGTTCTAATCCTAGTTGTTCACGTCTATTAATTGTTGCAGGTCCTGTTCCTTGTCTACAATCAAGACTGCATATGTATTGATGTCCCGCAATAATCTTTTCATATAATTCTGGTGTACAAGGGGGAAAAACATCCCTGTCTCACACCCCTTTTAATTGGCTGATATTTACCTATTTCATTATCAATCCACATAACAGATCTGTTTTCTATGTTTTTCTCCCCCCACAAATTTGTAGATTTTCAACCATATCTAATTTGCCGTACACAGCCTTATCAACGTGATAACATTCACAACTGTTTTTGTGTGTTAAAAGTATTGTGTGTTGCTTCATGTGTTATTTTACATTCCTTTGAAAAGGAGTACCGAAAGCAAGTACCACCAAGTAAAAACGAAAAGAGAGCAAGTGAAAACAGACCTTGTGGCCTCTCTCTTTTCCCCCTGCTCGCGTGGGCGCGTGCCTTGGGGAATTTATATCAGAAACCAGAAAGAACCCAGGAATAATAATCGGAAGATATAATGATACAGTTTTGGGGGATAGATAATGCAGCAGATCTATAATTGTTGGACATTGTAGTAATACGGAGTGCTCTATCAAGAAAATATTAATAATGGTATCAAAAGAAAGTAAATGTTTTGTTTTACAGGACATCGCTGTCAGCAGCTTTCAGCTGATTTCTAGACAAGCTTACACTCAGTAGTTTGGTTTCTGAACGACCGGCTCACATCATAAGTATGAACCAGTGCTGATTCTCACAGTGGTCACGTTACTTACGAAGAAAAAGTGTAACCGGGGATACCAACAGTGGTGACACCAAATGTGGCATAGAAACATTCTTAACCAAGTAGATAAATTAACTAGGGGTAATTATCAGATGGATGATGTACAAGAGATTAATGTACAGGACAAACAAAATTTTAGAAAATGAAAAAGTAATGTCAGAGAGTGGTAAATAGTTTTGGTGTGTGGGAGTGAATGTTGTAACCAAAAAAAAAAATTAGAAGCAGCTGGTTTGTAAGGTGAATTTCCTGCCCGAGTAACAACTAGAAAAGAAACAACTTTCTTTAGTCATATAAGAGACGCATGAACATCGTGACAACTGTTATCTCAGTAACATACCGAGATTAGAAATTATGGTAGTGGTATGTCAATAAAGTTGATTTCAGAACACCAAAGACAGCGTCATGAATGCCTACATCATTTGCTGATGCTAGTGTCAGCCAAGTTGATTTCAGAGCACCAAAGACAGCGTCATGAATGCCTACATCATTTGATGATGATAGTGTCAGCCAAGTTGATTTCAGAACACCAAAGACAGCGTCATGAATGCCTACATCATTTGATGATGACAGTGTCAGCAAAATTGGTTTCAGAACACCAAAGACGTTTATGTGCGGCGTGGTGCGAAAGAAATAAACAAGTGTGACTTTTGTACAGAGCGAAAAGAAAAAAATATAACCATTTGTTCACTCAAAACATGGCGAAATTTAGATTTATTCTGATGCTATCAAAATTAAATCTAATTATCGTGTTAGTAAACACTTACAAGGCGAGCCTCAGTTCGTCTGGGCTGGCGAATAAACACACCGCAGTGTTACCGGTGTTTTGTTAACAAGTGCGGCCATACGAGAAAGCTCCGCAACAAACCCTCCCCGACAAAATTCGCAACGGAACGAAATTACCAACAAATGTGCAACATGCTGAGTTTATAATATCAATATCTCTTGATATATTGCGCAAATCAACATCAATATTGTTTTTGAAATCAACAACCTCGTAATCTTTCATTTGACTATAAGTTTTAATACTTCTGACCTGTAAAACGTTATTTTATTACACATTTAAGGCGTCATACGAGGCGTACTTGATCCGATTGTGCATACATAAATAATTTTTTTAAATATATAAGAATGGGTTATTATGCTATATTGCCTTTTAAAATACTTAAAATTTAATATTGGTTAATATTACAAGGTTCATTTTTCTGATCTTTGAATAATTTTGTCTAAATCTGACTTTCCCCCAAGTAGACATAGCACAGTTTTACATATAAATTATGTTACTTTTTATACAACTGAAAACAATACTTTATTGGTGCTTAAACATAATTGAGGGAGTAATTTTTTGTCTAATATGTTTATAAATGTCTGTTCTAGAAATATGTTTTGTCTATCGCTGTAATTCTTATTTTTATCATCTCCGACAGTCACAGTTGCAAAGTTGCTGTTGTATCTTTGCTTTGTAAGATACGTGTTACCAGAAGTAATAGTGTAGTTGATAGCGCACTTGGCTCGTGTTCGGGTGGAAGTGGTTCAACCCTCAAAGTGTGAATTTTTTTTTTTTTTATTCTTTCGCAAGCGTTAAACCGCTGTTCATCAATATACCGTTGTCTACTATTTATTTTCTTTTTGGTATCTCTTTCGCTTACGGACAACTAAGAAGATAGACACTTTGTAACGCCGAAAAAAAAATACATTATATATCAATGTGGTAACCGCTCTGGGTCTATCATTATCATGTGTCAAATCTTCTTTCGTTCGCTTGAAATATGTCTATAATTGCGATATTGTCTCTTGTATAAATTTAACGGTGTTTGTTGATAAGACTTCTCACTCAAGTTTGTAACGAAAAGACATAACAAAACACTACCAACTTAGTTATTAATTTTAAATACATTAGATGGGGTTTTTGTGTAGGGTAGTAATTCTTCAGTCATCGTGTTCCATGTCGGTGGGCGTGACCAAACGTGGTACATTTTACCATGTTGATAAGTTTAATAAAACAGAGTACAACAGACAAATCTGTCAATAATTGTATTGATTAAAGTGTTTCTTGTGGGAAACATTTCCACCGTCAGAGTTTCCTTGGGGTTCTTTGAGTGAAAATCAGATAATTGACGGTGTAAAAAGTGATACTTTTTTCGGGTTGGTGGAGTGCGATATAGAGACCCCGACTGGTTTACAAGAGGCCTTTGCCGAAATGCCCCCTATTTTTAAGAACACAGAAGTGTCGAGGGACGATATTGGGGAGTTTATGAAAGACTACGCCATAAAAAATAAACTACTGAGTACCCCACGACGGACATTGATTAGTAGTTATTTCGGGAAGAAAATATTATTAGCCACCCCTCTTTTAAAGTGGTATCTAGCCCATGGGTTGGTAGTTACACACATCTACCAGACAATAGAGTATCGACCGGTTAGTTGTTTTAAACAATTTGGGGAAACAGTGTCTAATGCCCGTCGCCAAGGGGACAAAAATCCTGCCGAGAGTATTACAGCCGACACGATGAAATTGTTAGGTAACGCTGCTTACGGTAACACATTAACTAATAAAGAAAAACATACTGATGTCTCCTACTGTCACGGAAAAGACACGACCAAAGTACTCAATAACCCCAGATTTAAAAGCATGACTGGTATTACACCTGATCTATTCGAAGTTGAAACCCTAAAGAAGAAAACTGTCTGGGATCTACCTCTACAGATTGGTTTCTTCGTTTATCAGTATGCCAAATTAAGAATGTTAGCTTTTTATTATGACTTTCTAGACAAATTTATCTCTAAAGACGACATTCAGCTTTGTGAAATGGACACTGACTCTCTATATTTGGCCCTTAGTGCCGATTCACTCTCTGAAGTAGTTAGACCACACCTACGAGAAGAATATGACAGAGTCTATAATCAGTGGTTCCCGTCTGAAGTCTGCCCTGTTCATAGATTTACTACTACTACCTGTCAGGACTGTGTGGATATCAAAGCCTATGAAAAGAGAACCCCCGGGCTTTTCAAACTAGTATACGAAGGAGAGGGGATGGTCTCGTTATGTAGTAAGACGTATATTTGTGTCGGAGATTATGATAAAATCAGTACCAAAGGTCTGACCAAAAACCACAACACTCATCTAAACAAGGACACATTTTTAGAAGTACTCAACACCCAAACACCGAGTGGGGGGACCAATATAGGGTTCAAGACCCAAGACTCTTCTGTGTATACATATCAGCAACATCGTACATCTTTGTCCTATCTGTATATAAAAAGAAAGGTTGACAGTGATAATATCTCGACTATGCCATTACTTATTTAATATGCATTGTATTGTCTATATATGGTTTAATAAAAAAACATATACCTTACTTGACTCGTTTGTTATTTTGAATGTTGTATTTTTTATGTTGTTATAGTACCTAGTGTCACTAGACCACACCTACTCGGACCACGCCTATTAAAAAAACGAGTTATCGCCCTTTGCGGAGGAAATTAAAAAACAGTTATCACCCTTTGAGGTGGAAATAAAAAAAACCGGAGAGTTATCGCCCTTTGTGGCGCAAAAGCGATGTGCGCCACAAAACGAGCGGCTTTAGCCCGAAATACACTACTGATTACTAGCAGGGGAGTGTAGTGTGTCTCCCCATCTTTTCGGGCGACATACTCTACGGCGGCTCCTCCGCCCGCTATAGGAAATAGCACATCCTGACTTAGGGTCCAATCCTGCATTGCCGTACAAACCGTTATTGATCTCTTGGTTCGTTTCTGCAAAATGGCTAGATCATCCACAGTCGCCTTGGCTCTCTTTGTTCCTTGTCAGCTATAATAGGTCTGAGCTTAGACATCCCTAGCGCGCATTTCTTTGGCGAGGTAGTGGATCGGGGTGAGAATTGGTGGGTTCACCGCCCTGAACAGCTTAATTGCTCTCGTTATTTTGCCAGAGCCTCCACCGCCAATAAGGTAGCAGAGCTGGTGTCATGTCAGCGGATCTTCGTAGCGTGTTGCGGTGCTAGGTTGTTACTTCTGAACATGTCTTTCGCACTCGGGCTTAGGGAAACAGGTGGTATGCTTCTGTGGTCCGAACAACAGTTCGCCTTTGACACCCCACTGGGCTGTGGCTACCCCATCTCGTCTGAGGGACGAAGGTAGGGGGGCGAGGGTTGGTTTCGCGTTGCAGAACTGACAGATGCGGCAAAAGCCCGTTGGATGTTCCTCTAGAGGCACATATGCCACAACATCATCCAGCTTGTGCAAAGTTATTTTCTAGAAGTAAATGCTGTCAGTGGCCACTCGAGCAGCCTCATGAGGCACAAATCTGGCCAACATTGAGAAGAAGTTAATATGGGCGTAAGCTAGCATGGGCGATCTCAACTGGCGTACTCGGGCTGCGAGCCGTTATAATATGTGAGGACGTTGATCAAAGGACACCTGTGGGCTGCGCCAATCAGGATCCGTTCTGATGAGTGTCCATCAAGAGGAAGTCGAGCTCATCCTGGTCAGTCTCAAGCCTTCGCGTCAGTCTATTGTCACCAGCATTGCTACCTTGTGTCAATTTACCAATGATAGCACAGTCCATTTCTCTGCACCCATACCTCGGTTAACGTCTCAAAAGCATTTATGGCGTCACGCACCTTGAGGCTCCTCGGCAGCACTGACTCAACCAGAAAAGCGAGTAACTGAGTTGGCCCACATTCCTTCCTTGCGAAATGCCTCCCGAACCAGGTGACGGGGTGGCAATTTTCTCTAAACTTCCACTCTATCGCTTGATAAAAGCCAGTGAAACGTTTAATGATTCGAGGTTAGACCCATTACAAAGTGGCACACTTTACTTTACCGGTCGTCCGAAAACACGGAGCTGTTTGTGCTCGTGGCTGCGAGCTGGTTATTGTTATTGTTGTTGCAAAGCAATATGCAATAATAGGGTTCTTTTACAAACCCGATGGGCGCGCTGACAAACACATGGCGAGGACCAGGCCCAGCAACCCATCCGCGCCTCATCACCCCCGCCGACCATCCTCGAGATGGGTGCTTCCATCATCCCACCAACAGCAAACACATGGTGTGCTCCGCTTCTACCCAGCGCAATCATCTGTGCCACCCAAGGCAACATAGGCTGAGAGCCTAGACACGCCGGATGGAGGGGGGGGGGGACGCTGTGTCCAGTCGGCTATTCTGCTGCTGAACGGATTCGGATTTTGTAAAATGACCTCGGCTCCCAGATGGAATCAGATTAGAAAGCATGGTACCATGATGTGGGAAGTCACCCCGAGAGCAAAGACAATGAAGGAAGATATCCACATTATATGGTTGGACCTGGCCAACGCGCAAGGGTCAGTGCCCCACCAGTTGTTATGGTAAGCCCTCAAGACATATTAAGTGCTAGAGGAGATAAAAAAATAATGCATATGTAGTACTTCTTGGATTTCTCTCTTCAATTCTCGACCTCAATGTGCACGACTAGATGAATCGACCTGAAAGTGGGTATTGCAGTGGGATGTACGATTCCGCCGATGTTATTTGTCAAGGTCATGCAGGTGATTCTGGCTACACACAAAGTCCGTAACTCGGCGAGGAATGCAAAATGTCCTCACTGAAGACCTTCGTGGACAACATGACAATCCTGACACAGAGCGTGAACCATACCCGCAGTATGATCCTCAGACTAGATAAATGGATCGGTTAGTGCCGGATGAGCTTCAAACCTAAGACATCGTGAAGCCTGTCGATTGTGAAGGAATGGTACAGTGTTCATGGTTGCCTCCCAAGCAATGCCCACCGCCATGAAGGAAACTGTGAAAAGTCTTCGCTTGATCATGGTTACCTCCCAAGTAATTCCCACAGTGATGTGGGAATCTGTGAAAAGTCTCCGCGTGTTCATGGTTGCCTCCCAAGAAATTCCCACAGTAATGGAGGAACTTGTGAAACGTCTCCGCCTATTCATGGTTGCCTCCCAAGCAATTTCCACCGTGATGGGGGAATTTGTGAAAAGTCTCTGCGTGTTCATGGTTACCTCCCAAGCAATTCCCAGAGTGATGGGGGAACCGGTGAAAAGTCTCCGCGTTTTCATGGTTGCCTCCTAAGCAATTCCCACAGTGATGGGGGAATAAGTGAAAAGTTTCCGTACGATGCCTCTTGACAGACAAAACCGCACTGCAGCACATACGCGAGAAAATAGTGAGCGGTCAGTGAGCAATCGGGAAAAGTATATTGATAGAAAAGTTTTAGATCTGGTGTTTCCAGTTCATGCTGATTCCAAAACTCCTATAGCCTCTACTGATCTACAATATAAGCACACATGCGGTAGAGGCGATAGAGAGGAAGATCATGCAAAGCTATAAGGAAATGGCTCGGAGTGCTACCAGGTCTGTCGTACGTCGCGCTGTACTGCAAGAAACTAAAGCTCGGGATACAGCAAATCACATACTTCTAGACTACCCTGAAACGACATATCTTTATTGATCTTCTGGCCTTGAGAACCGCCATGGGAAGTTACATTTCACGAACCACGGAGTGGACTAAAAGAACACAGCCGTGATTTTACAATAGGCAATATATATATATATATATATATATATATATATATATATATATATATATATATATATATATATATATATATATATATATATATATATATATATCTTCTTCTTCTTTTCGTTCATCCGGAGTGTTTTTTCAGATGTGATTGCGGTGTGTCTGTTATGAGCCCTTGGGCCGAAACCCGTAGGCCAACACATCCGGCTACAGCGTGCTTTTTTGACCAGGTAGCATTCCTGGGAGACACACTTTTGTGGTGCCATCCACAACCCAGCTGGTCAAGTTGGAACGGTCGAAGGCAACGGTCATCCCTCAAAGGAAGGCAGGGACAGGCCATAGCATTTTCCTCCATCCAAGGCTGCTTCCATAGTTGCAGGGCCGACACATAACGCCCTGGTACTGGGCTCACCGAGGGAATCCTGCTCATGGTTGCTTTAAATCCTCACTTCAATATATTGGTCATTTCGTTTGCCCCGGGCCATTCCCGCACAAACCAGACAGGTTTGCAGACGGTATCCACTCAGCGAGTTTTCGGACATGTGTTTCTCGTTGCGCCCGTCAGAGCTGTTCCAGGCACGACAGACATTCGGAAAACTACCTAGTCAGAGCTGTTCCGAACAAGAGCGGCATTTGGAACCTAGGTAGTCAGAGCTGTTCCTAGCACGAGAGACATTCGGACGAGACACTTCACTCGGACGTAATTGCGTAGTGTCAATTTTTAGTTTGCCACCCGTAGGACGACACTTCCGACTTCCGGAGGGCATTTTTTTTAATGAGGTTAGTCTTCCTCTGGTTTCGAGGCACGTTAGACTGTTGTGATGTCGCCCTCATCTCAGCTGGTCAAGACAGAACGATCAACGACATCGCGGTCTGCCCTCAAGGGAGGGCAGGGGCAGACCATGGGCATTCCCTCGCTATCCAAGGAGTCCATAATTGCAGAGCCGGCACATATTGCTCTGAAACTGGGCTGACCCGAGGAGTTGCCACGTCCTGGTCATGGCTGCTTTAGTTCCTCACTTCCATGTGTTGGGCATATCGCTTGCTACTGGTCGATCAAGCACACACCAGGAGCGGTGTCACAAAATGCGCCTGGAGAATTGCGATCAGGAGATGGGGACTGACCAGACACACGATTTCTCTCGGCCTGCAACACAGTTCACGATGTATACAACCACCCAGTAGTCTAAGGGAGATGATCCAAGTAATTTTACTCCTAACTGAGTAGAGGAATACGGCCCCTGGATTCCGGAATGTTCTAGGTGATGACACCGGAAGTAGTTCCTTAACTGCGCAATCGCCGCAAGCTAGCTAGGAGCTGGTAGAACTGATGGTTGTCTGGGGCTGGCGAACGTCTGCGTGGCTGCAGTTTGTCAGAAGGAAGAAATGGTTCCCAATGTCAACATAGTTTAAAGACTGTAGACATAACGTTCATAAGTTGGACTGAGGTTCCATGCTTTTAACTGCATTGCCAACCCGATGTGCAGATTGCATGCCACGACAGTTGCACGTAGGTCAAGGTCGAGCCTGCAAGTTACATCGAAAACAGGCATGTTGTTTGACCCCATTTCATCACGCCTGTTTAAATGACTAGAATTCTTGGCATGTTGCCAACAGTGCATTGCCGAGACAGGCCCAATGATGCACGACTTGTCTTACCTGCCAGAAGTTGTCTGAGGAGAAAATAGGCGCGGCTTGTTGGTGATTTCATGGCACTACTGGGCCGCCTTAGAACTGAGACGTTGTCGACAAAACAGGAATTCGGTGACGGCGTAACTAAAACCCTATCGTGTAATATATCCTCCGACTCGGCCGGTCAAGACAAATCTAATGGGAATGTCCGCGGTCACATCGAGGGGCATTTGAGCTATCCCGCCCGTGTCGAAGTTCGCATCTTTTGTCAGGGCAACTACTGGTTTTTTCTTTGCCTTCCTCATACACTTTATGTTCAAGGTCTCCTTAAGGGAATACTGTCTTAATCTACAATGGGTTCCTGTGAGGAGAACAACGGGGAGGGGAAGGAAGGACAAGTGATGCTACAGACATGTCTGATGATTGCAGGGGGGGATGAACTGGGGGAAAGCATGACCACCTGGGAATGGATGGAGGGGGGTTTTGCCAACGGCCCTCCTTCAGGGCCATCTTATGGGTACTGTAGACCTTCTGACCCTGTATGTCATTAGAAGACTTCCTATGGGGAACAGGGGCACAGACACTCATGACCAATTACCGTGGGTTCACTCTATCCCCATTCCAGGGAAACATATGTTCTATTCAGCTGATTTTCAGATACCAGACCTTATTCTTTCTCTGACCCTGAGGCCTGGCCTGTAATTGAACCACCGCCCATCTTGGGGAGGTGTTTCACACTCTGAGTACCATGATGATGTCTATCCCATATGATGAGTCGTGGTCACGTGATTCTCACCGAGGGTTGCCTGTGTCATTTTGTTCCAGATTCTACCTTCCGGAGAGGAGTGATGGATAGTCAGTAAAACCATCATTCTGTGCCAACATCAGCAGTCTGGACAAACCAGTCAACGTGAGGTGATCATACTGCCCACTACCTGGTCAGTCGTCTATACCCTCAGAGTAGCTCCAAGATAACTAAACAACCAGTTTATGATCGAAACAACATCTGGGCAAGTATACTGTTCGTGTGATTGTCCGGATGTGCCACTCATTACCTATTCGACAACCACTCAACTATCGATGATATCATTCCACACTTCGTTCACATGGATTACGGTCCTGATCATGAATATAGCCTCAGACTTTAGACAATTGTGACTCTGGCAATGAACAATGTTCAATATATAAATTTAGCACTGGACAGTGTGCTTCGAGGAACTTTAATTCAGGAACTGTGTTTCAATCAATATATTGTTGAGTTGGTGCCACTGTTGGTAAAGCAACGAACTTTCAGATTAAGTTATACCTTGTATAGAGGCACCTACATGATCGGATGAGGATGACAATTCATGGTACTATTTGGACATATGTTCTGGTGTTCCACGGCCATTAGCCTGATCTAAGGTCAACTCGAAGGAGGTGCTACCTGGTCGAAGACTGAGGACCTGCTGCGAGAGATACTAGCTAAGTACCATTCATGTGTGGTGTGAGGCGTTGGCATTGTGCTATGAAGACATCTTTATCTGGCTGCCTCAGCTAACTATCTAGTAGCAACTAGCACACCAGACAGATCTGCACTACATCCACATTATCTTCACTTTCCTTTTCTACAATACACTTTTGTTAGTGAGTTTGTAGATACCGGACTTGCATCATTTATTCAGGACGATGTTTGAAAGGGTAACCTCCCTTGGTTGGTTGTGAGAGAGATAGGTATCCGAGGACTGGTGGGGTCGCAGACTGAAAGTGTCCCAGTCCCAGAACTGAAGTCATCCCGAGATTTATACATATACATATATAAATAAATATAGAGATATATGTGTGAATAGATAATCATAATAAATGCGATAGCCGGTTCCCTTCACCCCAGGGAAGCTATATGACAAGCGGTCAGACTGCGAGCGACATCCACTCGGTAAGCTTCTGTTTTTGACTTCGGACCACGCAATAGGTTCGCTCGCCGTGCGTTCCATTTCGCGTCATTGAGACGTTCTTCAACTTTTGTCTACGCTCTCTATGAGTTAGATACAGACAGCTTTCGTAACCATTTCCTTCGACTGGGGCACTTTTCTGACTTTTTGTACCCGCTCACGAGGTAGGCTACATGTGCTGCCGGCTCAGCACCTTACCTTCGTGCAGCACTGAACGAGAAACGGCCAGGCTCTCTCATCCGGGAATCCCTCATATCCCTCAGCTGAGAGCCTTCGAACATGTATCAGACCTGAGCATGTAGCTTGCTTAGTATCTCGCCCCTATTTTTCGGTAGGTGGGTATCGGCCCGGCTCTCAGATCCGAGGGTTTGTGGCTGCCACAGCCCTCGACAGGGAGCCTTAAGAGTTTTGTCCGGACCAAGAACTTCTGCCTTCGTACACCTGATTTAAATTTTTGACTGCTATCCTCAGTCTAACCTGCAGAGCAGCAGGTTGTGTCTCTCTTAGTCTGGTCCCTATCCCACATGCTGTCCGATATGTAGTTTTTCATCCATCGGCAAGCAAATGGGGTCGATGGGACACGCAAGCTCCCCCGCCACGGCAAGGTGGAGACACATCGAGGGATATATATATATATATATATATATATATATATATATATATATATATATATATATATATATATATATATATAAGAGAATGTGCGTGCGTGCGTGCGTGCGTGCGTGCGTGCGTGCGTGCGTGCGCGCGCGTGTGTGTGTGTGTGTGTCCCCTTTATGCGTTCCCGAACGGTCCATCGGATTGAGATGAAATTTTCTAAAGATGTTGTTCTCACTCCTGCGGATACAACTGACATAGTTCGATCAAAAACAGTTTTGTACGTAATAAAACAACATTAAAATGAAAGACGTATAATTAAGGGGACATGACAATAAAAGTTATATCAAGGGACATTGCTTCTAGTACCATTGCTATATTATGTAATTTAAATAATTTTGTATTTTTCTTAAAGTTTTATAAAATGCTTAAAGAAATTATCTACAGTCATATGCGTTATACACAATGTGATAAAACTTTATGGCATTTTTAAAATGTTCATAAGAATATTGCATCTATTTTAGATACATGAAAACTTTTTAACTCATCTTTTAATTTCTCTTCGACATCACATTAAATGTTTTATTCTTCTATTATTACACTGAATAATGTAATTTCTTTTGGGAGAGAAAGTTAGTTGCATATCCTTTGAGGTACGTGTAGCTTGTCGTCTCTGGGGGGACAGTAGAATCAACAAGCACACTTCAACTTCCCTTTTTCCAGTGTTGGGTCTATTGCTGGACCTTTGTCTACACACCCCCTTTCCAGTCTTCTCTCTCTCTCTCTCTCTCTCTCTCTCTCTCTCTCTCTCTCTCTCTCTCTCTCTCTCTCTCTCTCTCTCTCTCTATTGCTACAAGACTATACTCCTCTTCACATTCCTCCAGACCATACCCACACAACACTGTCCTCCAATAAATACTAAACTTATTTAATGAATAAAAAGTGTCATGGTTGTGTATAATGTATGTGTAAAGAAGTTTTTGGTGTATTCTATCGTGTAGGTGAGATCGTATTGACAGTCTAAGATCCACCTCACGGTTCTCATCACACAACGGCCATATATTGTCACCACAGCACAGAACTTGGCTACGCTCACCCAGTATAGTGTCTCTCTGAATGATGATGATGTCTTCACAATATCCTTGAACTTTAGAAATAAACGATACTTTCACAACAGCGTGTTTTTTTTTTATATGTAACTAGCTGGCTTCGCCCAGACCCTGGTGGGGAGCATCTCATTTAATTCATATAAGTAGTCATATAAGCTCCCGTTCCCGTTCCCGAGAGGAGGAGGAGGTAAGAGGAGGGAGGAGGAGGAGTAGGGAGGAATAGGAGGGAGGAGGAGGGATTAGGAGAAAAGGGAGGAGTAGAGAGGAGGAGGGAGGAGGTACAGGGAGGAGGAAGGAGGAGGAGGGAGAAGGATGAGGAAGGAGGAAGTGGGGATGAGGAGGAGGGAGGAAGAGGGAGGATGAGGAAGTGGGGATGAGGAGGAGGGAGGAAGAGGGAGGAGGAGGGAGGAGGAGCGAGTAGGAGGGGGAGAAGGAGGGAGGAGGAAGAGGGAGGAGGAGGGAGAAGGAGGAGGAGGGAGGAGGAGAACGCAGGAGGAGGAGGGAGAGGGAGGAGGAGGGAGAGGGAGGAGGAAGAAGAGGGAGGAGGAGGGAGAGGGAGGAAGAGCGAGTAGGAAGTGGAGGAGGAGGAAGAGGGAGGAGGAAGAGGGAGGATGATGGAGAGGGAGGAGAAGGAGGAGGGAGGAGGAGGGAGAAAAGGAGAAGGGAGAGGGAGGAGGAGGGATGTGGAGGGAGGAGGAAGAGGGAGGAGGAGGGATGTGGAGGGAGGAGGAGGGAATGGGTAGAGGGAGGAGGAGGGAAGAGGAGGAGGGAGGAGGAGGGGGAGGAGGGAGGAAGAAGGAGGAGAGGGAGGATAAGGGAGGAGGAGGAGTAGGGAGGAGAAGGGAGGAGGAGGAAGGAAAAGGAGTGATTAAGAGGTGGGAGGAGGGCGAGGAGAGAGGAGGAGGGAAGAGGAGGAAGAGGGAGGAGGAGGGGAGAGGGGGAGGATTATAACGCATATGCCTGTAGATAACTGCACCGAAAAGGTGGGGAGCATCTCATTTAATACATATACGTAGTCATATAAGCTCCCGTTCCCGACTATCTGTCTGTCTGTCTGTCTGTTTGTCTGTGTGTCTGTCTGTCTATCTATCTGTCTGTCTGTCTGAGCCGGCCCGGCTTCACCCAGTCCCTGGTGGGGAGCATCTCATTTAATTCATATAAGTAGTCATATAAGCTCCCGTTCCCGACTATCTGTCTGTCTGTCTGCCTATCTATCTGACCCGGCGTGGCTTCACCCAGCTCCTGGCGGGGAGCGTCTCATTATATTCATACAACAACAAAAAAGTTACTTAAAAGAATGTCCTTCCACACACCATCCATTATGTTTAATGAAAACTGTTTTTAATCACCGACATGACTGTAGATAACTTCTTTAAGCATAAAAAGATGAGTTACAATGTTATGCATTATGCATTATTTTTATGAAAACTTTAAAAATGCCTTAAAGATTATATCATAATTTATTATAACTCGCATGTCTGTAAATAACTATAGACAAAGAGTTTATAAATCTTTGAAAACGATGCAACAATATATATATATAGCAATGTTATTAAAAGTTATGCCCCTTGAAATAACATTTCTAGAGTTAAGTCCCCTTGATATATAGAAATTATAATGAAAAATGAAAAATTAAATAATATTAAGTAAGTAGCCGATTTCACACTAAACAAATATAACAGTTGGCAGCGCGGGAATGAGAGGAAGACGTGTAGAAAATTTCATATCAATCGGATGGACCGTTCGCGAACGAATGAAGGACATACACACACACATTCATACATTGCCTTTTATATATAAGATGTCTTTCCGTGTGAAATGTCCAATATTATGAACGGTTTTAAAGTCCAGGGAATGTTTACGCATCCGATACAATTTAATGAATTATTGTCTATGGATGGATGACTAATCACAACCCTGTTTATATATTACACTGACACACTGTTTGTATTAAAGTCCAAGAATGTTCTATTCCTCAGAGGAAAAGTTCTTGCATTACAGTTTGTTTGTATTTATCTTATGATCATTGTGAACCATATTGCTAGACCGTTCTATGTGGAGGATATATCTTCTGCTGTCAGTATCTTATCAGGACAGACTTATTATGCCGTTACTTTTAGAACTGGTTGACCTTAGGGTTGATACAAGACTTAAATCTTGAGGATATGTATCACTGCACCCGAATATGGTAATGTCCTTCTTTTTATGGGTGTAGCTATTACAATTTCCAGTGTAGTGGAATTCAGCGAAGTTCAGTTGAGTTCAGTGGAGTTCAGTGGAACCTGTCGAATATACAATACCTGGTGAGATCAACCTAACTCATACTTATTAGAAGTGAGAGTGGGCTAGTGGCCGTTATCAGTTATAACTTCTATAGATTCAGAGAAATGATCTCTGACATACGGCATAGGAGTTCTTCACATAACTTAAGACAAGGTAAAAGTAGGAAAAGTCATAGGAAACTTTAGAAATCCCAGTAACCACCTATACTAGAATCTTCTATCATAGACCTATCCTCTATTATAATAGTACTCATACTATCGAGTGCCCTGACACCTTACTCAATCCACTAAGTTACTTCTCAGCTAAATGTTGCCGACACTCTATATTATAATCACATCCGCAAATACACTAGGCTAGAGTTCTACTTTACACCACAACTACCTTATAATACTATTCCAGTCCTAGAATTAAACCACCGAGTCCCATCAAGGAAAACTGCCTGTTGTTTTCAAACAACCTAGACATCGTGATTAAGATTTCTATTTCGGCACTGAAATAAATCCACACTCCAACCGGTATCACGCCAACATGTATGCTGAATTAAACTGGTATATTCCGACCATTTATACTTTGGCTCCTCTTCTCCGGTCTTCTCTTCATACAACAACAACCGAAAATCCACGTTGATAAACAATCATTCAGGACATCAATGATTATCCCCTCGTTTCTCGGGACTACGACTATACGTCTCCGTTACTTCAAAAGTTCTCTGATTTTCTATCAGGACTCCATTTCCCATATCAAAAGTTTGTGAAATTGCTTTATCGTGATTCCTTCTCCGGTGTTCAAAGGGTTTAAGACCGTAGTTTTCCGTCGCCCGTCTCCCAACAAACACTCGGTATATGTTTTTGATCGCTGATCAAGGTTATTTAGATCTTGGAGTCAATAACCTGTACTCACCTCAGGACCGAAGCGATTGCTTGTTTTTTCAGATCTTAGGGTCAATAACCTTCCATCCTCGTGTAATATAAGCAATTTTCTGTTTTGACTTATCGTAGGGTCGTTAAACTTCCAGTATTCTGCGACAGTACGCCGCAGTCAAGCCTGCATTTATTGGGTGTTACGTTCAGTAGTTTCAGGTTACCCTGTTAGATAGATCTCTTTCAATATTTTAGCCACATACCATATTTCCATATCTTCTACTATCTTCTACTATTCTACTATATAGGTAAAAGAGAATTTTTGTGTGTGTGTGTCCTTTATGCGTTCCCGAACTGTCCATCCGTTGAAATCCGATGAAATTTTGTACAGATGTTGTTCTCACTCCCGCGGGAACGGGAACGGGAGCATCAGAAACACCGAGCAACGGGAACGGGAGCATCAGAAACAGACGAGCAACGGGAACGGGAGCATCAGAAACAGACGAGCAACGGGAACGGGAGCAGGGGCTGAACGCATACTCTGTGTGCTTAGAGAAATGTATTTGAATGTATAATGACTACTTATTTGAATTAAATGAGACGCTCCCCGCCAGGGACTGGGCGAAGCTGGGCCGGGTCGGCTAGTACTATATATAGAGACAATCAATTTCAAACGGAAGTATACAAAATAAATAAAAGAAATAGACCTTAAAGTATACGATTTTAGTGATTATCTGTTACCTAGCAATGATTTCCAGCAAATATTTTAGTGTGTTTTATATTCATTGTTCTTTTTCTTCTGACTTCACTTCCCGCAGCGAAGCATAGACCCTCATCCAATTTATGCTAAAGCTCTGTTAGAGTTGTTCATGGTGGGATTGATATTGGAGCTAAAGTTTCCTACAGGATGGGATATCCTTCCCAGCGCCAACTATCCTTATTCGTCTCTTACGACATGAATTGTATGTCACAATGTAATGTGCTTCCCTGAAGTTTCGGTAACACACGGGCGAAATAGCAACACAGTGAATCAAAATAATATCTGTTGGACGAACAGCCTTAACTACATTTAAATAAAAGACGATAAATTTTATCATCATCATTATCATCATCTTCATAATCATTTAATAATAAAAGCACATGGGAGATCGGCTGTAATGAGTCAGCGAAACCTCTGTCCTGTGGCTGTCTCTATTCACAGAAACATATTTCTTCCAGTTAATCTCTTGTTGCTCTCTACCCACATGTAACGCCGTCTTCCTCTTGCATGCTGCACCTCCAATTTTACCTTCACCACAAAGAGCTGTCCTGGCTAGCCATAACTGTCTTCCATTTATCTCATTCAGCAACGAATTTCTCTGTCCTAGATTTGATGAAACGTCTTGATATTAACTTTGCATTGTGTATATACACCAATAGTTAGTTAGTTAGTTAGTTAGTCGCAGTTCCAACTTCACAGCAACGGGTCGTCCCCATTATGCTCCATTCCTGTGCCAGTGAATATCACACAAAACGCTCCCCACTGCCCAATGTGAAAAGTGGAAAAGACAGGAGTCTCGACAAACAACAGCCCGCACAGATACACTGTGTATAATGCTGCCGCCAGAATGTCAACACAATAGTCCCCCACGAAACACCCAGTTTATCTCTGATGGAATCGGCACTCATTTTCCCATCTGGATGTTTCCTAGATGTTCACCCACACAGTCCACGAAATACAGTGCATTGTCGATGGCAGTATCAGTCAACCAGAAGCCCAGCAGCCACGCATTTCTGCATAAGGCAAAAACCGGTCAACTCTGGGACATAGACTAACTAACTAACATCAAATGCGGTCATCTAAGGTGCCATTTGGTGAGATTACGATTTGATATCTCACTAAAAACAAACTGCATTAGGGTTTGTTTCATAAAGCTGCAAAATCAATTAAAGGCGAATTCCGTAAACAATGGCGGCTACAGCAACTAATTCAATTTCATGTGATGATTTGCTGTTTTTTTTTTATAGACTGTTTCCAGAGATAATATACCACAATCTTGTTTACAGTCGACAGCTACCTTAGAGAGGAAATCAAGAGAAATTTGATTCCAGCTTAAAATAATTTCGCAGCAAATGATTTGAATGAACATAATACGAAATTTTTAAATAACGTCCTAATAATTGCTATTGTCATCGTAATCACCGATGATATCTTTGCAGCACAAATACAATTAAATAACCGCTATGTTGTCTCTAGGATCTTCATAAACCCAACTGTTTTACATGTTCACGGCAACAATTATACAATAAGTAATGAATGCTGATACATCCACACAACAGGTGTTAACTGCTATTACAATCGAAACAATCGCCTCTGGGTATTTAAAAATAACGTCATCAAACGCCTACTGTCAACATATTTATATTTAGTATCATTATGACGAGTTGGGATATTTGCACTTTTTCTTGGAATCAACAATGGTTTTTATAACACATTTAATAAAAGTAACCTATTCGTACAGGTTCACCTATCGGATAAAAGAAAGGAAGTGAAATGTAAATATGTTCGACCCTCTCAGAAAGATGAATTCACGTGTTTTGGTCGAAACTCACAGAAGACATGATGAGTTGTCTGGCTGCCCTGCTTGAAAATGCACTAGATTATTCAACATGGTATTGTTTTAGCTATGAACTGACATTGTCCAATTCCTTTGCTCCTATAGCTTTCGATGTTGTTTCCGTCATGCGTGTACCATCATTTATATACATTTCACCTGTCTCTTATGAGTACCGATCAATAACTGTCAAGTTAATTTTGGTCTCATGTTGGTAGTCACCACGCCTCTTTTCTCCCCATCCTTGAGGCAGCTATTTCCAGATCTGCCATTTGTAGCTAATTACGGAAGTGTGTAGTGGCTAGATTTTCCATTTGTAGTTAATTACGAATTTCTTCTAGCTTGACTTAAGACGGTTGGTCGACGGCTCGACAATCCGCCATCATAAAACTTCCCGTTGTCCCAGAATCAGATTTCTGGCTCTAAATGTTAGACTCTCCGCACAAACGGGAATGAAACAGGGTTGTGTCTTGTCACCGATGCTCCTTGGAATAGCTATCGATTGGGTCATGCGCAAATGCACAAACAACACAAATAGGGGTATCCATTGGGTTGACAAAATTCTAGAAGACCTGAACTTTGCCGATGGCATAGTGCTTTTGAGTTCAACACACCCAGATGCCCAAGAGAAAATAAACCATCTCCAAAATGTTTCAGGACAAATTGGTCTCCAAATTAACACTGCAAAAATAAAAACTATTGATTCTACCAACAGTTCAGACGACACCAAATTAAACAACCATGTTCTTGAAAAAGTCAACAGCTTCACATACTAGGAAGCAAAATGACATCTACAGGAGACTCAACGCCAGAAATATTATCTAGAATCGCACTAGCAACTGGAGCCTTTAATAAACTGTCAAACATCTGGAAGTCAAAGACACTCAGCAAACCTACGAAACTTAAAATCATCAACTCTAGTGTGATTCCAGTGCTAACGTATGGATGTGAGAGTTGGAAATCAACGGTAGCTTTAGATAAAAAAAATTGACAATTTTGAGAACAAATGTATTAGAAGAATTCTTAACCTCCACTGGACATATTTCAGAACCAATACGCAAATAAGACAAGAGACTAAGCAATATGTTGTATCCATATTTTATAAGAAAACGCCGTTGGAAATACATCGGCCATGTACTCAGAATGGACAAGACAAGACTCCCCAACCAAGTCCTCTTATGGTCACCAGTAGGGAAAAGAAAACGGGGAAGACCAAGAGAGACCCTGCGTAGAACCATCATCAGAGAAGGCTCATTCAACGGCCAAGTGAACATCCATGATCTACAACAGGTAGCAGCGGAACCGCCGGACATGGAGAGCCATGACTTTTTCCCTATGCGCCGCCTTAGGCTCAAGAGGAAAGACTAACTAACTAACTAACTAAATAACTAACTAACTAATTAACTGACTATATCTGCCATTTGTAGCTAATTACGCATTATGTAGTGGCTATATCTGCCACTTGTAGCTAATTACGAACTGCGTAATCGTCTGCAGTCCCAATGGTCAATCCATGAACATCGTAACGGGTTCGGCTTTTATAAATTGACCTCGGCGTAAAGTTGGAAGCAGCCTAGAATATGTACAAAGAAATGTATCGGGAATTAGCGACGGCCGGCTAGATATTGATCATATCATCCACTGAGAGCAATTGGTCTAGACAAATATGGTTGCAGCACCGTTTGCCAGATGCGCCTTAAGGCGTGTGAAGGGTGCATAGACTGTGTCCGGGACCTTGGTCTCGGCTAAGTTCATGTGGTTCTGTGAATGCTGATCAATACCTGTAAATATCTCTCTCATGTTTACATCTCGCTCAATAAATAAAATTGTGAACGCGGAGAGTGGCAAGAGCAGCAACAAAGTTAAGGGAAATACCTGGCAGTTATATCCCTTGAGTGGTGTACTGTACTTGCATGCTAGCTATTATTTCAGATTACCTCAGTACTGTAAATTATATAATGACTGAACATTCTGCTCAGGGGGAAACAGAAATCATGCAAAATGAGAGCAATGTGATAATGAAATATTGATCCGATGTTTATCGTTATACCTTCATATTTACGACTGTACTAATATCCGAGCGAAGGTGTTGATTTCCCATGAAAGCAATTTTAAATTTGTCTGTCCTACATTCACGAATGACATTTAAGGTAATTAACTGTAACACTGCCAGGTTCGAAAAATTTTAAACCATTCTTGAAAAGCTACAAGTTGGACAGTTACATGTTATGAATATACGACCGAGTCGAATCTCTTAGTGCTGCAATCATTCGTTATCACAAATAATATGTGATAATTTGTCTTCCAATAAAGCTTAAGCAGCATTATGTAAATGAGGAATAGTTAGATTCCAACGCGGGCTCAGATTATTGGCTATAATTTCATATATACCGGTATAGTTTTCTGAACATATATTCGGCTTACTTTTCTTTTATAGAAGTATCTTTTCTTCAGACATACCAAGAATGTTAAGAGTAGCAACATGGCTACGCAAAACAAGACACAGATTACACCACTGTGCTTTTGTTTAGATAAAATCGTTTTCAAATTAGTTTTTTCACACCTGAGTTAGAAATGTGGCTAAGCAACAAGGCATATACAAATGTAACCACGCAAAATTATGTGCTACACAACGTGCCCATCACGTCCATTCTCACCGAAAGTCAGAAATATATATTTTCACTGGTCAATTATGTTTTTCTGTGCGGCATTATCAGTTTATTTGGTATTGTAACTAATATCATCAACATAATCATATTTTGTAAACAGGGTCTAGATACGACCATGAATATTAGCTTCTTCTCGCTAGCTGTCTCTGATCTGGCCAGTTTGGTTCTACAGCTATTATTCAACGTCTTTGTGAATCCGTTATTTATAGACCTGAACTTGCCAATGATTTACACAGATGTCCAGTTCTTAACAACTGCGGTGAAGAGGGAACTTTTCGCCAAGATTACTTGTTTCATCACCGTCTATATCACAGCGGAAAGGTGTTTCTGTATAGCTTTCCCACTTCACATCAAACAGATGATCACACCAAAGAAAACCACTGTCATTATTTTCTGTATTTATTTTCTAACTATGATGTCTGGTGTACCGCTGTACTGTACAATGTATATTGACTGGAATTTCTACAAAGAAAAGAACATAACTTTACTCGCTCTAGCGTTTCGAGAAAATAAAGACCTAGCAGAAACAGCCGTTTACCTCCTCCATGCTGCTTTTGGGGTGCTGTCTTTCTGTGCTATTGTGGTGTTTACATTAATTTTAATTAACAAACTGAGGCAAAAAAGTGACTGGCGTAAATCGGCAATCCTGCAACTGGATAGTTCTGAGTCTATGTCAAATAAGGACAAATCTACCATATCCATGGTGGTGGTTATCGCCAGTATTTTAATCTTCTGCTACACGCCATCTGTAATGTTATTTCTAACGACAATGTTTGTACCGGAATTCTCGGTAGGCGGTAGATATTACAATCTTTTCTACAGCCTGTGGACTTTTGGTGTTTTGACGGAGAACATTAATTCTAGCGTCAACATCTTCCTATACTTTAAAATGAGTACGAAATATAGACAGACGATGAGAGAACTCTTTTCTAGATGCCTGTCCAGTAGTGTTCAGAACAGATAAGCCAATGTTTCACAGCACGGGACATTGTCGTTAAATGAATATTGATTTACGTTGAAAGAGGCGCTCTGATACTGACATCACCCGCCTACTTGCGACAATAGAATAAAAGATTTTTCGTTTTTTATTTATTGAATTTCAGTAAGCAAGTCTGATCACGAGCACCACGAGCCGTAATAAACAGATTAATACAAAAGCCAAATTTATAAAACGGTCATTGCTACATTTTACCATTGCTGTTATTTGATCGTATAGTGAACATACAGACATTGGAACAGATCGTACCGATAGGAACGAACGACGGTAGAAGACGCAAGGCGCACACACAGAAAGGATGTCTGATGATTTAAGACGGTGCCATTGAAGTTTCAGCTCTAGAATTGATTCAGAACACCACGGACTGAGATCCGTCGAGAGAAACGTTGGCCTAGGTCATTTAAAATGGCACCTGATGATGATAATGATTGTTGTTGTTGTTGTTGTTGTTGTTGTTGTTGTTGTTGTTGTTGTTGTTTGCAAGAAGTATTTTCTCCAAGCAGTCGCTATGCAGTATACTGGCTAGTAGTGTTAATTGATATTGATGGCAGAAGCGATAAAATGAAATTAGTGTTATCGTGAACAAATAGTGAGCCTTTCGTTCCCTCACTCGCCACCGGGTATATATCCGAAGCCATCGCCTTGGTAAGTCAGAGCACTACCCAATTTTCACGCAGAAAACAGGTAACGTTAAACTAAAATCGTGTTGTGAATATAGATACAAATACACTAAATAAATTTGTAAAATAGCTACCGTATCTGTGATTATTGTGATACAAAAGCATAAATGATATCGTTGCAGGAAGGTATTGGAGTTGTCAGCAGTAGAAATGGCCCAGATCAGCAAGGACAATATAAGCAATTGACACCAGACGACGCCAGGTGTGAAACGCAAAACAGAATACGAATAAGAATAGACAATCAATTTATGTTGGCCATAGAAAGAATATTAACGGATGCGCAGAGAGGAAACAGTGAGAGGAAGCTTTCTAGAGGAAGGCAACGTTATATGTGGGTAGATAAAATCCAGAAATTGACTGGAAGATGCCTGTATGAGTGCACGGTGAGAGATTCCGTGCAATGGATGAAGACTTGTGTAATTTACCTTGAACACTGTGATAGTACTTGTTGATAATGATGACCGGTGGTTTTTTTTACCTGTTCGTCAATATTGTGTATTAAGTACAAAGAACAAAACAATTTTTTTTAAATTGAATGAAATCACATTAATTACGCATCGTATAATTGATTATAAATTGCATCTTTACTAAATTATCATGGAAAAATTCAATGTTAAGGAATGTAATCCCAGAAAGTTTAAATTTACTCCAACTATAGTGCATGTAGAAAAAAAAAACGAAATACAGATATTCATTCTACAGAGTATTTGTAAAGTCTCACTACACTTTGTACGTAGAAAAAAATTGAAAAATAAGGTACACGATGTCATCAAAATATTTGTTATAATAAATACTTTACTGGTACTTTCAAGCTTCCCCAAAACAGCGTAAAACCATAGTATTGACTATTGTAACTAATTTAATGAATTTTTAGCACATTTTTTAATGACATCATGTACTTGATTTTTCAAGTTTGTTATACATACAAAGTGTAATGAGATTTTACAAACACCCCGAACAAGATATTAATATTCTAGAAATCTTATTCTTAAGCAGTATCATGGCTTGGCATCTGAACTACTCTAGCCACATCAAAAGTTAGATTTGTTTAGAAAGAGCAGTAATGAAAATACTGACTCACAGAAAATGCCGAGGAATACGGCGATCGACACAGTCCATTAAAGATACTCTGGGCATGAATTCACGTGACATGAAAACTAACGAAATACTGAGAGACTTTTCAGCTGGCTTTAATGAGAACGACGCTCTGCAAATGACTTGCTAAATGATGATTGCCTAAGTATGAAATGGAGTATTGAAATCAATGTAGGTATGCCCATGTGCATCCGTAGTCACTGTCAGAATAAAAGGTGCTGCCGGCAAGCTATTCACAGTCCCGTAGACAGCGCATGTTTTGAACGAGCAGGGTGATTCTCTCCATGCATAGCGCACGCCTTTGATGCTTTCACCAGCGTGGCAGACGTCCTGAATGGTGACGCTGACGTTGTCGTGTGATGTGATGTTTGCATAAGCCCATCTCGCTGAACATAGCAGCTGAAAGTATATTATTAACAGTATAATCAGATTGATTATACATCTAGCTTAAGAATGGAGGAGGAGGCGGTCAGTGCAGCTTTCCGCTGGATAGAAAACACGATACATACACACATTGTGATTGTAACTGACTCAGAAAGCATGCTGAGAAAGGTGAGAACAGGTAGGCTTCGTGCAGAGTGGCTTGCTTCGCTTCGGAGGTCACGGGTAGTAAGCATCACCTGGATCTTTTCTCCTGGGCATGCCGGTGTGCTGGGGAATGAACAGGCGAACAGATTGGCTGGCTCTGCAAAATTTGGTGGAGTATTGGTGCATGACAGGGCAGACGTGGTTGCGGCCTTGTGGGAGCACGTGTACACCTCGGAGGAGCAGATGGAGCACCATGGTCTGGTAAGAATGAGACAACGAGGTGTGACGAGGGGATCTGGCCGACGCTCGGCGCTCGGAGGAAAGGCGAGACGGACATATAATCAGATTGCTACTGGAACTATTAGTGTTGGAACTCTTCGCTGGCTGCTGAGGATGGGGACGGAGCGCTTATGGGAATGTCCTGAATGCTGTGATGTCGGTTCCTAAATCAATCAATCAATCAATCAATCAATCAGATTGATAATGAAAAGTCACAATTGTAAAGGGAAAGAACGGTATAGAAAACATGACTGATCAGTATTGTTCACAGTATGACAACACAATACGTGGAGACTGTTAAGCCTGGTTAAAGAATACTTTACTAATTAATGTAGGACAAGAATATACTATTACATCAACGGAAAGAAGATACTATTTCACCATCATCATCATTTTAACCATGGAGGATTTCTGCCAGTGTGCTGATCATGAAGATCCTTGGTCATTCCATTCTATAACTGCCTTGTGCCCGTCAATGTAATTCACACATTTCTGCCTTTGATAGGTCTCTGCACGCTTGTTTTATAGACGTTGTCCTTGGTCAACCCTTCCACTATCTCCATTATTGTGTTCTCTAGAACTCTCTTTGGTGTTTCTTCATGGCATAGGGCGTGACCAGCGTCACGAGTTTCTGTGCACTTGTTATTAAAAGTTAAAGTGTAAAGAGGAGAGGGTGCACTTCACAGCACCGGGTTTTACCCCATACTGCGCAGTCTCTCTCCGCAGAACGGCAATCCGCCTGACGAGAGCATTTCACTACGCACGAACACTGTAGCGATAACATCCTCCTCCTCCATCTCCTTGTTCTTTTTTATGAAATGACAGTGACTACAAATGCACATGAGCATACCTATATTGATTTCCATATTACATTTCATACGCCCGGGGGTTTCCGAAAAAAAAAAATTAAGCTCCTTGTTCAAACGGAGTTCAAAAACTAACCGAAGAACCCCAGAGCGTATGGAAGAGGCTGGGCCACTTCGCCGAAGAGGCTCTTCCCGCCCGTCTTTGCTTTTTGGTTTAGTGAGTTGCGTTGCACTGTTGCCCGTGGCTCTGTACAACCAAGCATTTTGCCTGGTTTGTTTTCTTTAGCTTTTTACTGCCCTAGTCTACCTACAAGGCAGCAGATTTGTGTATAGCTTGGTCTGGTTTATATCCCTTGGCCTGTCTGGGATAGAAGACCCCACCAGTAGCTATGCTACCGTTGGCAAAGCTCTTGTGGTCATTTTAACACGCAAGCTCTTCTACGCTTCAAGGTGGCTTCACAACAGATAGAACGTTATAACATATTCGAACATATATTGAGTAGACGCTCCTTATGTTACCAAAGGAAAGATGCATTCTCGCAGCAAACAAGCTAAAGTGAAGGACCTGCATCTTGTCTGTGACAACATATCGATGTCAGTCATAAACCATTTCGCAATCACTAAAGAAGAAAATTTGACTTTTGACCACACATATTACATGAACATTCCTAGAATATCGTAGACCGAAAAGAAGAGCAATATTGACATTTTACAAGACCTGAAAATCGAAGAAAACTCATACACAGTATCATGTCCGGAAACTAAAACGCTTTGGTGTTATTAAATATCACGGTGCTTTGAAGAGAACAGTGATGGTAGGCGTGGTACCTAGATAAAAAGCCAGGTGTCGACGAGCACTACGATGGACACAGGACATTGCATACTCATCTGGGTTTTCTCTTATTTCTCTGCACTAGAAAAGTGTTTATATTAGTAGTAGGCCTCTTTCAGTCCTGAAGGACTATAGAGTTGTGCCGCTGGGGAGGTACCTGACAGCACTGCTGGCGACTGTATACTCCAATGCGAGAGTAACAATCTCTGCCAGTTTCCGCATCTGTAAGACAAGGCAGGTCCCGCAGTAAGTGACTGCATTTTATGCCTGTGCCGCCTATCCTCAGTTTGTTGAATCAGATTGCGCTCAAAAAGCACCAGTCCGTTTTGTACATGTCTTTTCCAGGAACACCTGTCTGCTGCAACTCTTTCCCGCGTGTTTGGATCTATGACAAGGGTTTCATATTTTGCTTACACACATCCTTATATCGCATTTGGCGTCTTCCGGTTGGCCTCTTCCCTATGGCTGGTTCTCCGTATAGGAGATCTTTGGGAATACGTTCTTCCTCCATTCGAGATACATGGCCCAGCCACCGTAGGCGTCTCTGCTTGAGGAGGAAGTGCACGGTGGTAATATCCGCTCTTTCAAGCACGTGTTTGTTTGTTATATGGTCTTTCCACGATATGCCCAGGATACTTCTCAGACATCTTATATGGAAGGAATTCAACGTTCTTTTCTGTCATGAGTACAAGGTCCAGGATTCGGATCCATAGAGTCGTGTGCTAACAACACAAGCTTTATATACTTGAACTTGTGTACGCTCTGTTAGTCTATTATTCTCCCAAACCCTTTTAGTTAACCTGGAAAGTGTTGCGGCTGCCTTTTCAATGCGTCTGTCGATTTCTGTCTCTAATGAAACATTATCTGAAATTGTTGACCCCTCATACGCAAACTCATGGACAACCTTCAGTTCGAAATTGGAAATTGTGATTAATGAAGGCACACCAGCATCTTGTTCCATCAACTGTGTTTTATTTAGGCTGATGATGAGCCCAAAGAACTCTTCAGGGCACAAACCTGGGCAATAGAATTAGGAGAACCAATTGTTGCCCAGTAGCAAGTTCCCCCTCTCCACGTCGTCGATGCTGACCAAGGGAAAGGCAGTATCCAATGCAACTTGGCATCGGTGCCATCACAGGAGTTGCCAGAACTATGGTGTTTACAACAAGGAACTGCCTAATCTGTGTTTATATCTGTCACAATTAACCCAGTGTGTTTGTTTCGATAATAGGTCTGTGAGCATTGCATTTTGTGTTTGTAAATGAACGTGGTGTTATAACTGTTTAAACTATAATACCACGGAGTTGTGGGAAAACAGTGGTTAGTACTTTTGTTTACCAACCACTATTGGTCCAGTTCACATGCTAATTGTGTTTGGAAAAGTTCCTTAATGTATGACTCTGGGATCGAACCAGCCACTTACCCCATATTATCCAGACTTTTCTGTCAATTATGTGGAAACGAAAGGTGACTAGAAAGGTTGTAGTCACCTTCACCTCATTTTGCATTGAACTAGTGCATATGAAGATCTAAGTCCACAGGTCAGGGACAAGAAATACTATATGATTATTTTACTTTCCATATTGCATACAAGAACAGAATAAATAGCAAGGAAATATTCAGATAATTACCTCAATTCCAGATACATTTCTAACCTCCAAGGCTGAGGGAGAATTATATGTAATCTTAAATCCACTAGCAATCAGCTCCCCCTTGGAGGGAAATGGGCCCTGGAAAACTTCCTGCCTCCCATAGGCAACAGCCAGACCACTGAGTGCCAGCCTGTCCCCAACATCTTTCTTATCCCGTGGGTGAACGCTGCAACACGGTCATGAATCAAATGTTATGTTGACACTTGTTGGTATGCAGAATAACAAGTATCAAACACGAGACAAATCATTCATTCTTCCTCTTTTTATAGTGAATACCGTGCGGCAATGGTGATCATGCCTGTCCACATCCCCCTGTCTTGTGTGCTGCCAATAATTTCTGATACTAGTGTTACTCCATGCTATCATGTCAAAATGCCTAGCATCTCTTAGTTTGGTCTTCCCATGCCTCTCTTCCCCTCCAACCTTCCCGTTGTGACAACATACTGCAGTTTTTCCCTTCTCGTGAGATACCTATAGAACGGGGACTGCTTTCTTCTGATGCGAGCAATCAGTTCTGTTTATACGTTAACATTTTCCATTATATTTTATCGCTCTGTCTATCTATCTATTGTGTTCTCATCTTCTATGAAACCACATCTCTCCAACCTTCATCCACATGATTCACTACGTGTCTGCTATTTGCCAGTGATTATCATTTATACATCAGGAATGGCTTAATTCCTTCCTTAAGAACTCATTTCCTCACCTCAATTGTCAAAGATAAAGTACAGAGACTGTTCTTCTTGTTGTGAAATGTTGCCTTTGCTTGAGCTATTATACATTTAACTTCTTTAATACATACCCCATATGTTGTTATTAAGTACTCAAATGCCTAAATACATTGACTTGTTTCAGGTTGGTTCCATTCACAGTGATGTTGCATTTGGGTATAGAACCTTTCTTTGAATAACTATTCAATCAATCAATCATGTGCCATGCCGGAAAGCGTGGGCGGTCATGACTCGCCATTTCACTCGATCACCAGTGTCGTGGATCAGCTCAGTGTTCCTGTCTCGTCAATGCCATGTAGCCAAGCCATCCAGGTATTTTCCTCACGGTCTGCCTCTTGGTCTGTTTCCTTCGATCGTGCCAGTTGTCACTAAGTTCTCCAATCCATTTCTTCTCATAACATGTCCAAAAAATTTTGACTGTCTACGTCTAATTTCTCCAATCAGTTTACGATGTTCATCTGTCTCCTGTAGTACTTGGTCATTGGTTTTTCTGTCTGTCCATGGTATTCTTTGCATTTTCCTCAGAAACCACATTTCTGCAGCCATCAGATGTTTTTCAGCTTGACTGCTCATTGTCCAAGTTTCACATCCATACAAAAGAACAGGCTCTATGTATCCCCTCAACACTCTTTTTCTCGTTTCAATTGACATCTTTTTATTGGTCAGAATGTTTTTCATCTTGCTAAAGACTACTTTCGCCATGGCGATTCTTGTTCTAATCTCTTCAAGGCATCTCCCATCAGATGTTATGACTGTTGCAAGATAATTGTACCGATTCACTTGTTGAAGAATATTTCCATTTACTTGTATATTACATTTTGGCACTTCTTCCTTCCTAGTGACGACCATAACCTGAGTCTTTTTACAATTTAATTCTAACCCCAGTTGCTCACTGTGTACAACAACCGCATCTACTAATTGTTGCAGGTCCAGCGGATTGTCTGCAATTAATACTGTATCATCTGCATATCTAATGTTATTGATGTTTCGTCCTCCAAAGCTGATTCCATTTATATCCTCTACATTTCTGAAAATATTTTCACTGTATAGGGAAAAAAGATCTGGAGACATCACACATCCCTGCCTAACACCTCTCTTAATTGGCTGATACTGTCCCACTTCATTATCAATCCTTATTGCAGCTTGTTGTTTCCAATATATGTTACTTCTCTTTTTCTGTTAGTCAAACTAAACTCAGTTATTAGACAATCATTGTGAAAATCAAAGTGAAATACTTTCCAGCTCACGAGTGTAAGACCCGTCAGTGTTCAACATCATGAAATCCCATTGATCACGAGATCCCGTTTGGCCATATTGATGAAATGAATGCAGAAGTAGAGACAAAGAAGGCATTTACTGAGAAAATACAACGTCAAGGCCACGAACAAGATGTACAGGCAAATTGAAACTAAAATAACAATTGGGTATCAGGGGCCGAGTCGTCATAATCGGAAACATATCATCATCATGTGCCAGGTGATAAGCGTTTTAGGTAATATTTTCACTATTTGACGTGATCAATAGAGTATCGAATCAGGTCTGTGTTCTGGTCCCGATTTAGCTATGTGACCAAAATAACATATGTATTCCTTTGCTTTCCCCTTAGATCTTTTCACACCAAAGTTTCCCATTTGTTACTAAGTTTTCAAGTTTGCTTCTCCATATAAAATGGGCAAAATATCTTGGCTGTCTATGTAACATTTTTTGTAATCAGTTTATGGTTTTCATCTGCTTCTTGAAGGACTGCTACATTGGTTGTGTTTCTGTCCATTTAAAGTATTATTTTTCTCATCAGAAACCCCATTCCATTAGATGTTTCTCAGGTCGTCTGTTTATTGTCAATGTTTCTCATAGATACAGCAATACTCGTATCAGCTGCATATATCACTCCTTTTAGCAATGCAACTGACACCTTGTTATTGCTTAGTATGTCGGGAATTTAGAGTAGGAACAATCTGTTACAGGCGAGTGGAATCTGGAATGAAGACGAAGTACAGTTAGGCCAAGGTGAAAGTTTTGAAAGAATTGGTTTTGTGATAAATTATTTTATCTAGACTATTTATATCTAGACACGTGGTAGCAGACGTAAGCCACAAATAGGAAAGAGTGTTTAATCGTCACCGTAACATGTGGCATGGTAAACAACTTCTCATATATAAACAACTTGGGGATCATTTAAGATTTACAGCGATCCAGCGTTAAATATGTTCTTCATTGTTGTGTTGTGCACAGTTCCGGCTTTAGACATGTGGTCATTTTGTAAATAAAACGGTAAGAAACGAAAACAATCAAATAACTATTAAAAGAACTGAAATTGAATAAACCATTACTGGACGAGATCGAATTGAGACAAATAAAACATGCTGGGTAAATGAAAATGACATCAGCTCTCTGATGAAGGACGGAAATATGTGTTCAACTCTAACAACATGTATAGACTATACATAAAATAAATGCAGAGAATAGTTAGCATGAAGAAATTGGTCCGTAGATTCCATCCAGTCAAAGGGGGAAATCCGACAATACCGGCGTTGCTTCCATAGAGGAAAGCATCAGGCAGTCAAGATCTACCACAGTACTAGTCACAGCGGAGAACCAGTCATTAAACCTCTGGGGACTTTCAAAACAAATTACACAAAAATTACACGTGACACCACCTCAAATAAAAACATGAAGAAAAGATTCGAAGAAAACACAGTCCCCGTGACAATCAAGATTGGCATGAAAAAAAAGGATCTCGGAGTCTTGCCAGCCAACAAAATAAATGTTCTGGAGAACGTAGAGGCTGAAATAGTATTGCTGCAAGCGCACTCCGGTGCTGTTGTTACATCGGAAAACACAGGAAAGACAAACACAATACAAATATTAATACATTTTTAAACAACAAAGAAAACAAAGGAGAGCTACAGCTTCCCTACAATATGACAGTCGCGCCTACCATGCCTAGCTCCATATTGTCAGATGTTGGGGCATCAAGAGAATCATGACCCAACTTTCGAGTGAGCAAAGAAAGCATGAGAGGATCACGAACAAAGCCAACACCCCCATCACCGTTGCTGTGATGGCAACAGAGGACGAGAAATGACGATCACTATCACATCCTAAGTAATTTCCCGGTATCCATTTTTAGGCTGGGTCTACCAAAACACCCAATTCTATTCTTTTTTTTTTTTTTTTTTTTGTAATCAGTCTTAATGCGAATTCGAACCCATAACCATCGCGCTGACAAACAAGCGATGATTTGTAACGCTTTACATATTAACACATATTTTAAACTGTAAACTTCACGCAAGAATTGCATCTATTATAAAATAAAGCTACCCGAAGAATGTCATCGTATAATTTGTTTACCTGGTGTGTGTTGAATTGAAGTCTGGTAAATCAATGGTCACAGCCATGAATGTATTTGTCATCTTTGGGTTGGGTACATAACCATAGTCAGCTGTCTGGTGCCAACGTACGTCAGGGAATCCTCTGGTCTGGAAAGGTCTGTTTACGTTTGGTGCTAACTGTAATGTGACGTTTTTGAAAGTTTGACACATAACCACGCAAAGGAACCCCATTTTCAATAATATTCCTGGTCATTAAAGTAAATATCAGTTTAAAATCAATTAAAGTTTGAAATGTTTACCTGAAATATACCTGCTCACGACTTGCTATCTACATTTTATTGTGGCTGATTTGGAGTGATGTCCTATTTTATATCAAGAGAATCGTCATGGAGCTTTCTTACACGAGAAGTGTTAGTAAATAAAGTGCTGAGTATTGATACAATTATTGTTAAAGTGCAATAACCTGTGTCCTATTTCTTATACATGTATCTTAATTTAGCGTCTTTAGTAGACATTGTCGGCGATGTCGCTTAGGGACAGTAAACGTGTGACACAATTCCTCGGCATAGCGAGTCGAGGGTTTGAAATAAGCTGCACATGATTTGGAGGCAGACCTCCTTGCGTTTATTTCGATGGTATGAGTGTCGGTCGTTCAGAAAGCTATAGTAAACAACTGAACGTAAATCAGAAGCAGCCAACAACTGTTGGGATTTATTCCGACGTTCTGTAAAGGACAAATAACTACCTTTTGTAAACAGTTGACACTAGTAACATTTCGGAGTAGCGGAGACATAGTGGTCAGTGTGCTTGCTTGCCAAGACAGTAATCTGGGGTTAATGTCTACGAAAGGCAGGATTACTTTTTCTATACAGTATGGTTGTAGCGCTGACGCAGACTAATAGCAATGGATACCAGATACTATATTGAATTATTGGGGAATTTTATGGGAATTCTCTGGACTTTTCTTGGAATTATCTGGAAAGCAAAGACGACGAGGACTGCAGATCAGCAGTACCAGACTACAAAGAAAGGATATACACAAACAAAATTGGACATCATGTGACAAGAGAACCTATAATCAAATAGATCACATTTTAAATAACAACAGAAATGCTTCAAACATACAACAAGTTAGAAGTTATAGAGGAGCTGAGTGCCACAGCGACCACTTCCTCGTTGGAGCAAAATTTAAAATAAAACTTAAGAGAGCTTTCTATACTAAATTACAAAGATTACACCCAACATATAACAGAGAAAAACTACGAGAAATTACAGTCAAAGAGAAATTTACAGATGAAAGAAAATTTAAACTTGAAACTCTGCAAACCCCTTTGGAGGAAAGCGTTGACCAAACTTGGTTGAACATCAAGAATAAAATTCAATCTACCGCAGAAGAATGTCTCGGTGTGTTAACCATGCAAAGAAAGAACAGATGGTTCAATCAAAAATGTCAAGAAGCAGTCATTAGGAAAAAGAATGCCAGACATTTATGGTTAAATGACATCAACAACATCCAAAAGGAAGAGCAATATAGAAATGAATGTAAAGAGGCTACAAAAATAGTTCGACAGCAGAAACGAGAATATATCAGTAATATAATCAAAGATATGGAAACTAATCACCAGAAAAACGAATCCAGAAAGTTTTTTAAAGAACTGAAGTCAATGAAACGAGGGCACCAACACAACACATATGGTTTAAAAGACAAAAATGGGAATATGATAAATACCAATGAGGAAATGTGCAACACATGGAAAGAATACTTTGTTGAATTACTAAATTGTGAAGCTCCAAGTAACACTTTCCCACAGGAAGAGGTTCTAACGTGTGAACCACAAATTGAAGAACCTGCATTTGAAGAATTCCTATATGTAATCACACGACTTAAAAACAATAAGGCAACATGGGCTGATGGAATTGCTGCTGAATTTATAAAGGCAGGTGGCCATGCATTACATATAAAGCTATATGTTTATGTTTTGCATATCCTTTACATGACATTGCTGTCAACATCAGCATCTTTCAGCTGTATGTTGATTTCTTGGCAAGATTACGCTCAGTAGTTTGCCATTGCTTTCTGAGCGGCCGGCTCACATACCCCGTAAGTTACCGACGAGATTCGAACCAGTGCTGATTCTCACCGTCGTCACGTTACTTACGAGAGTATACGAGATTACGGAGAAAAGTCGCTAACCTCTAGGCCAGGAAGCCGGCTATACGTACTAATAATAAAAATCTGGAGGACAGAAGAATTACCCCATGACTGGAAAGAGTCATTATTGATACCTATCTTTAAGAAAGGAGACAAGTTCCAATGTGAAAATTATAGAGGAGTATCACTACTGTCCACAAGCTATAAGATACTATCCGCAGTATTACTAAATAGACTAAAACCATATTCAGAAGACATATTAGGTGACTACCAGGCGGGTTTTAGACAAAACAAATCAACAATAGATCAGATATTTATCTTACGACAATTAGCCGAGAACAATTAGGAATATAAAAGAGATCTCCATAACATTTTTTGTGGATTTTAAAAAAGCTTATGATAGTGCCCATAGGAATAGTCTATGGAATGCTATGCAGGAATTTGGAATACCAATGAAGTTAATCAGCATGACCAGACTATGCATCGAAGATACTTATAATATAGTAACACATAAAGGCAGGAAATCAGACCATTTCCAAATAACACCTGGCTTGAAATAAGGTGATGCACTATCGCCGCTACTCTTCAATCTGGCTCTAAAGAAAGCTGAAGGAAGATAAAGGAGGAATGTGATATTGGAGGAACATCCAGACTGCTTGGCTACGCAGTTGATATAGATATTATAGGGGAACATGAACAAAAGACATTGGAAATATTGACTCACTTAAAGGAAAAAGCCCGACAGATGGGGCTGGTTATCAACCAAGAGAAGACAGAATATATGGTAATTTCAAGAGAAGGAACGGCTAAAAACTCTGGCCACATACAAATAGATAACATGACCATTAAAAGAACAGAAACATACAAATACCTGGGTACAATCTCCAACTGCTCCAACATCATAAGGGAAGAAATACAAACTAGAATCAATTCTGGAAATAAGATATACTATGCACTACAACATCTACTAAAATCAAATGCGCTATCTTGTAACACCAAGATCACAATATACAAAACACTGATCAGACCAGTTGTGCTGTATGGCTCTGAAACCTGGAGTACAACAAAAGGAGACGAAGCCTTGTTACAAACCTTTGAGAACAAAGTTTTAAGATGCATCTTTGGACCCATTAGGGATACACAAAGTGGAGAGTGGAAAAGAAGAAGTAACAAAGACATTTATGATCTGTTTAAGTCCCCGCTAATCACTGGTATCATGAAGGCTAATAGACTACAATGGCTGGGGCATATAGAAAGAATGGAAGACAATAGGGAAACAAAACTCGCTTACACTCAGGAAATAAATGACCGTAGACCCCGAGGTAGACCAAGAAGATGGTGGAGAGATAACATACATGCAGATCTACAAGCACTTGGAATCAACGACTGGCAAGAGATGGTCAACCAGAGAGATGAATGAAGACGGATTGTATCTGCAGCAAAGAACCTCAATGGCTCGGAACGCTGAAGAAGAAGAAGAAGAAGAAAGACGACGAGAGGAAAAAAAGATTGTCACCCACTTCATTATTTCCTGGCCAGAATATGAGAAGGCCGAACCGAGACCCTGGAACCCAAGGGAAGCGGCTTAGAGGATATATATATATCCTACTCAAAGCTGGTGCACACAAACTGTTTCAGTTATTCGTCTCACAGCGCAAACTATCAATCGTTCAATTCAGCCGTACAATCGCTCTACAGTCTCAGATACGTCCGTTCACGGGACGCAGAAGTGTTTCCAAGGCACCAGGGCCGGGTTATATACTGGCTAAGACCTATTGACGCGTCCTCGTCGAGCGTCCTGGGCAACAGGTCCCTTCGGGGTCCTGGCTAAAGTCAGTAGGATCACCGATTCCTCCGAAGTCGGAGAGTGTCTGCCTGTACGGCGAGGAACCACCAGTCTGCACACCAATAAGGCAGACATGGGACAACGGATACTCATGCAAACCTCAGGTCCTATATGACATCACACTGATGCTGGACAACAGGATGCCTTCATCCGACATACAGAACTTCGCGTTGGAGATCAAACCAACGAACACAGGCAAGCAAGCAACGTCCGTTCACATCAATCGCTCAGTCCAGTCTGTCCTGCTTTTTCTCAGCGTTCTGCATCACGTGACCAGTCGCCCCGTCTTTCCTCTGTTCTCCGTTACAGTTACTGCGTCTTGACCTTGACTTGTCCTTAACCCGTTGCTGTCTTTCAGTTAACTCCTGTTAACTGTCTGTCCTTAGGCGTGATTGTCCTGTCATGTGCTGCCACGGTCCTGTCTCACAGGATCTGTCCTGCCCGTCAGCTACTAGGACTCTGACAACGCGCATTATGTTTCTTACATTTAATTGTCTGCTGCTGGGACTAAGTCAAGTCTAACTAATACAGTGGTTCTCAACCTTTTTTGACCCGTGCTCCCCTTCACCATATTTTCAGAACGTCATTCCCCCCTTTCGTATTTCCTACCTAAAAATCTCCCCCTCCCTCCCGCCACTATACAGTATACGTAATAATGGAAGCACATACTAAAACAAGTCTAGACGTCCACATAAAACGTGATTTGTGGGTCTACTTACTTAATAAAATGAACTTTAGAAGGGTGAAACGTACAGAACCGTAAAGTATGAAGGGAAAAACAAGATCAAGTAATCGGTTCTTGTATTAACGCAATCTTGAAATAATCTTCATTCCCTCCATGGAAACCCCAAAATTACCCCCTAGTGGGGGGAGGAGGGGGGGGGGGATTCCCCACCGGTTGAGAACCACTGAACTAATATTTATGTCAAGATCCACCTTGATTCATTGGTAAATATTATTTGCCTTAAGACCAGCCTGATTTACTGGTTAACTTTGTGAAGATGCTTTCATCCATTAGTGAATATTGTGTCTGTGAAGTGAAGAACTTGGTGACAACTGGCAAGATCGAAGGGAAGAGACCAAGGAGAAGACCGAGAAGCAAATACCTGGATGGCTTGGCCTCGTAGCATGGTCTAGACAGGAACACGGAGCTGATCCGCGACTCTGGTGACCGAGTGAGATGGCAAAACATGACCGCCCACGCTTATCGCCATGGCACATGATGGATGGATGGAAGTGAAGAAACTAGTTGAGTTGTGTTGAGTTGAGTCAAGAACCGACATCACTGCACTCAGGACATTCCCATACGTGCTCAGTTCCCTCGTTCAACAGCCAGCGAAGAGTCATACTACTAATCGTTCCCAACACTATCTGATTAAATGTTCTCCTGGCCTTCCCTCTCAGTTTTGAGATTCTTCCAGAACCCCTGCCGATCCCCCGCAATCTCATTCTTTCCACATATGGGTTCTCAATCTGTTCCTCCGCCTTTTCCACCTGGTCCCACAAGCGCACGACCACCTCCCCCTTGTCCATAGGCAAGATACCACCAAGAGGAGCATTCCCTGCTAGCCTATCAGCCTGTTCATTCCCTCGTACACCCGCATGGCCAGGGCAAAATATCCATACAATTCTCACAATCTGTGACCTCTGAAGCGACGAGAGCCATTCCACACGAAACATTCCTTTCTCCACCTTGCTAAGCATATTCTTTGAATCCGTAATGAACACCACGTGTGTTGCAGTAATCTCCTCTAGCCACCGGAATGCCTCTGTTACTGCCTCCACCTCCATTCTCATGCTGGAGGTCGTAGTCTCATATGCCAGGCTCTCCTTTTTCAAGAGTCACCCATTAGCCTTAGCAATAAAGCCCCAGCCACTACGTCTGTTTCTCACCACTGACCCATCGGTGTAGATGACTATATCACCTTGATGTGCGTTGCTCTGGATCAGCTGTTGCACTTCAAACTCAGTGCTTCCCACTGCCCATTCTCTGCACTCACGACCCAGTGTTATTATTACATTGTTCCAGTCCGTCATGTCATCCGGAACTTCAACCCACTCCCTTTCACGATTGATCACACACCTGACTTATAGAAAGTTCTGCCTGTGCCATCAAGGACCGGCCTCGTCTTAGTCTAGGACCCTTTACCATATCCATTGCTGCATGCAGCGGGTGATCCCTGTCTGCGGCAACTCTCAGGTACCATTTGGCCTGAAGGACCCTATGCCTATCCGTCATTGTAGGTAGCGCCAGGATATGCCTCATGCAGATAATTGTTGTGTCCTTTGTGCACCCCAGGATTAACCGCATGGCAGCATTCTGTATGCGCTCCAACCTTTCAAGCTGGCTTTTTGATACTGTCAGCAGCCCTAAACCATACTCAATGACAGAAATTATTAACTGCTGAAAGAGCCTGTACAGCATCCTCTGATCTACCACAGTTGCTGCCATAGCCCTCAATGCAGTGAAGAAACTAACGCATCTGCTTGTACCAGCGGGGATTTTGTTACATATCGCAATTCTTATTGTGACAACTAATAGGCATAGAGGATGGCAGCGTTTGAAAGTAAGTGTGAAGAAACTAACGCATCTGCTTGTGCCAGCGGGGATTTTGTTACATTTCGCAGTTCTTATTGTGACAACCGGAAAGATTTGTAGAAAGAGGCATAGAGGAAGGCAGCGTTTGAAAATTATTGACAGCCTTGTGTCATCCATGGAAGGGAGTGAACACAAGAATTAATCCATGCCGTCTGACATCGCAATTTGTGGAGAGGTATGATCGCCCACGCCAGCCGACAAGGCACTGGCTGATGTTGATGTTATTGTTGTGAAAAAACAGTGTAATGACCCCGAAATGTATGAACCACATGTGCAGATTTTCATGATGTGATAAGGTCTCGATGAATTATTATGATCTAGCTAAATGTAAACATCATCCTCTTCAAGTGCCCTGCCAGCTGGCGTAGACATACATTTCTCTCCACAGATCTGGGTCTTTAGTTGTCTGGATCATCTCTGCTGATGATATTCTACCATGCCGCCGTCTCAGTCCATCCAGCGTAATTTCCTTTGGTCTACCTCTACCTCTTCTCCCCATGATCTTTAATGTTGTCACGATGTTCTCAAATGCCTCTCTTCTCATGACGTAACCAAAGAAAGTTGTTTGTCTATTTCTTATTGGTGTATATAATGTTCTACTTTCATTAGCCTCTTTCAGGCAATCGATAGTTACTACGGCAAACCAGAGAATTCACAACATTCGTCTCATGAACGAAATCTCCGTTCCTTCAAAGTTCTTCCTAATTTGTTCATTTACATTCGAAGATTTACTGTCATACAGCAAAACAAGTTCCACATAGCATTTCAGCACTCTCTTTATTATATTCAATAATAATAATAACGTATTACATAAGACACTTGTCATTTTCTAAAATGTAGTTTTTGCTTGCACTATTCTGCTTTTTATCTCTTTTGTGCAACTTCGTGTGATGTTATAATTGTTCTAACAGCAACATTTCGAAAAACATTCTATCATCTTCACCAGGCCCACGAAGACCAAACGAAAATATAAATTAATTTTTCCAACGTTTTAGAAGAATATGGCATTTTGTAAAAATTGGGTAAGCAAGATTAATGATATAGTCTATATGCTGTGTCATCAAGCGATGCTACAGGCATTACGGGATAAACTTCTCTCGCACCACACAAAAAGATTTGTCAGTCGTACGAGAGGAATTGATTACACATTTTATTGCCACTGGCTCTTTACATTACATAAATGCACAAAACTGTCTCTAATGAATCACACATGAATACACAGAATTTCCTATCACTAGTCGTCCCTAGCCCTACTGCTAAATCTATCTACTCATCTAAAGAAATACGCATCGACGCTAAGCGATGTGTTCCCTACGAAGTCTGTCCCCAGTCTGACGATTCTCCGCGTGCTGATTACACAGTACGCGGAAGGACCTCGTGCGTACTTCGGCTTTTGCGTGCTATATCATTCAACACGCTTAGAGTAGTAGTCTACTCTTGAGTTCTATTCTAGTGCTGGGTGTCCATCATGTTGGCGTGATTACACCGTGACCAGAGTGCTTACTCTCTGGTTGACACTTCCGTGTCTCATGAGAGAACTGTTTACAGTTCCCCTCCCTATCTACTTCCTACACCTACCCTGCCCTCATGTTGGGGCACTGGGTTACCTCTAATCTATTTGAGGTAGACCACTCATTCAGGGTGGTCTTCCCTCCTATCTATATTAGTCTTTGACACACACCCTCCCCTCCTGTGTTGCGTTACAAACTTTGACTCCTGGTTGTGACGCAAGAGGTTTCTAAAAATTAGTGTATCTAATTTTTGTCAAAGACTACTGATAACTTGGTTCTGGGTAACTCAATAGACCTCTACTGACTATTGTCACAATGTAGTATTACTTTACTTGGCTACTGGTGATCGCCACAAACTTGTCTGGTTGGCGTGAGCCCTCTTCTCAATCGCAATATTATATTTATTAGAGGTTTGTCTGAACCGGACCATTGTCTTATAAGACCTGCCCTCAAATAGTAAATTAACTTACTACCCATACAAAGTTGATTTTCTTAGGATCAACACACGAATTGCTCCATGTCCCCCATATAATATTAAACAACCCTTGCACAAGCTGTGTGCGACAGGCTTTACCTATCTCGCTTCCGCGTGTAAAGTTATCTTTCACTGTTAATTTAGTGTTTCGCTGTATATTGTGTCCCCTGACCCGGAGTTATCTCCCTTGTTGTAAAAATTGTATGCACTTTACATGTTTGTTTTTCTGATTGTTTGCGTGTTTGGATGTAATTAATCTTATAATTTACCTTCTACCATGTGTGTCTGTCTATAAGTTGTATGTAAGTTAGTTTTCAAGTGCCATAATTCGGTTAAATGTGACCACAAACAAGTGTATACCACTAATTCGTGACAACATTTCCGTCTTATGAGACTTAAAATACCTTTTCTAAGGTATACACTAAACTACACACAACACATTCGAGACAGTATATCTAAACGTTGAAAGCAAACGCTTGACGCAGACAAATAATAAAAAGTCGCGTTGAGCGGCAGAAAAATCCCGCTGGTTGTCCTCACTCTCCATTGTATATTTTCCATTTTCTCTCACTTTCACACTTCTGTCACACATCTTTTATCCTCCCAGTTATTTAAAAACCTTGAAGTGACACTGTACAAGTTTGGCTCAGTTTGAAAAGAGTTGAGCTTAATGACTGTGCGTAACTTACTGCACTAGTCAAGTATTTACAAAATATTTACATGGATGAAATAGGGTTGATAGTTTGTACCCTTATGATACTAAACACTGCATTCTTCTGACATACTATAACTATATATATTCTAATTTGTTGCACAAAATTAACCTAATTTAGGGGAAGTAATCTACCTAACTACAAAAAATGAAAATGATGTGCGATGAGTTATGTACCTTTCTGAAATAAGTAATGTGAAATATAACAGAATTATAAATAATGGGTTATTATTAAAAGAAAATGTTTTAATGTCTACATGAAAAAATATTATTAATAATTTTAGTATACATGGTGAAATGTATAACCCTTTTATCCTATAAGGTATAAACTACTTTTAATTCTAAATGATGGGGTTGTTAGAGTGTTTATTACGATGGAATAAAGTGAAATGACATGAACTAAATGGTACTGTTCGTATGTAAACTTTTTATCCTAGTCTTTAATTGGCTGTTATTAAGTTTAGAGTACTATCCTAATCTACTTTTATCCTAAGTAAGTGGGTAAATTAGTGATTTATCTAAACTACAACAAAAAAATCTATTATATTCCCTAAATCTAATCTAGATCTATATTAAAGTAACTAATCTAACTATATTAAAAACATGTTATAATACATATCACAATAAATAAATATATATATACATGGTATTTAACTACCTCAGGTTAGTGGTTGCCATAATGTTCAGAAATTGCTTTCGTTGGCACAGTTCATAGATACACAATTGTCCTGGGTATATTAAATACACTACACAGTCATACTTGTGTTTTATGGGTATTCTTCCCCTCGTAGAGTCCGCTGGTGTCGTAGACATGTATATTAGTGTCTGTTATTTATACTGAATAGATGACACTTAGGGCTTCCAACTCTGATATGGAATATCTGGACTCAGCAGGTGTGATCTTGCGGCTCACGTAGCAAATTGGATGGAAGATGCCATCGTAGAACTGGCCTAGTACTGCAGCGATGGAAATCCTGCTGGCATCTGTCCTAAGATAATAAACGAGCCTAGGATTAGGCAAACGCAGGATTGGTACATTACTAAATAGGAGTTCCAATTTTGACAATGCAGAAATTAATAATGCATCTTTGACATCTAATTTTACTGATGCTTTTAGAACATTTGAAAATACACTTGTGATTTCAGCTAAGTTCGGTATGAACTTACTATAATAATTTACTAAACCCAAAAGGCTCCTGACCTGCTTCTTTGTTGTAGGCATGGTCAGGTTCATAATTTTAGTAACAATTCTATTGTCAGTTTTTAGTTGTCCTTGTGAAATGACATGACCCAAGAAATCAATTTCTTGTAGGCCCAGTTCAACTTTGCTCGGTTTGACAGTGAGACCGAAGAGTCGCAACCTATCGAAGACATGTCTTAGTTTCAGTAAGTGTGTTGTCCAGTCGTCTGTATGGACACAAATATCATCTATATATGTCACCGTATTCGTCACTCCATGTAGTAAATCTCTAGTTAGGCGTACGAAAGTGGCAGGAGCGTTACGAAGTCCGAAAGGAAGAAACCGCCACTCGTAAAGACCTAAAGGTGTTGAGAATGCAGTAAGATGGATGGATTGAGTCTGCTTAGGGACCTGCCAATATCCCTTAGTAAGGTCTAATTTAGAGAAGATCTTGGAGGTGGACATATCCAGGATAAGATCTTCGCAGGAAGGAATTGGTTCTGCGTCGACCTTAGTGACATTGTTAAGTTTTCTATAGTCCACACAGAGACGAATTGTGGAGTCTTTGTTCTTGACCAAGACGATTGGAAAGGAGTACTCAGATGTAGATTTCTGGATGATTCCACTAGCTTCTAAATTAAGAATTTCCTTATTTAGACTTTCTCTGTAGCTAAGTGGGATAGAGTACGGCCTGCATTTGATAGGCTTAGAGTCCGAAAGAAGGATGGAGTGCTCGATCCTGTTCGTCCTACCTGGAATGTCGGAAAATATGTCCTTATATTCCGTCACTAATTCTATTGTCTGTCGTCGTTATTCTTCTGTTAGTCCCGGTTCTAACCGTATACACTCTAATGTCGCAGTCTTGTCTACAATTGGAACAGGTAGTTCCATCCCGTCGTCGTCTACCTGATTCAGTACGGTTGTGGTGCTAAGTGTGTTTTATGTATGCTCACTAGGTGTATGCATATTGTCGGCTTTGCCAGTCTCGCTAACTATTGTAGTTGCGGTGTGTATGTCCGTCGTCTTATCAATAGGTGTGGGTGCATTGTGTTCGTCTGTCTCTAATTCTGTCTCTTGTCGTGGAAAGTAGGGTTTCAACATGTTGATATGAAATATCTTTAAGTGTCCGTTTATCGATATTTCATAATCGACATCTGAAATTTTTCGTACCACTTTGAATGGCCCTTGCCATGAGGTCAATAATAAATTCCGCGTGTCTGGGAGTAAAAGCAGTATGTCTTGATCTGGTTCAAGATTAATAGTCCTCGCACCTCTATTTGCGTATTGGCGGTAGATTTGACCCTTCCTCTCCAAAGCTGCCTTGGCTATGATACACGATTTCATAATTTTATCTCGTGTTTCTGTTACCATTTCATAAGGTGTTTTAAGGTTTGGAATTTCAATCGCATTAATGACTAACTGATGGTAAATTGTTAGGGGTCCACGTGGCTTAGCCCCGTATACTAATTCAAACGGTGAGAAACCCGTGCTTGAATGGGGAATCTCCCGATAGGCGAACAGCACTGTTGGCAACAGTGTATCCCAATCAGCTGGGTTTTCTGCTGTCACCTTAGCCAGCATATGCTTTAGGTCTCCGTTAATTTTCTCTACTATTCCATTGCTGGCTGGATGATAAGCTGTTGTAAAATGCTGTTTAATTCCTAACATTTTCGTAAGGGCTTGCGTTGCAGCCGATATGAATTGGGTTCCACGGTGGGATAAGATGGTAGGTGGAAATCCGAATCGTGAGAACAAATGTAGAAATACATTGGCAATATCTTTGGAGGTGATGTATTTCAAAGCTACTGCCTCAACCCATCTTGAACATAGGTCTACTAGCGTTAAGATGAAGCGATTTCCTTTGCTGGACACCTGGTTCAGGGGTCCAACAATATCTACCGCCACACTCTCAAATGGCCTAGAGGCCAGTGTTGAAGGTTGTACTTCAGCTGTAGGATGTTTACCCTTACGTACTAGTTGTTGACAAACATTACATGAACGACAAAATACTTTTATGTCATTACAAAAACCTGGCCAATAAAAATTAGCCTGAATTCTGGCCCTGGTTTTGTCGTATGCAAGGTGACCAGCAAACGGTGACTCGTGTGCAATCTTTAGCACAGTTTGGCGGTGTTGTACAGGTAACACCGTTTGCTGAATCTCATGGTCGCCAGTTGTATAATAACGAGTAAGAATACCATTATTAAGTCTAAAAAACCATGATGCGTGTTTTGTTACTTTGGCTTTTTCTTTTAATAGTTTTAGATATGGAGACACACTCGGATCAGCTTTTTGCTGGTCTATGAATTTTTGTCTGGTGGTATCATCCGTGCTAGTTGGTGATAGCAACAGTAGTCTTTCTTCCTGTAGTGTGTCTTGATGCTTAATAGTATCTGCTCTGGTTGTTGCATTAGCTGCATTTAATTTTTCCCATGCAGCTATTTCTTCGTTAGTGCAATGCTTCATTTGGGGTAAGCATCCCAAAATTACATCAGTACAAGGGTTATCTAAAATAGCACATGTAAAGGTACCAGAAAGGAAAGGAGTGTTAATACGGGCTCTTGCCAACGGGTAAATTTCAATATTACCCGAAAAGGTTCGGCATTTGACTGAGTCACCTGTATAATCATTTGGATTTACCAGTTCCTTTCTCAGACCGATAAGAGTGCTCCCACTGTCAAGCAAACATTGGCATGGTATTTCGTTGACCAATGCATTGTGGAACACCAGATTGCCTCTGGAGGCTAATGCTGCATTTACACTCTCAGTGGAGAATGGTACTGTATGTCCACATTCTAATTTTCCGTCTGCATGAAATTGGTGACATCGCTCACAACTGTCAAAGCTTAATATATCGTTTACACAACAAACATCTTCAGATTGATTAACAGGTAATTCATTTTCAACCTCACACTCAATCTCACTTCCACTATCAGAAGATGTATCAATCAAAATTGCACTGTTGGCCTTCATTCTTTGGCGGCCTAGGCACTTATTGGAATAATGCCCGTAGCTAGAACAGAAGAAACATTTGACTGCACGCCTGTATGCACTTCTCTTGTTTTGTTGTTTCTTAATGACCATCTCAAGATGCGTCGGATAGTTTGGTGATTTATCACACATAGCGTAAGTATCATGAAAAAGTTGGCAATACACACATTTAGACAATTTTTTATCTTTCTTGTCGTCTCTCTGAAATGGTTTTTTATTGCTACGATAGCTTTTAGGTTGGTCCTTAACAAAAGAGACTATTTCAGAGTAGATGTTTGATGTTTTAAAAATTTCTCTATTCGAGGAAAAATATGCGGAGCCTTTCTTCTCGAATTGTTCTATTGTTTCGATGTCTGACTGCTGAAGGAACTTAGCGAAAGGAGTTGGGACTGTGGATATGACCTTATCCATTGCGATTAAATTTTTAAGTTTCTCATAGTCCTTTCCTATTTTTGCTGCACTAAGCCATCTATTCAGCACGCTTTGGACATTCGAGACATAATCGATGAAGGTCTCACTTGGTTTTGGTTTTAAGTAAGAAAACTGCACTTGATACCCAGGGGCATCAAGTAAAAAATGTTGCATTATCCTATCATGAATGTACTGATAGTTAGATCTAAGATCAGTTGGTATTGATTCAATAACTTTAAGGGGCTCCCCACTGAGGTTTTTCATGTAGATCATGGCCCACATATCGATTGGTACTTGATGGTATTTAAGCTGATATTCGACATTTTCTGTCCAAGCTGATATGGAATCTTCTTTACAGAATGGCTTAATAATATTTTTGTATTTATTAAGTTTATTCTCTTCTTGCTGACTCTTTAGTTTTGTAGTGGAGATCTCTGAGTGTGAATCTACTTCCATACCTTTCATCTTTAACTGTGTCTCTGATTCAATCTGTATTTGTTTTTCTTTTACTCTTGCCATTTCATCTATCTCTCTTTGCTTTAACTCTCTCTCCTGATCTACTTGTTTTTGCTTTAAATCGAATTCTTTTTGTTTAATCTCCTTATCTTGTTCTAACTGTTTCTGTTTTGTTTCTTCAGCTAATTGTGCCTCTTTGTGTTTTATTTCTAATTCATTTTGTTTTGTTATCTCAGCTATTTCTACAATCTCCTTCTGGTGTTGTCTTTCTCGTGCACGTTCATCTCTCTCAGCATCTTTTGCTTCTCTATATTTTTGATCAGCATATTGCTCTAATTCCTTTCCGGTGTGTCCTAATTCCTTGCCTGCTTGTATGAAATCAGCTAAAGTTGACATGTTGTTGGATAATTAGCTAGAGTTGATAGGTACTCAAATATTTACTCAGGTATATTAGCTATGTTGAGTTTTTAAATGCCTGTGTACAAAAAATATTATCAGATTACACCCTGAAAAAGAGATGCATTATTAATTATATTGCATTCAAAATAATTTGGGTATACTCATCTCAGCAATCCAGAACAATCAGGTACATTCGTTTGACACCTCAGGCACAATCGTTTGGCACCTAAGGTACAATCGTTTGGCACCTTGACATACACCTTGCGTTACTCTTATACACCGCCCTTGTTATACCTGGTTTACAAGAGCATCAATAATTAACTATTTGTAAACGACATATGACTTTAGACATTTGTTTGACATTTACAATCACATGCCCCCGGACAACACAATGTGGTATAGTTAATAGTAAATGTCACTGTCCTGTCTTCGTTCTAATGTCTTCTGCGTTCCCTAACTATTGCTGTTTAATTTATGAAAGTGCTGTGCAGACAGACTCTTATTTGCATAAAAAAAAAGTAGTGCCATCGTGACGGTAGAAAATAGAAAAAAGCTACAAATAATTAAATAAATGCTTTGAAATAAATATAAAGGTAATAATAATGTTTAAATGAATAAATATATTCAATACATAGATTGTATAACCAAATAATATTCAATATAAGCCAACGATTCAGGCGAGCAGCCGCTTGGCGTTTTGTAAACAATCTGTTGCTGATTGCAAATGACGTAGGGCAGCTGTTTGTCAACCGCGATACGTCACAGGCGCAGCGCTATTTTTAGATTGGAAAAATCGATATTGTCGCCGGCTCATTTCTTGTGTATTGCTCCGCCGTGAATCATATTTGATAAATACTCATAAATAAATCAATAATTGTAGAAATAAATGATACAAAACTATAATAATAATACTTACAGATCAGAAGAAAACATGTTCATACAGTACAAACACTTCAATAAGCATAAATAAATGTTACTCGGTCACGATGGGCACAGCTCGCAACTTGTTATAGTCTGCACACGCCATTTTACACTAACACAAATTAAACCCTGTGATAAACTGACAGTAATACTATTCTAGAGCCGTGGGTGAGTGTTTTTGCTTGAACAATTGTCCAAGCTACACTTCTGACACCACTTTTATCCTAGCCTGTCATCAAGCGATGCTACAGGCATTACGGGATAAACTTCTCTCGCACCACACAAAAAGATTTGTCAGTCGTACGAGAGGAATTGATTACACATTTTATTGCCACTGGCTCTTTACATTACATAAATGCACAAAACTGCCTCTAATGAATCACACATGAATACACAGAATTTCCTATCACTAGTCGTCCCTAGCCCTACTGCTAAATCTATCTACTCATCTAAAGAAATACGCATCGACGCTAAGCGATGTGTTCCCTACGAAGTCTGTCCCCAGTCTGACGATTCTCCGCGTGCTGATTACACAGTACGCGGAAGGACCTCGTGCGTACTTCGGCCTTTGCGTGCTATATCATTCAACACGCTTAGAGTAGTAGTCTACTCTTGAGTTCTATTCTAGTGCTGGGTGTCCATCATGTTGGCGTGATTACACCGTGACCAGAGTGCTTACTCTCTGGTTGACACTTCCGTGTCTCATGAGAGAACTGTTTACAGTTCCCCTCCCTATCTACTTCCTACACCTACCCTGCCCTCATGTTGGGGCACTGGGTTACCTCTAATCTATTTGAGGTAGACCACTCATTCAGGGTGGTCTTTCCTCCTATCTATATTAGTCTTTGACATGCTGTGAGCCTAACACAGAGAATCTTCTGGAAACATTAACACACGATTTATAAGTTGCAACTGAAAAGACCACAATATATCCTTATAGAACCCGCTGTATGCAGGATTAAGAATCTTGTTGGCTACCCCTCGCCACAGACGTCGAACATACATAGTTATATAAACTGTAAACAACTAATTTTGACTTCCACATTCTGTGTCTGTTCAATTTACTAGTATAGTAGAATCTTTGTTAATTGATTCAGTGCCAAACAAACAAATAGTAGGTGTGAACCAGACATAGTACACAATCAACTTAACAAGTACTATACTGTAAATTTCTATACCTAGTTACACGAAACGAAACAATTAAAATGGTGACCCTAGTATGGCGATATATCGCCCTTCTGTCGAGACTGGAGGTCACATCTGGCGATATATTATCATTTGGCACTGAATCAGTAAATATGCAGCGAACATACAGGGTGTATTTTTAATGACTGTACAGTGTTTGAAAATAGTGCCGGTCCAAGTTTTGTATTTAGTTATTATGTTGCATGTACTTTACAGAGGGTGAATACAAAACTTGGACTGGCAATATTTTCAGACACTGCACAGTCATTAAAAATACACCCTATATTTACAAATACAAAGTACCTGCACAAAGCCAAACGGAAAAGACAGATTTGTCTGACTGTTGGATGCCTGGTGAAAATTCAGTCTCCAGTCATTGATCATTGCCGGGAAGGTACAGTTGTAGCGTTTCACCATTTCACCAGTTGCGTCGTACTCACCTTAGAGACAAACATAAAGTATCAATTTGTGTTGACAAAGGAAGCGATACAAGCATGTGTAATCAACCCCAGCATTTATTTGCTGTTTGTGATTTACTAGATAATTATTCATCAGTAGTTGGCCATTAACGAAGTTGATAGAAATTGCGCTGATAATGTCGTGTGCACGGTCGGACGAAGTTTCGACGCCTGGTCTTGACGTCTGCTAAGTGATGGGAAAATTGACCATCACCTCTTCTGTGCTTCTAACGTACAAAATGTGATAGCGCTGTCATGTCACATACCAACAACAGAAAACAGCTTCGTGACAGCTGGCTTTCTGAACAGCCGACGTCTCACACCATTGAAATCAACGCAAAGCGGACTGCTTCCCAATCGTCCGCGGCTGACTCCTCGACTCGGCATGTCAGGAAATTGTGAAATATATTAGGGGCGTTCATTTGAAACCCGTTCCAATGGCGAAAAAGCATGGCTGGTCGTTTGTTCTTGATGGCTTTTTGCAGCTTGTCTAGTGTAGGCAAGTAGTGGGCAGAGTTAATGTTGACACCAGGTCTTTAAAGTCGGTCAACAATTGCCCTTCATGGTTTAAATATTGCGTTCAGCATAACCTTACCAGTGGAAACCTGTAACTTGAAATTTTTGGCTTTTGGTGATCCAGCATGCTTCCAATGCATGCTCTCTCTTTTGCTGCTCGGCTCAAAGTGGTGACACCATGAGTCATCGCCTGCCACTATGCGGAAGAGAAATGCATCATTCTCCACTCTGTAATGCATCAAGTGGTTCACCATCCTATGTGTTCCTCTTTTTGGTGGTCGGTCAACATTCACCCACTGTGAACTCACCTTCCGATATTGCAGTTTCTTACGAACGACCTTTTGAATTGTCCCAATTGACATATCAAATTCTTTCGCTAGCGAACGAATTCTTCGACAACGGTTCATCTGTACTGCTGCATCAATTTTGGCGATGTTTTTTTTTTTTTCTGTTGCAACAATATGTGCTTGATCCGGCCGTCAAAGATCTGTCGTGAACTAACGTCCTTTCCGAAACATTCGTGCCCATTCTGTCACCGTTGTCTTCGAAACACATTTGTTACCATATGCTGCCTGCATTCTTCGATGAATGTCCACTGGTCGACATTCTTCAAATGAAAGAAACTGAATCACCGCTCTTTGAGCTTCTTTGGACGGATTTTGAATCAGCCCAGCCATTTTCTCAACGGTCAGAAAAAGAACCTATGCATCATGGGACGATACGCGCTTGCTCTTTTATTCATTGGTCAGTACTTATCACATGACTATGACATGATCATATTCAACGTACGCATTTACGCGCGGTGCGGAGAACGGATTTCAAATAAGCGCACCTTATACCTTTTTGTTCTATGTGAATCACACAATGATGCATGTGGCTTTCACTGAAATGCACAAATATCTTAACTACTGATGTCCTAGGCAGTTGGTTTGGTTAGTTTTCGCTGAAAGACTAAGTCTAAGCTCTTATTCAAGTCGTTCGAGTAATGAAAAGAGCTTGCATGTGTCGGGGTGAGGCTGTTGTAGACATTGTCCTCCCAACCCGGCACCAATGTACGATTTCTATGGCGGCTGTGTTGTAGAGATCTTCTCCCCCGCTCCAAGCAGAGAAACTAGCGGGGTGTGCAGTACCCGTGCTGGAATATTTCATCAACGGAGCTGCATATGTGGGTGTGATCAGTTCATGATTTGTGTGTCTCTGTGGCGATGCTCAAATCCTATGACCTGTGCTCTGAACGTCAGAAGTTCATTTTTGGACTGCATAGTTTAGACCATAAATGCATTGTTTTGCGCAGACCCCTGGGCATAACTTCTTTTACTTTAACTCATTCATTTCCACATAGATTTTACTTTAACTCATTCATTTCCACATGATTACATTAATTCCTACAGTTCCACGTAGATTTTACTTTAACTCCTTCAGTTCCACATAGTTATCACTTTAAATTCTTTAAATTCTGCAAACAAAATCTACAACAATTGTTGGACACTGTAGTAACCGAGAGTGCAAAGAAAGGACTTTCCTTGAATATCAAGAAAACAGTAGCAATGGTTCTATCAAAGAAATAAGTGTCACCAAAATGTGAAATGGCAATAGAAGGGAAAATGTTTAAACAAGTGGATAACTTTAAATTCCTAGGGGCAATTATAACATCAGATGGAAGATGCACAACATAGATTAAGAACATATTTATTTTTTTTGTGGTTTTTTTTCGCATATCCTTTACGGGACATCGCTGTCAACATCAGCATCTTTCAGCTGATTGTTGATTTCTTGGCAAGATTACGTTCAGTAGTTTGCCATTGCTTTCTGAGCGACCGGCTCACATTCCCCGTAAGTTACCGACGCGGCTAGAGCCGCCACCGATTCTCTTATACGTCACGTTACTCACGAAAGCATACGGGGTACGGAGAAAGTCGCTAGCCCCTAGGCGAGGGAGAAATAATTCGGCAAGCAAAAGCTGCATCTCAGAAAATGAAAAGTATCTTAAGCAATAAGTCACTATCATTGAATGTAAGAAGGAGAGTGCTGAAGTGCTATATAGAACCTGTTATGCTGTATGGCAGTGAATCTTGGAATATAAATAAACAAATTAGAAATACCTTGGGAGCAACAAAGATGTGGTTCCTGAGACGAATGTTACGAATTCCTTGGACTGCCAGAGTAACTAATAACTGAAGAAGGCTAATGAAACTAGAACATTATATACAACAATAAGAAAGAGACAAGCGGTTTTCTTTGGTCATGTGATGAGAAGAGAGACATTGGAGAACATCATGACAACTGGAAAGATCTTGGGGAAATGAGGCAGAGGCAAACCGAAAGAAATGATGCTGGATAGATTGAGACGGTGACATAGAGGTGTATCATCAGCAGAGTTGATCCGCAATACCGAAGACCGAGATCTGTGTAGAACTACTACACCAGCTGACGGGGCACTTGAAGATTATGATGTTGATAAATAAATGTTGCAAATACATAAATGAATGAGTGGCATGAAGTAAAACAACAATTACTTAAATAAACACATGGCAAAAGGTTAATAATATAATGTAAGATAATGGAAGATAAACTATATAGACCGCTGAATGAACTAAAAAAGACTGTTAGATTCATACAAGAGACGACATTGCAGTTGTAGACATGTTTCAAGCGAACGAAAGAAGAAGAAGAATAATGTAAGATCATCATCTCACCTTGATACCAGATTGCCCCCTTTATAGTTGTTTTAAGTAAAGGGTGAATCATTGCATTCCATAAAACAGAGTTATTTTGTGGTATCTCCACACTTCTGCTAGCTGTGGTCTGTTGATTTGCATCCCTGTGACAGAAAATATTTATTTTCAAAAGAAATATTTGAGAAAACAATGCTAAAGGCATAAACACACAATTCTAACGTAAGTGCCAATAATTGCAGCATTATTTTGTGTTCCGTATTTAATAGTTGTAGGTTCATCTGTATGACGGACGTGGCTAATGAAGACATTCTATTTTGGGGGGTGTCTAGTTGGTCATGCGTCGAAGTACACTTGTTCCTGCAGCGAGGCGCCGTCGTCATTTAGAGGTGACAGGTTCGAATCCCGGTCGGTAACTATAGCTTTCAAATGTTATGTTGTCTAGTGCCTCTAATCACTACTTCGTTCTTCTTCTATGAGCTCCTAACAATACTATGTGTGTTTGTTCATGAACTGTCTTAGTGGCCTCAAAGGTTTCCTCAATTGATTTCCTAAATAGAAAATAGTAAATAATGCACGTAATATAAGGAAAAGAAAATGCAAGCATTCTTGATACAAGATACGGCAGACAGATACTTAGCAGATTTCATTATAAAAGTGAAAACCTAAGGGACTATCGGACACACCGTGAGGCTTGTACTTGTTGGGTATATGGTGTTAGCTCTATATTTGTTTAGACCATATGGACCCCCTCGGGTGACGGGGTCAGTGTCACGACAGCCGCCTTCACTTCTCAGGGTTTATCCTGGCACCCACTTGAGGCTGGGTCTACCTAGGAGTCTGCTCCGTGGCGAAGGGTTTACGGATGCAGCTCGCAATCCCGTATACCGCGTTCGAAACAGCTGTGGGCGATTTGGCAGCAGACCACCTTACGTTGGTTTTTATGACATGGTATGGGTGCCGGTCGTTCAGAAAGCAATGGCAAACTACTGAACGTAAAATTGCCCAGGAACAGCTAAAAATACTAGGGTTAACTGCTGCGTCCTGTAAAGGATATGCAACTAACTGTTTAACTTAGGAGAGCAGTTAAATTAAAATCCACCTTGTTGAGGATTTGAACAAATGACTACCGGACTGCTAGGCAAGCATGAGAGCCACCTCGATACTCCGCCTCACGATATGAATATTTGAATATGCATTGCTACCTTTCGAATATTTATGAAGACAGCCAGAGAAATGACAAATACAAAAACATTAGCATGCCAAGAAGAGTGGATTTGCCTACATGTTCTGGTGGGAGGGGGGTGTTACTGGTTAAAATAATAATGGAGGCAGATTGGGTTATCATTCCCACAAGACCCTCGGTGGACCCAACCTCAAAGAATAGATACCAGAAAATAGCCTATCTGGAAGGAGATTGTGTGATTCAAGCCATGTCACGCGTCATGTTCAATTTGGTCATGCCTATATGAGGTCAGTAGCATATCTCTCTCGGACCTGGGCTCCAGAGCTGACCTAGCCTAAAGTGCGTAACGGGAAATGTTCTGGGAAATGAAGTCTGTCGGCCTATTGTTGCTTGCCTTACTCCTGGCTGGATCTGCTTATAACTGCCCACTGTATATCCCATTCTAATTGCCGCTACTTGTGTTCATTAAACATTCTTTATTATTCTGGTGTCTTTCATACCAATATTACTTACTTTCATGTGGTCAGAAAAGGAACATTAAGATTACGCTTGAGGATTGACAGGAGCCACCTTTAGAGCACACCGATACATCCATACGTGCTCAGTGTCTACCCGAAGATCATACAGTCAGAATCTAAGCAAATTGCAGGAAGACTATACCTTCCTGTAAGAATCCCAATAAGTGTACAGCAGTATCCACGTGTGCTTCTTCTTCTGATTCTTCGTTACTCTTGTGAAGGGAAGGTCCTACACCAAGTTATGCTCATGAAAGGTCAGCGTGTCCATCTACGGCAGACATTTCTGTCATGTTAACTTCCTCTAGAGACAATTCATCCAAGGTCAAGGGCTATGTCTACCCTTGGGTAGGTTTGCTTTTCCTAACAATTTCGCCTGGGCAGTAGAGCCAGTCTCCCTGGCGAAGAGTTTAGGACGTTGTTCGTAATCCCGAATACACTCGTACGAAACACAGCTGCGAGAGATTCGGCAGCGTATTGCGTCGCTTTGGTTACTTACGTAGGTATGTGAGCCTGTCGTTCAGAAAGCAATGGCAAACTACTGAACGTATAACTTGCCAAGACATAAACAGCAGCTGAAAAATGTTGGTGTTGAGTGCAATGTCCTGTAAAGGATATTCGACAAAAAGTGGCCCTACAGTAGATTCTCCAAGACAGTGGCCTTCCAGTCAACTTTTTCATATTTCCAACTGCTATAGGACTTTTAGCGTGCACAACTTGCACACGGGACCTCCTGTTAGCCACCATTATCTGAACAGGCTAGATAAATGATCTCACTACCCAAGCGACCAGGGGGATCTCATGTGATCTCATCTGATAGTACTGGTGCTTGGGAACATTTCCAGCCCTATGCTGGGATCGAAGCCGGTACCTTCTGAACATGAGGCGGACACCCTAACCTATCAGCCACACCAGCTCCATCCACAAGCAATACCAATGCTTTGTTGTAGGTAAGTTGTCCCATATTCAAACTTTGCAAGGCGGTGATGTGTACCACATGTTCCTGACAACAAAAATTTTGGTGTGCGAATTTAAACGTGAACCATCATTATCATCATCCAGCCACCTGTCCTAGGTAGAACTTATGCTCCAAAACAGTCTTTCAAAATGTCGCCCTATCATACGTCAAATGTTCTCCTTTTGCTGCCTTCATGTCTTCATTCATTCATCATGGGCCTTAACGATAAACGTGGGCGATCATGTGTCGCCATCTCACGCTATCACCAGAGTCGTGGATCAGCTCCGTGTTCTTTCCCCCACCCCTGGTACACATCCCAGACTATTCTAGACATTCTTTTACATGTCCAAAGTATTTCAATTTCCTAATTTGTGTTTGTCTTAATAACCAGTCTTGTTCCACACTGAGTTCTAGCTGCGTATATATTGTTGTTCTCTTCTCTTTAAAAGAATGTTTAATTCTCTTCTGCACCATTTTTATTGAAGGAAGATATGTGCTTTTCTGCTGAATTGTTTAAATATGCAAGTTTGGCACTCATATGCTGCCACAGAAAATGTGCATGTCTGTTCTAAATAAAATGTACTAAGACGTGGACACAGAGATGCTTAATTTTCACCATTGTCTAACATATCAGACGAATATCTCGTAATCTACGAGATCTACTAACCCATAATAAAAAAAAATAGTTGTAGTCTTCTCCTTCTGTCAGCTTTTATCCCCCGTTGGAGAACAGGACCTCAACCAATTCACGCGAAGGTCATGTCATTCCCACATTATTCATTTCTATTTCTACTCTATTTTTGCCACCTGTTTTAGGTCTTCCTCTATTTCTAGTGCCTTGTGGATTCCAGAAAACGAACTTTCTAGTTGTACTGCTCTCAATGTATTTCATATCCTGTACCAGCACCACTTCTTCGCCTCTTGTCTCACCGATAGTTGTCTAGTTCTCTCCATCAGCTCCCCATTGGTGGTTCTGTCATTATATTTTATTCCTACTGTTTTTCGCAGGCACCAAGTAGAGAATGTTTGTATAGTAGTCCAGCGTTCTTTGTTTGTTTGTAAAAATAATGTAGGGCTGTATTTGATTCCGGTATTTGTTGAGTTGGAGATGAATGTCACGCTGCTAGGCCATTTCGTCCCTAGGAAACAACATGATATTTTGAATGCACTTACCCTTTAACAGAGTCAGTATGTTTGTCTGGTATGTGGTCAAGATTGCCACACTTAGCCAGGGCTGCAGGAGACGACCAGGCCTCGGCAGGAGTGTTACCCCAGCTTGAGTGCACTAAACCAATAGCATAACCCAGAGTCTTGTGAATGTTTTTCCCAAAAACCCAGCAGACAGCAGAGAAACCTCCTATGTTACCTGGGCACACGAAGTAACGAGTGCAAGAACAAGCAAACACGTCATCAATCACATTAAACACAAATAACGGTGTCCGCTTATATAGTTTGCTCACTAAAGTTAGGACTGTTTTTGTTTCTAACACTTAGGGCACAAGTTTAGAAGCTTAATCTGGAACACTGTGATGCAGGTGGAGTTAGCAGATAAAATTTCACACACACACACACACACACACACACACACACACACACACACACACACACACACACACACACACACACACACACACACACACACACACACACACACACACACACACACACACACACACACACACACACACACACACACACACACACACACACACACACACACACACACACACACACACACACACACACACACACACACACACACACACACACACACACACACACACACACACACACACACACACACACACACACACACACACACACACACACACACACACACACACACACACACACACACACACACACACACACACACACACACACACACACACACACACACACACACACACACACACACACACACACACACACACACACACACACACACACACACACACACACACACACACACACACACACACACACACACACACACACACACACACACACACACACACACACACACACACACACACACACACACACACACACACACACACACACACACACACACACACACACACACACACACACACACACACACACACACACACGCACGCACGCACGCACGCACGCACGCACGCACGCACGCACGCACGCACGCACGCACGCACGCACGCACGCACGCACGCACGCACGCACGCACGCACGCACGCACGCACGCACGCACGCACGCACGCACGCACGCACGCACGCACGCACGCACGCACGCACGCACGCACGCACGCACGCACGCACGCACGCACGCACGCACGCACGCACGCACGCACGCACGCACGCACATGTGAAGCTGGCGGTTACAAGTTCACGCAACTGTTCACGGGAAACTATTAATTTTATTGATTTATTTGTTGTTTCGGGATTTTAGATTTAAATATTGAGCACAACCCACCACTAGCAACGCTGATCGCATTCTGGTATGAATCTAAGGCCTATTCACGTCAATGTGGAAGCACTAGACTCGAGTTTCGCTCTTCACGCGCCAGTGATCCCGGGTTTGTTTCCGGGTCTGGTCAAGGGTATGCACTACTGAAGAGCTCAAACGAGAGCGAAACTCGAGTCTAGTGCTTCCATATTAATTTTATTACTAAGATTTTGCGATCATTTAAAAGAAGTCGCTTAAAAGTCGCCAGGGTCGACTTCATTGCACCGGGTTTGTATCCCATATGGCTCAGTCTCTTTCCGCAGGGTGTAAAGCGTCATACAAAGCACGAACTCCGTAGCTCCAGCGACTACTCCCAGGATTCTCCGAAAAATTCACTCGTGAACCGAAGGACGCGGCCCGGAATCGAACCCACAACCTTCTGAGCCCGAATCAGACGACTTGACCTTTCGCCATATCGCATTAGTTAGTTAATGTGAAATAAGAACATCTCAAACCATACCAGGTTAATAAATATAAAATGATTTTCAAATTACTACACGTAAAGACATCAGCCTCAGCATCATAATATGCCATACCACATGGCATAGGCGATCATGTTCCTTCAGTGCCATCTGTTGCATGCTTTCTCAATAAGCCTTCCATATTACACTGTCAACCCATCACGAAGTAACTTAAAATACCGTATATGCCACTTAACACGTTTAATTGTTCAAGTTGTCGGCCCTCCGCATCGTCACTTCACATAATATCCCCAAAAATGACAACTGCCTTTGTCTGGATAGCAATAATAATATTACTTTTGGGAGGTCAGCATGGCCGAATGGATAAGAGAGTACGTTCTTAAACATCCTGTGTGCTGATGCCGAGGATAGGAGTTTCACCCCAAGACCTGGCAGTTGGACTAAAATGTTAACTTCTCGTCCATGAATTGGGGACGTAAATTACAAATACTTCTAGAGTCACAAACTGGATCTACTATCAGAGATGTGCTGCAAGGAGTGACAAGAGGAATAACCCGTTGGTTAGGTATTGGTGCATGACAAGGCAGATGTGGTGAGGGACCTTCGGAATCGTATGTATAGTACAAAAGAACAGGTAGATCATCAAGGCTTGGAGAGAATGGTGCTGCAGGGAATGACCAGAGAATATGGCCGACACTCACAACTCCGAGGAAAGGCCAGACGGACACATAATCAGTCTGCTACTGGTACCATTAGTATTCGGACCCGACCCTAGCAGTTGCAGATGAGGACGAAGCATGTATGGGAATGTTCCGAGTGCTGTGATGTCGGTTTTTGACACAACTCAACTCAGAGATATGCTGGGTACCGCTAAGTAGATCCCTTCCCTAAGTGTAACCTAAGTGATGTTTCTGCCATCATGGTATCCCTGTGCGAAATTATACTTATATAATTGTTAGCATATATCATTGTATAGCTAAGTGAAAACAATTGTGCTTAGCTTACACTGAGTTTTGATGCTTCCATTATACTTTTTTACGTTTAAAACAACAATGTTACGTTAAATTTAGTGTTTGTGATGTCATCGTGTACCCCGAAGACCCACGATTCAGATATATATTTTCATTTCATATTGATTTTACAATTTGTAAAGTTACATAACACAAACTTGAGTTTGGTGTGGTCCACGCTTGTTGAACTAGCAAAAGATCGTCAAGTGGTACTGTAGATTCTTTATCAGCAACTGTGAAAATCCTCATCTTTGGATAGCTAACATCTGCTTTTTCAGCGTCAACGTCTAACATCTGTGAGAAAAAATCCAGTGATGACCTTATGCGAATCAATGACATGCTTCAAATAAACAGCTCACCCTAACACATCTGAACTCTTCCTGTCCCATACAGATGCTACTATAAAATAACAAGATCATGTGTCAGAAGGCGATCACTGCAGGTCTACGATAGTATCCCACCACCACCATGTAGCAGGACTATCTGCGCTACCATCACGGTAGCCCCAATTCTAGCCCCAATGCCATTTTTCCTGCCTTGCATTTTCCTGCGCAATGTGTATAACTTTTGTCCTCTTAGTATGCCTTCCATCACTATTGTTTTCTCCAAAATGCCCTGGGGCTAATTTAGCTAAAGCATTTCAGTTTCGGAGACATGGTGCTGTGTATGCGTAAATTGTCTTCCATTTTAAGATATCGTACTCGTATGATTTTTATTTCCATTGTCCACAATATTCTAGAATATATTAGTTAAATAGCCAAGATTTTCATTTTTATGGATTTGCGAAATTGTCCATGTCTCACATCTGCATACTGCCAGAGGAAAGATAAGGATTATCAAAAGTGATAATTTATTTTGTTTGCTGGTGTTGTGCCATAGGTTCTTAATACTATCAGGTAAACACTAACAATGTTTTGCATATCCTTTACAGGACATAGCTTGTCAACATAAGCATCTTTCAGCTGATTGTTGATTTCTTGGCAAGATTACACTCAGTAGTTTGCCATGGCTTTCTGAGCGACCAGGCTCCATACTCTGATAAGTCACTGGCGTGACTCGAACCGCTTCCAATTCTCGTGCGCTCACGTCAACCACAAGAGTATTCGGGGTTACGGAGAAAGCTGCTAACACCTCGGCCAGGGAGATCGGCAGGTAAACACTGGGTAGAGTAAATAGAAGAATTGAAAAAAAAAAACACTTAGACAATTCTAGTGTAATTAATAGCTGAAACAAGAGTTTATAAAAAATATGATAAGCTGCTTGGTATAGTAAAAGTTAGCATTTTCTGGCAAGTTTAACTTCTCCAGATTTTTACTTTTTCCCACCTGTAATCTCCTATTACTTCTTTCTTCTGTACAGTATTGTTATTTCATTCCCTTGTAACAGAAACATTGTTTCTTTCCTCCGTTAATTGCTGTTTTTCATTCCTCGTGTAAAGTAAGTTAGTAAATAATACAAGAATTCTTACACATCTTTAGGCATGTTGGGTTTATATATTTAAACGTATATTTTAAAGCCAAATCGGCACTCCAATATATCTAAAACTATATAAAACTATATACATACAAGCCGGCTTCCTGGCCTAGATGTTAACGACTTTTCTCCGTAATCTCGTATACTCTCGTAAGTAACGTGACGACGGTGAGAATCAGCAGTGGTTCGAATCGCGTCGGTAACTTAGGGGTATGTGAGCCGGCCGCTCAGAAAGCAATGGCAAACTACTGAGCGTAATCTTGCCAAGAAATCAACAATCAGCTGAAAGATGCTGATGTTGACAGCAATGTCATGTAAAAGGATATGCAAACATTTTATTTATTGTTTATACATACAAACAGCTGTTGAATTGAACTGAAGGTGAAGACACAAAGAAATATATGCCAGGCACTATTTTCCCATGATGCCAGGATTGTATAGACGCATGATCCTATACATCTAAATGCTATGCACGCTACTTACCCAGTCGACAGGAAAGTGCATGTTTGATTGGCCAGAACATATCCAGACATCTCCAAAGATGACATCTGTCAGTGTCAGCGTGGTTCCCTGTGATGTCACACTGATGTTAGCTGGGGTGTCAGCATTTTGAGCGTCCAGCTCTATGGTCCATATTCCAACAGTTGCATTCGATCCTCGCTGTACTGTGTTTGAGTATGTGTACGTTCTTGTTGGAGTCACCAGCTGTAAAATTGTTAGTCTCAGATATAATTTAAAATTAAAGCATGTCATGTAATACTTTAAGGGAATTTAACTGTTGTTATTCCAGAAACAGCTGATATTATAATACTCAGTGTCAGAAGAAATTTAAGAAATTAGTATATGGATTTAAAAGTATTAAAGCAACCGTTAGGGTGTGCTTATCAAATGTGTCAATTTATCTTAATATACTACATTACATCTAAGTGTATTATAATATAACATATTATATCCTAATATACTACATTATAAGTAAATATACTATATTATTTGGGTGGTGGGATAGGGGTATTCCCTATCAAAGGAGAGGTAAGGTGAGTCCTTCCCTCTGCTAGCCTATGGGACACCCTTGAGCAAGGTAGAGTACCAGTTTAGCCCCACCCCAATCAGAGTTACGTGAAGCCAAGGGTGCAGGTGGTGGGTGAAGTTGAGGAGCAGCCAACAGATAGTTGTAGGTTATGGTCTCCAGCTTCATGACGGTAGGCAGAGGATCTCTTTTTTGGGAGACAATGGCTACGGTCATCGACCAATATGGTCACTGCTAAGAAGGAAAGCAATGGTAAACTACCTTCTTTACAGATGTCAAGAATATCATGAACTGCAATCTCATCGATAATCAGAGAAATGGCATAAATGAATGCTCCATAGGAGCAGCATCGCCCGGTAGGGGTAGTCATGTGCACCAGGTGACTCCAGACAGTCAGCAGGCGACTGAGTGCAAATGAGTATCAACATTCGAAGAAGGAATTTGGAATGTAAGAACTATGAATGGAGATGGAAAATTTGATAACATAAAGAATGAAATGAGAAGACTAAATATTAACCTGTTAGGTATATGTGAGACAAGATGGGAATTATAACATCTGAGGAATATAGAATAATCTATTCTGGTGGAGAGAAACAACAGCGAGGAGTAGCTATTATAATGGATACAGAGAGATTGAAATCGATCAAATGATATATTGGACTGTATCAGACAGAGTGTTACTGGTGAAATTGAGTGGAGGACCTTTTGATGTCAACGTCATACAAGTTTATGCACCAACAGCAGACAGCAGTGATGACAGCATCTTTATAATGACGAATTTTATAATGATTTAGAGAATGCCTTCAAGAAATGCAAGAATTCTGAAGTAAATATCATAATGGGTGACTTGAATGCCAAATTTGGAAATCAACAGGACGGATGCATAGTATGGACTAGGGGAACAGAATAAAAGAGGTTGCAAACTTGTACAGCGGGCAACAGAGCAGGATTTGATTATTGGAAACACCTGGTATCAACAGCATCCAAGGAGATTGTGGACATGGGGGAGTGCTGATCATAAGATCAAGAATGAGATTGATTACATTCTCATCAACAGAAGATTTCGAAATGCCTTAAAAGTCGCAGAAACTATACCAAGCGCAGACTGCTACAGCGACCATAGATTTATCTTAAGCAATATACATATAACATTAAAGAAAGTCAAATATACACCAAGAAAAACAAAATTTGATCTACATGCACTGAAGAGTGAGGAGATAAAAGATAAATTCAACGTAGAAGTAAAGAATAGATGTGATGCATTGTCCGATATGAAAATATTATTTCAAGAAGTCAGCGATCAATGGGAAATATTAAAGAAATTAGTCAACAAAGCTGCAGAAACAACCATCCAAAATATAAAGATAATGGGACGCAAGAAATGGATGACGGAAGACTTCTGAAAACTCATGGAAATAAGAAGAAATAACAAAAATAATAAGGAAAAATATGAAGAGATTCCCAGGAAAATTAGGAAGCTATGCAAAGAGGCAAACGAAACATGGCTTCAGGAAAATTGCAAGAAAATTAAAAACCAACACAACACCCGGAATACCAAATTAATGCACAAAAGAATTAATGACATCACTAACAAAAGAGCACACACATCAACGGGTTGCCTAAAAACCAAAGATGGCAAAATCATAATAGAAAAAGATCAGATATTACATGCGTGGTTAAATTATGTGAAAGACTTTACGATGATATAAGAGAAGAACAGTATGATCATCGGAATAATAATGAAGGACCATCAATTTTGAAGACAAGTTCAGAATGCTCTTAAACATATGAAAACTGGCAAGACTCATGGGGGTATTACCACACACGCAACGACCCAAAATACAACTTACCTATTCACGGCAGCAGTAATTAAGTTTTAGTAAAATATTTTCTTTTCCGCACGAAGTCATGTCAGATAAGAGACAAAGAAATAATGAAACATCTCTTCTACCTGGGCATTAACCATCTGACCAATACTTGGGGAGAAGCCATAAATGTTAGCTCTTGCTGGCTCTTTCTGCAGGACCATGTGGTTTTGGAAGTGCTTGGCAAAGGAAAATCTCACAGCCTGGGCTGCTAATTTAATTTCAGCTTTGTAAAATCCTGTGTAACAAGAAAGAATATTCATGACTAATGAATTAATGTCACATTATTTAGTGATTCATTGAGCGAAGTAATTCATATATACTTGTATATAATAGAAGGGCAATTATAAACCAAGTCAATAAATTCAGATTTCTATGGGCAGTAATGGCGTCAGACGTCATGTGCGTTAGTTAGTTAGTTAGTCGAGGTTCCAACTTTACGGCAACGGGTCGTCCCCATTATGCTCCATTCCCGTGCCAGCGAATATCACACAAAATGCTCCCCACTGTCCAATGTGAAAAGTGGAATAGGCAGGAGTCTCGGCAATCCAACAGCCCGCACAGGTACACTGTGCATAATGTCGCGGTCAGAATGTCAACACAAATTAATCCACGAATACCACAGTTTCTCGTCGATAGACTCGGCAGTCACCAGAAAGATCTCATTGATCCGGGTATTCTCACATGGCTCGGTCTTTTACCGCAGGGCGACTTGCCGAAAGTGTCGCACAAAGCACGAACTCCGCAGCTTCAGCGCCGACTCCCAGGAGTTTCCCGAAAAATGCAATCGTGAAACGAAAGGGCAAAACAGTCAATTCAGCAACCGCCGGTAGCCATTGTTCCGAAAATGCAGTTCACTGTACACGACAGATGTAACAGCATTCCATGCGAATTTCACAGCTCACGGTGACGCCCACGCACTCACTCAGTAGCAGAGCGACGGAACCATGTACTACCAGTCCAACATGAGAAAAATGCGATTGCAAACCGTAGCTGCAAGCATAAACACGCCACAGGCCTTAACGGCTCAACGCCTAACCGCCATGCTGGCGACCGGAAGGCCCCGTAATGTGCGTGACAGAGATTAAGAGCAGAAAATACCAATCAAAAGCGACATTTCAGAAGATGAAAATTACTTGATGTTGATGATGCTATCGTGACTACTTGTGTGGCCGTGTATGTATATATTTATATCTGATCATTGTTTGCAACAACAGCTTCTTGTGTCGATACCCTGTACAATGTAATTTATACTGTTATCAGAGTATTACATAAGAAAGTAAATTATGAATATACTCAACATACCTTCATTTTGTTTAAGCAATAAGTGAGGGGCATTTCTAGCACACACAGTTTTGAACAGAAAAACTGCAGTTGCCAAAATCAGAAGTCTGAAAGCAGTTTGATTCATTGTTTTTGTTCTGTATGTTCAGTTAAGAACTGTCCATCACCTAAAGTTTATCGTGTCCAATTTCTGGGCAGTTGTTCTAAAGTCGATTTAATTATAAAGGGGTGTGTCATTAAACGGGTCAAGTAATATCATAACTTTATCTGTAATAATGACTTAATTCTAGGTTATCAATAGGCTTGTCAGCAATAAAGTGTGCGATTGTTTCAGTTAGGTAAGAAATAGCATCATTTCAGCTCAGATTATACAGTACGAAGATTAGCATAATTTGTGTTAACTTGCTACTTAGCATAAATCTGGTACAGTTGGTTGGTCGGTGTTGACTCCTTTGGCAAATAGTTTCAATTCCTAAGTCCGATACATTGGCGCTCATGTCGTCTGAACCTCTCCCTCTCTCCCCCTCTCTCTCTCTCTCTCTCTCTCTCTCTCTCTCTCTCTCTCTCTTTCTCTTTGTGTGTGTGTGTGTGTCCATTCTCTCTGTTTCAGAGAGAGAGAGAGAGAGAGAGAGAGAGAGAGAGAGAGAGAGAGAGAGAGAGAGAGAGAGAGAGAATAAGAAGCCATTTTGAAAAATATATTGAACGCCAAGACACTTGAACAAGTAATCAAGTTTCTTACGTTGGATAGTGAATAATATATGATTACAGGAGCAGAAATAAAGGAAGAGAATAGAGAAGTCTACAACAACGTTCAACAAAATAGATTCTTACATCGACGCATCTGGGTTGTGAGTTAAAACTATGAGTGATCAAATGTTAGGTTTACTCTACATTACAGTAGTGTGCAGAGACGTGAACAGGAAATAAACAATATGATGGCAAAATTGAAGCTTTTTAAATGAGGTTGTATAGACGAAGAGAAACATTGTGTTGGTAGTTGAAACAAAATAAAGAATTATCACAACAACTGGAATTGAAGGAAACATTTACTGAGTAAGATCACGAGCAGACAATTTGATGCTTCTGCCATATAAACAGAGATCGCTTCTTGATAAAGGATGTGACAGAGAGAAAGGTGAGAGAAAGCATGCAAGAGGAAGTCGATGGGAGGATGAATTCAAGAGATGAACAGGCAGAAGCTTAAATTAATGCACAGTGAGTTTGGGGTATTTAATCTGTCTCTGATCTGTTGGGGTATCCTTGCATTCCAGAAAAGTCCATAGGTGCTCAGATCCTCACCCAACATATGCATCAGCGTCCGGTAGCTAATAGTGCCAGTTATGTGTTGGTTGACGAGGCGCCTTGTTCTCCCAATGTGCCTCTCGTGTCTGGTCGTGCCAGTTCTTACTCCCGGGTCTCTCACTGTGACAACAATGTGGATTCATTGGCGTCAGTCATCCGCTCTCGAAATCTCTGTAAGGGCGTTAATAACATCGGCAAGATCCCTGGGCTAGCCGTCGGCAGGGGATGCAGCACCAGCCAGTTTATCAGCTATTACATTTATCTCAACTCCCGCATGTCCCGGAACGAAGGTGAAGGTGACTCTACGGACAACAGACCTCCGCAGCGATTCAGTCCACTGTCTACGCACAGAACCCGCCTCGACCTTTCGGATCATGAATATTCAATTAATTAGTACACAAACGTTGGTATAATTATGTGATTTCAACCATGTTAAATCCGATGTTACTGCCATCACCTCCATCGTCACTCTGGACATAGAGTGGACACTACTGGCTTCTTGAACGGTTCGATAGGCTAAGCGTGAAATAAATTCCCACGCACTTCTCTTAAAAAGAGTCGACAGGGTCGACTTCATTGCACCGGGTTTTTATCCCATATGGCTCAGTCTCTTTCCGCAGAGCAGAAAGTGTCGCACAAAGCACGAACTCCGTAGCTCCAGCGACGACCTCCAGGCGTCTCGGAAAAAAATTCACTCGTGAACCAAAGGACCCGACCCGGAATCGAACCCACAACCTTCGGAGCCCGAGTCAGACGGCTTGACCACTTCGCCACGGAGACTCCAGAGACTCACTTCTCTGCTGCTGTATAACAAATTCATCTGTATAGATTAGCACATCGGAATCAAATGCACGTTCACTGATGAGCTCGTTAACCTCTGCATTATCACGAGCAGGATTCTGCTCACTTTACCTATGTCGAGCGTGACAATGCAGGAGACGGTGCAATTAAGAGTTGGAGAAACAGGCACCCATTCCTTGCCGGGGGTGATATTTGTAAGATTGCTGATCTGCCTGACATCTTCCACCTGCCAATCCATGATTTCACTCTCTTTAGCCTGTAACCCTTTCCTCTTATAGCTTGATGCAAAAGGCGCTGCTCATGCTCATCATTTACCAGTGTGTACGAACACTCCAGATCTTGAGCCTGTGATTCATAGTCGGAAAGTCAAGGAGGTATCTCACAGCAATTGTGTTTTGCGCAGTCTAATATAATGCGCAAGGCTTCATTCTGTATCTTTTCAAGTCTTCCAATCTGTGTAGGGCTGGCTGTGAGGATGGCCAGGGCATACTCGATGGGTGAAAGTGCCAGTCCTTGAAACAGAAGTGTTAAATCTTTGCTCGTTATTTGCGGTTGCCATAACTCTCATTGCTGACAGAACTTTTCGAGCTGTTGCTTTAACATAATCGATATGTCCATTGTAACAGAAGACTACGATCAAGCTCCACGCCCAGATATGACATCGACTTGGTTCTAACCATAATGTTCCCGTCCATTCTCACTGCTGGCAGTTCTGTTTTAACAATATGGTTATTTAAGGAGAACCATGTAACTGATGCGTTTGTGGGGTTGACAAGAGCACTGAAATCAACACACCAGGAGCGAATTCGCTAAAGTTCACCCTGCATAGCACTGGCAATCGCCTGCTGCAAATTTAAGTTACAGCTAGGCTATTTATGGAAGTTCACTGTTTTAAGCAGAGGGGATAAATGAATTTATAATTAAAGTTAGTTAGTTAGGCCGTAACATACTAGTGTATGTATCTTAGTCATGTGTTTTACATCTATTAAAATATTTGCTCCTGTCTCAGAACGTTTTAATTGTTTCTAATTCTTCATACGAGTGTTTAATTTTTCAGTTTGCAGTGCCCAGCAACGTTTAGGTCAGTGCGGAAGCTCTGTGAAAATATTTTTTTCATGTTTTTGTAAATCCTGTCACATATCAAATTAAAAAGAAAAACAAAAACACAATACGTGTTTATTTGCATCTCAAATCAATAATTCTTAAAATGTTAGCTGTAGAACCTGAGTTCCTCAAGGCGGTCTTTAGTCGTTTAGCCGTTGACAATATGCAGTGAAAGAATATCAGAATTACATTTAAAAGTTAGATAGGATGGACATGTCCAGTTATAAGTCTAAGAGATGCTTGAATATGCATGCGATTCGGAAAATAAAAGGTTATGAATTATTATATAGGAACATTGTACATTTTTCAGTAGAGTTTAGTTGAATTTAGTCAAGAACCAACATCACAGCACTCGGGACAATCCCACACATGCTCCGTCCTCACCTTCAACAGCCAGCGAAGAAGTTAGATCATTGCTTTGCTGATCCGAGAGCTTCTGCAGCTTGTCTTGTTCTTGATGTATTGGTGTTACCTTTTCTCTAGAATAAACTAGGCAGGCCCATAGACGGATCGTGCTGCATGGGCAATATGGTCTCTAATTTCAGCCCAGGCGTAGTGCTTTGGAGAGGTATAACTCCATTTTACAAACTATCGTCTAACAAGACGGCAAGGTGCCAGTCAATACCAAGAAATGTTCTATAAAATGTACTATGTGGAAAGAAAGTTAGTTGTATATGTCCAATATATTAGAAATATGCTTCTAATGCCCTTAACAATAGTATTAAAAGGTGTGTATGCGCTATTCATTAAGATTTAATAAATGTATGTATTTTTCCACTACTTTGCGTATGGTGGCTATGATATTTTATGAATATGCAGATGTTTTAAATGCCCTGTTTTTCTCATTGGATGCAATGATACGCATTAATTTGTAACATATTATTTAAACAATTATTTTAGTAGTACATTTTCCATTAATTCCTTTCCTGTTGTTGATGTCAAACATATTGTCTTTGCGCGCATTTTTCTTATATTATCATAGCATCATAACACTGTACAAGAACAAGGGCGATCGGAGCGACAGCAACAACTATATGGGTATATTGTTGGAAAAGTATTTGCCAGAATTGTTCTGCGCAGACTTCAAGTCCTAGGAGATCAAGTCTACCTCGAATCACAGTGTGGCTTTCGACAGAACCGGTCTACCATTTATATGATATTCTCAATGCGACAAATGCAAGAAAAATGCCGTGAACAGAATCAATCACTGTTTATTGCCTTCATCAACCTCACAAAGGCATTTGATTTGGTCAGTCGTAAGGGTCTGTTCAAAGCACTAAAGAAGATTGGCTGCCCACCAACTCTTCTGTCCATTGTGGAATCGTTTAACACAGGCATGAAGGGTTGTGACATATTCACCTATCCATCATTTTCAGCGCGTCAACGTTACACAGCAACCCAGAGATTATCGAAACAATTACAGCACCGTAGAACATCGAACGCACTAAGCGATACTAATGACAGACAGATGCCAGGATAAGAATAGAAGGGTTAGCGTCAACAGAATAGAATGTGACTGGTAGAGACACATCACGTGGATATAGCGTCCCCCAGCTTGGGCGCCGCTTTAATAAAACCGCGCACTTCTATGACTTCAGAGCGAGCGAGCAGTCGCCAAAGCTATGTGTTGTCCAACTTTCAAACTTTTACAACGGGCAGTTTGATCTAGTCTGAGGTAAGCGCGTGATTCTCAGATCTAAGTGGTACCAAGATGTATAACGTAAAGGTATCCAGTGTTGTGCGTCCAATGAATTGTATTTTTGATAAAATAAATCTCTGAAAATGTGAAAAACTGCCGATCGCAACTTCAATACTGGTGCCACTTCCCCGGCGAAACCGACATCTTATAATTTCTCAAAACTGCAAAACTCTGACTTTCTACACTACATCTAACAACTTCACTATGTGCATATGACTATAATCTATCACAGAATAATGTACGAGATGAAATTTCCAATGCACTCAAATGCTTTTCATCAAAAACTTCTAGGAAAACGTTTCTGCAGAGATAGTCAGCTGGTGCAAACGAAACACTACCTTGCTTAAAAATGTACTTAATTCTGTCTATTTTGCAATCTAAAGAAATGAAACAGGAATTATACTCTTCCTTTTCTCTTTACGGATTGAAAACAAATAGTATTTGATAGAAATTAGTTTATTCATGTGTCAGATTTTATTTAGACAACGCACTACATCAACTGCATTGCTTAAAATAGGTTTATGTTCACAAACGTCATTTGTGATAGCCGACCTACTTAATCTGCTCAGACTAACGGGTGATAATTACCTTGGTCTATAGCCAACTGTGTCGCCAACAGAATGGACATGATATGCACTGGTAAAAGATGTAGGAGAAGTATAAGTAGACAGAGAGGAGGAGAGTATTAGGGAAAAATACTTTAAGTAATAATTTTTTTCTAATATATTGTGTCATGACCTTGTATAGATTACATTTTGTAACAAATACACATCAGAAATTCTGTATGTTGGACATGAACCACAATAAAAGCACACTAGATGAGTTAAACTCATATTAACTGATGTAGATGTGAGGACAATTAGTACAAGCTATGGAACCCCACACAACAGAAGTTAACTCAACACAATACACTTCACACCACACAACTCCACACCACAACAGCAGGAACAAGGAAATGATTTAGAATAGGAAGTAGTTGCCTTGGAAAGTACAGATAAACAATTATATACACAATGTAGAACAAATAGAGTAATGTGGATGTTTAAATGTATGCCATTTATACAAATGCATCTCATACTTGTGTTGATCTTGCCTGTCAGCTTGATTACCATGATTCAGGGAACATCACATTATCACTCTTATCTGTGTCTGACTGTACACTACTCACTGAACTACAGGTCCACTGAGGAAATGCATACAGCAGGTACCAGACAACAGAAGCTGCATCCAGTGTAATAATCTCTGACCCACCCCAAAGTACCACAACAATACTTCTTCTGATCTTATCATTTTTGTTTTGTTATGTTGTGTTCACACTATGAACATGCTGTAAAGGATTATACATACCTGTATGAATTTTAAACAGTGATGTCTTGGTGCCACACCTAACCAACAAGGAGGGAAGAGGAGTGAATGAGATGATCAACACCTGTGATGGCAGATGACTCCAGCCTTAGGCAGAGAATGAGAAGTCTTCAGTGAAGCTAAACTGGCCCAACCTGAAGTGGATCCATCAGACCATGGACCCAGGCTTATCCACATCTCATCACACCAGGTTTTCTTATCACTCCCACAAACTTCACCCTCTCAGAAAATGATTTTCTTGAATTATTGTTGGATGTAGAAATTGTTAACTATAACACATTTTGGTAGTTAAAATATCTCACTACACAATGAATGTTATTATTTATTGACTGACTATACTTGGTCCTATGAAAGTTTTTTTTTTCTATTTCATTCTGTAAATGTTAACAGCTGATGAAAGAACAAAGAAAATGTCAAATAGGCCAAAAGAAACTGGCACAGTCAATAAATTTGTTTAAATGTGAAGATCTCTTCCACTTAATTTGTCAGTCCAAACTATCTGTGGGAAAATCTCTATCTTGTGTGTGGAACATGTCTCAATGCTCCCTTGTGTTTGTTGAATGTTTAATTAACAGATACACATTCACATAAGATAAATTCTTAGTTGGAGAGAGAGAACAGGAGACTCTTCATCTTTAACTGTTCCAAATCCATGTTATATTGCACCTGATTCTTATTGAGAAAGTCTTTTCAGACAATTTCTTAAGATGGAAGAAGGGGGTTCGTGAGCTATACCATTAAATACCAGGTGGAAAGACAGGGGACAAACCTAGTGATGACTTTTCTATTAAAAGAGGACCACACACCCTTAGACAAATAACCAAATCCGAGTCTGTAAATCTTTCAAGGGTCGTATTCTTGATCTATTTACATATAAGAAGAGGATGGGGCCCAGCTACCTTTAACAGAGATGGGTCATGCACTTTAGTGATTGCCAGTCCCTTCAAAATATACGACATATATTGGATGCCCGTCCCGGACTTTGAAACCCAGCAGACAGTTTAGATAACTATTATCCTAGATGATAAACCCTGGGAATAGATAGATATCTGACGAGGGATTCTAAACTATAGTAGATCAGTGACACTAGATGTGAACAGTATTCATGTGTGAATTGGTGACATTGTACTTGTTTTGAACAATTATAGAAATTGTTACACAGATTTAGATTTCCAACTTTGTCATGTTTACATATGTTGAATAGACATCATGTGTGGTACTGATTGACTTCCATATGATATGATTGACAATTATAGAGGTTGTTAAACAAATTAAGATTTTTAACTTTGTCACTTCACATATGATAAATGAACATCATGTGGGGTACTGATTGACCTCCATATGATATGAATGACAATTATAGATAGAATATGGCAAGTGACTGATCATTTCTTCTGAAAAAAAGGAGGGCCTCTTTCAAATAGGTCTATATTTCAGAAAAAGGTGTTCCAGAGGAAATAGAGTGAGAATTTACCATCTACAACATTTCTCTTTCGAGAAGATGTCTTTCTATAGAGGAATTTGGACTTAGAGAATTTCATCACCGACTGGGGAAAATTTTTCTCCATAGGGAAATCTCTATCAAAATTTCAGGTTCTTTTGGGAAGAGTGCAATCATTCTGGGTACTTCTTTGCTTCTGTCTTTAGCTTGAGGAGCATTGACAGAAAGACAAGAATTTAAGTTGCAATTATTTCTTAGGTCAGATTCTCGTGGTGTATAAGAACTATTTTACTTGGGTCAGCGGACATTAGTTAGTTTTTGCTTGTTAATATTGTGCATGTTATGCTGTATAATTTCAGATCCGGGAAGTGACAGGCTTACCCAGACCTGAGCAAACTGCACAGTATTATTTTTTTTTACAAAAAGATAGGGTAGACAAAAATAGAGCATGGCCGAGGCTGCTAAGTTCCGTGCCCAGACAGTTGAAATAGGCAAGCTATGCAATTTAGACGGCCCTGAGCTGGCTAAATTTGTATCAGATGAATTTGACAGGAGGGAGAAACTGCAGGCTGAAATAGCTGAGAAGGAGAGGAAGTTGCAGGCTGAAATTGCTGAAAAGGAGAAGCAACGCCTACAATCATATGAATTAGAACAACAGAAACTTCAAGCTGAAATAGCTGAGAAGGAGAGTAAGTTGCAGGCTGAAATCGCTGAAAAGGAGAAGCAACGCCTACAATCATATGAATTAGAACAACAGAAACTTCAAGCTGAAATCGCTGAAAAGGAGAAACAACGCCTACAAGCTTATGAGTTAGAACAAAGGAAACATGAAGATGAAATAAGGGATAGGGAACGAGAACGTCAACATCAACTGGAGTTGAAAAGAATGGAGACTGATCTGGAGATCCGAAGACTAGAGGGAGGGATTCCCCCCACCCCCTCAAACTCACTAGGTTATCCAGTGACAGAACAACATTCCAACGTCTCGTACCAAAATTCCGGAGCGATGTCATTTCCACTAGAACCATTTAATGAACAGACGGACAATGTCGAGGCTTTTTTATCACGTTTCGAACTTATGTGCGTCAGTTGTGGTCTAGAACAGGAAAAATGGGCGACGAAACTATCGCAAGCTTTAAGGTCTACCTCGTATGACGTGTTCTCTAGACTCACTCGAGAAGAACAACAGGATTACGAAACACTCAAAAAGGCACTCTTGAGCCGATTCGAAGTGGACGGGGACTCTTACAAAGTTCGATTCAAAACCGCAAGGAAAGAACCGGGCGAAAGTTATGCGCAATTAGTTGAAAGGCTGAAATCTTATGTTCAACGATGGGCAAGTCTGGGTAGGTTTGATGAGAGTTTCGAAGGGCTCCGAGAGATGATCATCATAGATCAGCTAAAAGGAAAGATGTCGAATGAAATGAAAGCATTCTTAACCCAGAACGGAGCTGACCGACTAGAAAGCATCATCATCCTAGCCGAGAGATTTGAGAAATCTCAGAAGGAAATCGGAGGTAAGGGACGTTCGGCCAACATTCCCCCTCAGGATAAAACTTCAAAAGCAAAGGAAGGTGATGGCAACTTAGGCACCAAGAAAAATGGGAAAACCAAAAACATCCCTCAGAACACAGCCCAAACAACAGCGAAGGAGGAAAAATTATTCTGCACTAATTGTAAAATTAAAGGACACACATTGAAGAATTGTAGGAAGAAGCCACCTCCACACACAGCTGCTTGTTTGGCCAGCCGAAGAGAGAAAGGAGTGAACACTGATGAAACGTCCAACCAGACACCTCATAAAGACACCGCATCTCATCTTCCGGTTGTCGAGTCCATATTGCTGAATGGATTCAAGACGACCTGTCTCTATGATACCGGGTTATCGTACGACTGTGTTGTATCATCATCCTTAGTTCACCCGGAACAGGTGACAGAGGAGATCGTCGAATTACAGGGACCCCTGAAGAGCTCTGCGACTATGTCTCTTCCGGTGGCAAAGGTGAGCATAGCATCTCGTTATGTCACTGGGACAATCAAGGCTGCAGTCTTAGAAGATCCTATATATCCCGTAATTCTTGGCTGTAGATTTATAATTCTAGGAGAACCTGTTCAACCTGTGGCGATGTCGACGATGACAACTCGATCCCAGACGAAAAAGACTCCGGAAACAACTACGCCAATCCCTCGAAAGGAGGAACTGAAGAGGGCACAAGAAGCCGATAGCACCTTGGAACCCTGCTTCAGGAAACTGCCTAAATCACATTTACCTCCACGTAAAGGTGAGCTGTTTATGAAGTCAGCACTTCTATACAGGAAAGCAGGGAGAGCTGGACAAGAGTTCAACCAACTTGTTGTACCAACTCCACACAGGGCTCAGATTCTTGAAATGGGCCACAGTCTACCCTTTAGTGGGCATATGGGTATCAACGCCACTACACAGCGCATTGCAACTCACTACTTTTGGCCAGGGATGAACGCAGACATACAACGGTTTGTAAAATCATGCCCACAGTGTCAGAAAGTATCACCAAAACACCGGACACCACCGGCAATGTTGGGTGATCTGCCCATAACAGGAATACCGTTCGAGAAGGTAGCTGTAGACATAATCGGACCCCTCTCCGCAACGAAGAGGCGAAATCGATTCATATTAACGCTTGTGGACACAACGACCATGTGGGCCGAAGCGGTTCCTATGCCAAGCTGTGACTCCAAACACGTTGCTGAAGCATTATTAGGAATATTCACACGTCTAGGATTCCCCCAAAGAATCTTGACGGACAACGGTTCACAGTTTCGTAGTAAACTTATGGAGGAGACATTTAGACTTTTTCATTCACGCCATATCTTTAGTTCACCATATTACCCGCAATCCAACGGACTTGTGGAGCGGTGGAACGGGACCTTGATTAGTATTCTGCGCAAAATTGCCCAGGAGAATACGGAGGATTGGGACTTGTATTTACCCGCAGCACTATTCGCTTATAGGGAGGTACCCCATCACTCAACAGGTTTTGCTCCAGCAACATTGTTGTTTGGACGACCAATCAAGGGGCCATTGGAGGCATTGCTACGAACATGGACTGATGATCATACAGACGATACAGTCGTGACTGCATCTACGTATGTTGCCGAGTTGAAGAATCGCTTACAACACAGTTGGAAACAAGCGAATGTCAATCTACGTAAAGCCAGACGAAGAATTGCTAGCTACTTCAATCGCAAGGCAAAAGATAGAGAGTTAGAGGTGGGAGAGAAGGTGATGTTGCTGCTTCCAACCAGTCAGAATAAGCTGCAAATAGGATGGAGAGGACCTTATGTAGTGACGGAGAAAATCTCACGTACCAACTACAAGATTTCTGTCAAAGGCAAGATGAAAGTATTTCACATAAACCTTCTGAAGAAATATAATGAAAGACCCTCAACCACCGAACCTGCACATCTGATGGCCATGAGTGTGGCTACTGAAGTCGAAGAAGGATCAACAATGGGAGTCGAGTACCCACTGCAAGCCAAAGAGACCTTTAAGGATGTGGAAATTAATCCCAACTTAACAAAGGATCAGCAGGAGCAGATTCGGGAACTTATGGTTATGTATGCAGACGTACTTACAGATAAGCCAGGAAGAACTGATTTGGAGGAATTTGACATGAAGTTAAATGACACAGTGCCTGTGCGAGTCAAGACTTACCCAGTTCCTTATGCAAAGCAAAAGACTTTAGAGGAAGAAATACAACAGCTACTCACCGCAGGAATAATTTCACCATCTGAATCACCTTACAGTGCCAGCGTCGTATTATTGAGAAAGCCAAGTGGAGAACATAGATTGTGCATCGACTATCGACAGCTCAATGCTATTACTGAATTTCAAGCAGAACCTCTGCCTGATCAGAACAAACTCTTCACAGCACTCAACCGAGCGAAGTACTTTACTAGGATTGATCTCAGTAAGGGATATTATCAGATTCCTGTAAAGGAGGAGGTTAGACCATGGTTAGCTTTCAGTACGCCTGGAGGACACTATGAGTTCAACGTACTTCCATTCGGATTAAGTAATGCTCCTAGCGTTTTTACACGTATGATGAGAAAATTACTTGACCCACTACAACATCCAGACATTAGTCACTTTATGGATGATATACTGATCGCAACTGAAACATTTGACAAGCATGTAGAAACACTACATCTTTTGTTCAGACGACTCAGAGAAACTGGATTAACGGCTAGGCCAAAGAAATGTCAAGTAGGATTCCAAGAATTGGACTTTTTAGGTCATAAGATATCTCATGGACTAATAACTCCACAGGAAGGAAACGTGGACAAACTCCAGAGAGCACCTCGTCCAAAGACAAAGAAGGATGTGAGATCATTCGTATCTTTGGGTGGATTCTATCAACGATACATTAAAGACTTCAATACTCTGTCAGCACCTTTAACGGATCTTACCAAAAAAGGGAACCCAGAGAAAGTCAATTGGTCTGCTGAATGTGAGAGAGCTTTCACAGCACTCAAACAAGCCTTAACCAATCACCCAGTTTTACATCTGCCAGATCTCAACCAACCATTCGTACTGCGTACAGACGCCAGTGACATAGGAATTGGGGCAACGCTGTTGCAGAGAAAAGGAGATGAAACATCAGAGCTATTCCCTGTAGCTTATGCCAGCAGGAAATTGAATGCAGCGGAGAAGAATTATAGTGTTATCGAGAGAGAATGTTTAGCTCTCGTATGGAGTGTACAGAAGTTTCAGGCATACCTATATGGAAAACACTTCACTGTACAATGTGATCATCAACCACTTATGTTTCTCGCAGCATCCAAAAATTTGAATGCAAGACTTATGAGCTGGTCACTACTTCTACAACCATACTCGTTCCAGATAGAATATGTCCCTGGAAAGATGAATGTGGGAGCAGACTTTCTAAGTCGACACCCAGTGTCTGATGAACCAGGTCAATCAGATACAGGAGAGAATACATTGGAGTAAATCATATAGAAAAAGCTTGACCACTGTAAATGCTGGAAACTTAGTTCCATACCCTAGAACAATCTGGAGTGGGGCTATGTGACATATTCACCTATCCATCATTTTCAGCGCGTCAACGTTACACAGCAACCCAGAGATTATCGAAACAATTACAGCACCGTAGAACATCGAACGCACTAAGCGATACTAATGACAGACAGATGCCAGGATAAGAATAGAAGGGTTAGCGTCAACAGAATAGAATGTGACTGGTAGAGACACATCACGTGGATATAGCGTCCCCCAGCTTGGGCGCCGCTTTAATAAAACCGCGCACTTCTATGACTTCAGAGCGAGCGAGCAGTCGCCAAAGCTATGTGTTGTCCAACTTTCAAACTTTTACAACGGGCAGTTTGATCTAGTCTGAGGTAAGCGCGTGATTCTCAGATCTAAGTGGTACCAAGATGTATAACGTAAAGGTATCCAGTGTTGTGCGTCCAATGAATTGTATTTTTGATAAAATAAATCTCTGAAAATGTGAAAAACTGCCGATCGCAACTTCAATACTGGTGCCACTTCCCCGGCGAAACCGACATCTTATAATTTCTCAAAACTGCAAAACTCTGACTTTCTACACTACATCTAACAACTTCACTATGTGCATATGACTATAATCTATCACAGAATAATGTACGAGATGAAATTTCCAATGCACTCAAATGCTTTTCATCAAAAACTTCTAGGAAAACGTTTCTGCAGAGATAGTCAGCTGGTGCAAACGAAACACTACCTTGCTTAAAAATGTACTTAATTCTGTCTATTTTGCAATCTAAAGAAATGAAACAGGAATTATACTCTTCCTTTTCTCTTTACGGATTGAAAACAAATAGTATTTGATAGAAATTAGTTTATTCATGTGTCAGATTTTATTTAGACAACGCACTACATCAACTGCATTGCTTAAAATAGGTTTATGTTCACAAACGTCATTTGTGATAGCCGACCTACTTAATCTGCTCAGACTAACGGGTGATAATTACCTTGGTCTATAGCCAACTGTGTCGCCAACAGAATGGACATGATATGCACTGGTAAAAGATGTAGGAGAAGTATAAGTAGACAGAGAGGAGGAGAGTATTAGGGAAAAATACTTTAAGTAATAATTTTTTTCTAATATATTGTGTCATGACCTTGTATAGATTACATTTTGTAACAAATACACATCAGAAATTCTGTATGTTGGACATGAACCACAATAAAAGCACACTAGATGAGTTAAACTCATATTAACTGATGTAGATGTGAGGACAATTAGTACAAGCTATGGAACCCCACACAACAGAAGTTAACTCAACACAATACACTTCACACCACACAACTCCACACCACAACAGCAGGAACAAGGAAATGATTTAGAATAGGAAGTAGTTGCCTTGGAAAGTACAGATAAACAATTATATACACAATGTAGAACAAATAGAGTAATGTGGATGTTTAAATGTATGCCATTTATACAAATGCATCTCATACTTGTGTTGATCTTGCCTGTCAGCTTGATTACCATGATTCAGGGAACATCACATTATCACTCTTATCTGTGTCTGACTGTACACTACTCACTGAACTACAGGTCCACTGAGGAAATGCATACAGCAGGTACCAGACAACAGAAGCTGCATCCAGTGTAATAATCTCTGACCCACCCCAAAGTACCACAACAATACTTCTTCTGATCTTATCATTTTTGTTTTGTTATGTTGTGTTCACACTATGAACATGCTGTAAAGGATTATACATACCTGTATGAATTTTAAACAGTGATGTCTTGGTGCCACACCTAACCAACAAGGAGGGAAGAGGAGTGAATGAGATGATCAACACCTGTGATGGCAGATGACTCCAGCCTTAGGCAGAGAATGAGAAGTCTTCAGTGAAGCTAAACTGGCCCAACCTGAAGTGGATCCATCAGACCATGGACCCAGGCTTATCCACATCTCATCACACCAGGTTTTCTTATCACTCCCACAAACTTCACCCTCTCAGAAAATGATTTTCTTGAATTATTGTTGGATGTAGAAATTGTTAACTATAACACATTTTGGTAGTTAAAATATCTCACTACACAATGAATGTTATTATTTATTGACTGACTATACTTGGTCCTATGAAAGTTTTTTTTTTCTATTTCATTCTGTAAATGTTAACAGCTGATGAAAGAACAAAGAAAATGTCAAATAGGCCAAAAGAAACTGGCACAGTCAATAAATTTGTTTAAATGTGAAGATCTCTTCCACTTAATTTGTCAGTCCAAACTATCTGTGGGAAAATCTCTATCTTGTGTGTGGAACATGTCTCAATGCTCCCTTGTGTTTGTTGAATGTTTAATTAACAGATACACATTCACATAAGATAAATTCTTAGTTGGAGAGAGAGAACAGGAGACTCTTCATCTTTAACTGTTCCAAATCCATGTTATATTGCACCTGATTCTTATTGAGAAAGTCTTTTCAGACAATTTCTTAAGATGGAAGAAGGGGGTTCGTGAGCTATACCATTAAATACCAGGTGGAAAGACAGGGGACAAACCTAGTGATGACTTTTCTATTAAAAGAGGACCACACACCCTTAGACAAATAACCAAATCCGAGTCTGTAAATCTTTCAAGGGTCGTATTCTTGATCTATTTACATATAAGAAGAGGATGGGGCCCAGCTACCTTTAACAGAGATGGGTCATGCACTTTAGTGATTGCCAGTCCCTTCAAAATATACGACATATATTGAAAAAAATTATTACTTAAAGTATTTTTCCCTAATACTCTCCTCCTCTCTGTCTACTTATACTTCTCCTACATCTTTTACCAGTGCATATCATGTCCATTCTGTTGGCGACACAGTTGGCTATAGACCAAGGTAATTATCACCCGTTAGTCTGAGCAGATTAAGTAGGTCGGCTATCACAAATGACGTTTGTGAACATAAACCTATTTTAAGCAATGCAGTTGATGTAGTGCGTTGTCTAAATAAAATCTGACACATGAATAAACTAATTTCTATCAAATACTATTTGTTTTCAATCCGTAAAGAGAAAAGGAAGAGTATAATTCCTGTTTCATTTCTTTAGATTGCAAAATAGACAGAATTAAGTACATTTTTAAGCAAGGTAGTGTTTCGTTTGCACCAGCTGACTATCTCTGCAGAAACGTTTTCCTAGAAGTTTTTGATGAAAAGCATTTGAGTGCATTGGAAATTTCATCTCGTACATTATTCTGTGATAGATTATAGTCATATGCACATAGTGAAGTTGTTAGATGTAGTGTAGAAAGTCAGAGTTTTGCAGTTTTGAGAAATTATAAGATGTCGGTTTCGCCGGGGAAGTGGCACCAGTATTGAAGTTGCGATCGGCAGTTTTTCACATTTTCAGAGATTTATTTTATCAAAAATACAATTCATTGGACGCACAACACTGGATACCTTTACGTTATACATCTTGGTACCACTTAGATCTGAGAATCACGCGCTTACCTCAGACTAGATCAAACTGCCCGTTGTAAAAGTTTGAAAGTTGGACAACACATAGCTTTGGCGACTGCTCGCTCGCTCTGAAGTCATAGAAGTGCGCGGTTTTATTAAAGCGGCGCCCAAGCTGGGGGACGCTATATCCACGTGATGTGTCTCTACCAGTCACATTCTATTCTGTTGACGCTAACCCTTCTATTCTTATCCTGGCATCTGTCTGTCATTAGTATCGCTTAGTGCGTTCGATGTTCTACGGTGCTGTAATTGTTTCGATAATCTCTGGGTTGCTGTGTAACGTTGACGCGCTGAAAATGATGGATAGGTGAATATGTCACAAGGGTATAATCAAATTTGATGGTACAACTTCAGAAGAGTTTGATATCAAGAGTGGAGTTAAGCAAGGTTGTGTACTAGCTCCCACCCTCTTTGAAATATACTTTTCACTTCTACTGAAATATGCCTTTCGTGATCAGGATGGTGGTATATACATTCACTCACGCTTAGATGGCGGCCTCTACAATGCTCAGAAATTGAAGGCCAAGACCAAAATTAGGAGGATATTGATCAGAGAGTTGCTTTTTGCAGATGAGGCTGCAGTTACGACCCACTCTGAGGAAGAATTACAATCTCTACTATTTGCATCCTCCAATGATTGTTCTGAATTTGGTTTAACAATTAGCAAAAAGAAGACACAGGTTATGACACAAGGTGTACATGGGGTACCTTCAATCTTTATTGATGACGCCGAACTAGAGATGGTAGACCATTTTACATATCTAGGTTCAGTGGTAAATAGCAAATTATCCCCAGATCAGGAAATCAACATCCGATTTGGTAAGGCAGCAACAATAATGAACAGGTTAAGAAAAATAGTCTGGGAGAACAGGGAGCTTACTGCCAAAACAAAAGTCCTTGTCTATCAAACTTGTGTCCTTAGTAGTCTTCTTTATGGCAGTGAAGCCTGGACAACTTACTCACACCAAGAGAAACGTTTAAACAGCTTTCATATGCGGTGTCTGCGAAGAATTCTTGGTATTAAGTGGCAAGACAAAATCACAAATACTGAAGTATTGGAAAGATCAGGTTGTGCGACGATTTGTTCCATGCTCAGTCTTCATAGACTTAGATGGATAGGACATCTTAGGAGGATGGATGATGGTAGAATACCAAAGGACATCTTTTTGGTGAATTACAGATGGGTAAGAGATCTCAGGGTCGGCCTCTACTACGATACAAAGATGTGTGTAAGCGGGACATGATTGATACAGGCATTGATAATGCACATTGGGAGCAAGTCGCCGCTGAACGTGTTGCATGGAGGGCATACATCAGAAATGGAATAAAGACAAAGGAGAAAATTATTGCAGATAAGTCACACACCAAGCGTGTGAGACGTAAGATGGTGCATGATGGTGGAAATGACCAGGTGTTTACATGCACCCACTGTGAACACACATTTACATCGCGAATTGGCCTTATCAGTCACATTCGCTACCGCCATGGGTAATAGTTATTATGCCTATTTGAAGCACAAACTATCGTCTGTCAAGACAGCAAGGTGCCAATGAATATATATATATATATATATATATATATATATATATATATATATATATATATATATATATATATATATATATATATATATTCCCCTGGTGGGGAGCATCTCATTTAATTCATATAAGTAGTCATTAAAGCTCCCGTTCCCGACTATCTGTCTATCTGTCTATCTGTCTATCTGACCCGGCGCGGCTTCGCCCAGCTCCTGGCGGGGAGCGTCTCATTAAATTCATATAACAAAAAAAAATTAACTTAAGAATGTCCTTCCACACACCATCCATTATTTTTAATGAAAACTGTTTTTAATCACCTCGATAACTCGATAACTTCTTTAAACATAAAGATGAGTTAGAAAATTTTCACTATTTAAATAGCTGCATTATTTTTATGAAAACTTTGAAAATGCCTTAAAGATTATATCATTTTTAAAAAAAAGTCGCTTAAAAGTTGACAGGGTCGACTTAATTGCACCGGGTTTTATCCCATATGGCTCGGTCTCTTTCCGCAGCACGGAAAGCGTCGCACAAAGCACGAACTCCGTAGCTTTTAGCGACGACCCACAGGAGTCTCCGAAACATTTAACTCGTAAACCGAGGGACGCAGCCCGGAATTGAACCCACAACCTTCGGAGCACGAGTCAAACGGCTTGACCACTTCGCCACAGAGACTCCAGATTTTATCATTATTTATTATAACTCATATGCCTGTAAATAACTGTAGACAAAGAGTTTATAAATCTTTGAAAACAATGCAACAATATGACTATAAAGTATATAGCAATGTTATTAAATGTTATGCCCCTTGAAATAACTTTTCTTAAGATAAGTCCCCTCGCTATATATATATATATATATATAAATGATAAGATATTAAAATATTAAATTTAGTAAGTAAATAGCTGATTGTACACTACTAACAAACTATGTGTGGCATGATGTCTTCAGACGTTCGCATCCCCAGTCCATTTACATTTCTCAATACTCAGTAGTTAACCACGTAAGCCGTCGTGATGCCCTAACTAAAAATAGAATCGTAGATTCTAGATCGAGAGAGGGTAGATGAATGGTGGGGACTCAATTTCATTGGGTAACCCTTGGGCTGGTAACGCTCCTTAATACATAATTAGCCCGCCAGTCGAAGCCTTGATTCCATCCCGTAAGGACATGTTCAAGATGCAGTGGTAAAATTTGCCCAAAAGCATTCTTTAGGAGGTGGTCATCTGCACTCCAGAGAATGAGAGAGATGGAGGAGGCCCTTTTCAATTACCAGGACAATCCAGGGAAGTCCTGAGCTCTAGTCTTCAACTCCAGCTGAAAAGTCAGACTCCAAAAAGACCAAAATGAATAACAGGTTGCAAAGATTCAGCCTGAATCCACTAATTCTGGCCTATACAGATGGCACTGAAGAAAAGTCTTTCTTAAAAGCCTAAGACAATTTTGTAAAAGCTCCAGGCTATATCTTCAAGATAAATTCAAGAAGAAACCTTAAGAGGAGAGATCACCTGGTCTTCAGCATGTCACTACTGGCTAAGAGTGGACATTAAAGGTGCACTTGGAGCTGACCCTATCACAGCTTAATATTAATAATGGCTGAAAGCTGAAGGAGCAGAAGTTAATAAATAGAGCAAATTCACAAAATGGATTGGTGTTAAGTCGGTGTGGTGATTCAGTTCCATCAGAAATCTTAGGAGTGATAGACTGTGAAGAAAGACAGCTGGGACATATTGTTTCTTTTTAGATCTTCCTCTACTGGAAAAGCAAAAGAACAGTCTTGGGTGTCAACTTCATGAACAGTCAAATTTAGGTGAGATAGACAGAAAGAAGAATGCTAGGACATATTGTTTCTTTTTAGATCTTCCTCTACTGGAACAGTAAAAGAACAGTCCTAAGTGTCAACTTCATGAACTCACCAGTGAAAAGATAGAGCTTTAAAATTTCTTTCAAGATTGTGACAGCAGGGAATAGCCTGAATTGGAAAACCATCATGGGGAGAGCTGTAACCTGAGCTGTCCAACACCATCATAGGTGCTAAAAGGATGAAACAGACCAGTGGAGCAGAACGTCCCTATGCTTGCCCCAATTTATGGCTTATCTTGTGTTTCCCTCATTAACAGTCGAAGAAAGGATTTAAGTCTAAAGTGTGGTGTAGGATAACTTATGGAGTAGAGAAGTGAAGGAGGAGGGTTATTTAGATTAATGTCTCGGTGGGATTTGGGTGTTGTATTTAGGTTCATAACTATGTCAATATATTACATATTAACTAAGAATTTGAAGTGTGATGATTGACTATATGAAGCCTGAGTCTTCACCTGGTCCAGAAACATTAATAAATGATTAGTAGTAAGAAAACAGTTTTTTTGAGATACATGTCTCTGTGATTGTCTTGTACATTGTTGAGAAAGAAATGTCCAACTGGTGTCAAGCATCTTCATGGTGACTGTTACTCTACGGTTGTGGTTGGTTACAGAGATTGTGAAAGTCTGTGTGGTTGTTGTCAAGTATCTTCCATGATGTATGACTTGTCTAACCTGTTGGTGTGATCATTCTTTGTGAATGTTTGTCCAACTGTTGTCAAGATCTTCTCATGTTGTCTTGTTCAACCAGTGTAAAATACAGTTGTTGTTGTTTATGTTCACTACAATGGTACAATTGTCAAGGTGATCATTTGTCCAAGTGTCTTGTGTCACTTGAAATAAGTAATGAGATCAAAAATGAGGTTGGCGACCAGAGCACAGTCAGCTGGAAGATGGGAGAACTGCTTTCATTGGTTACTGTGGCTAACTGCCAAGATCTATATATATATATATATATATATATATATATATATATATATATATATATATATATATATATATATATATGGCCTAGAAGAGAAATCATCTATAAATAATTCTGTGTAGAACTTAACTTAGGTCTAATTTCTCACAGTGGGGGTACTCGATGAGCCAAAATTCTGAATGGTTTCTCTACAAGGGTTATGCGAGAATAAATATCAATACCTCTAGACAACACTTGCTGTTACTAACCTGTATCTTTTATAGAGAGATATACTTTATAGAACTTCACTCATTGGAACTTCTGTAATTCTCTATAAACCCACAAAAAACCTCACATGTTGGGGCCTCATATCCGCGATTGAACCCCGGGAACACCCCTAAAGGTGATCACATGTTGTGGACCCGTATCCGCGACTGGACCCTGGGAATAACCTGCTAAAGGGGATCACATATTGTGGACTAATATAGGCAATTAGAACTCTGGGAACACCCCTCAAGGTAATCACACATTGAGTGCTCTATGCACTAATTGAACCCTGGGAATACCTTTTATGGGATTCACATAACGAGGTCTGATGACTCGGGATGTAAACTATGGGTATACCTTGTCTGGGACTCCTGTGGGGAATATCTATGCTTGTATTAGAATCAGGGAGTAACCTCTCGCAAAATTAAACCTATTGCTTAGAGTTTTATGATGTGGTTAATGGATCTCGTCACATAAATGTGGACAAAAGGTCCAGATGTTTAAACCCACAAGTAAATCTCGGGTGGTTGTTGTTTCATCAATGGTGGTAATATTGCATGTATCACTGTTCACAAATGTCACATTGTACAATGTAGTTGAACAAAAATGTTAATTATCTTATGGGTCAACATGTTTGATATACCCATGATAATGTTGTGTTTCAAGATGGGCTGATGTAATGGACTGTCAATGATGTTGTTTAATTTTGTGCATACTGTGTTCACTATGAGTATCAAAGGTACCTGAGAACCAGAAGACACAAATTATTTTTAAATAACATAGACAGCTAATTTCAGGATAAATTTGATTTTTCTTGAGATAAATTAAGACACTTGATCCAGGGGATTAATAGGGGGCCTACTCCATTTTCTAACCTATTGGCTAGCATGGGAGAAAGGGGAATTAGTGTATTTACATTTTAATATCACTGCATCACATCATATAATGGGTACTTAATTCCTCAGTCCCCATAACATGTTGGCAACACTGAGAGCAGAGAGTGTGAACCCTGATGGAAAAATTGGGCAACCATTAAGACACCTCACTAACCATCTCTCTCAGTATAGTCAGTATTCGTACCGGCTAATGTCCAGTGTCAATTCGACGTTGGGTTTATTCTTCAGTTGTGTAATCTTGTCGGTAGCCCTGATCAAGCTGCTGAGAAAGTAAGCACGATTGAATCTCCAGAAGAAACATCCTTATCAACTCAGTCACCTGCCATTTCTGAAGTAGTGGTATTATTAAGCGTACTTGATACGTAATGGACGAGATGAAGGGAAGATTCTACCTGATGTCATGGTCAGTCACTCATGACCCGACCACAGTCTGGTGTCTATAAGACATTAGTCTATTGTTCGATGGTGTGATCTCTGGTGTACTAGGATCCAAGTCACTAGGAGTGAACTCATTGAATCTCCAGGAAGGCCATCAAAATAACTGGACCCCTAGCCATTCATATGGAAGTGGAGAGCGTACGCAAAAGTATGTGTCCAGGAAACGATGGATAACCAACCTGATGTCATTGGCGTATCATACGACTAGGAGCATAACGTGGACAACCTGAAAAATTTCATGAAGAGATAAAACAGGATCCGTCTCCGACGTCTGCCGTCAATTCATCCTCAGTGAGAAAGCATTTCTGCCTGGAAAATGGTGGAGATTAAAGGAAGGACAAAGTTGGAAAAACTGATGTCCTTCTCCTTTTTCATTCTCAATGGGAAGATATTTCTGCCTGGAAAAATGGTAGGAATGTAGCTCGGTTCTAGACAAGAGCAAAGTCTGTGATGGAATGGACTAATAAGGATTACTGTTCTTAAACAGTTAACTCTTATATGGTAGAGCTCACTGCAACTCCAGCAGTGACACTCTATACACAATATCTGCGAAAGTGGACTAACGAAAGATCACTGTTCTTAAACAGCTGATTCCTTTCAAGATAAAGATCTCTGCAAGTTCAGCAGTCGACTCTTTATATAATAAGAACCATGCATTCCGCAGTGGAATCTTATATTATTACTGAAATGCGAGGTACATTCACAAGACCTGGCCAGGCCTATCCTCAAAGTCAGTAAAAATTGGCTTCCAAAATTCCAGTCAATAGTGGGATCTATGAAGCTATACCCACATAATCACACCCCTTCAAAGGTGGCTGTGATAATGACGGACTTCTCTATGGCTGAGAAGAAACGCCTTATTCGCCAAAGTAAACGTTTTGCTCATGTGGGAGAGAAAGAACGGATACTTTCCAGTCACTCAAAAGCATTTAGCTCAAGCATGGCTGAAGACAACTAGTTGGGATTCTATATTGGTTGTAGTAGATGTCACAGTCGGGCTGCATCTACAAATTCGGTTGCTACGTTAGAAAATAGAGCAACTAAGGAGAGAAAATGCTGTCACTTCTCACAACAAATCAAAATAGAGGCTTAACGGAATGAGGAAATCTCAACCAATAAGTGCACCTCTAAATCTATGGTAAGACTACAGAAATAAGTCAAGGAAATATAATGGGAAATTGCTACCATCTGCAAACACAAGAGGCTTATTGGAAAGGTAGACCCTGTGTCCAACGCTAACCAAATCTGCACTTAGTAGATTTTAGTCTTAAGTTCTGCAGCGGCTGCTATACAGTTCACCCGGAAGTGATTGTTTTTGCTCCGGTGATGATCAAAAATTTTAACCCAGTTCCAAATACCAAGATTACTGTTGGAGAAAGTGTTCAGTTAAATACACTCTCACAGGATTATCATTCTCCAGAGGCGAGAGGAAGAATGAAGTTCTGATAAAGACAAATGAGTGAGAGACATATGGAATTATACCACTCTCATCAGACATATAGAAGTTGGTTTAATTGCAAAGCCATTACTTCTCATAATGAATCTCAATGGTACTCATGCTTTGAAAGTGTGTGACTCTGAGAGATCATTCATCATGGACAGGAAAAATAGCATGGAGATTGACTGTGGAGCATTGTCAGAAATGAGTTGGAGAGCAGTTCACTAAGTGTGGTCATAACTCTTCATACTTCCAGTGACTAAATGGAACTTCATGCAGGACTAACTTCAAGGTCTTTGCAAATGCCACCAAATTCATGACTGATGGATGAATATTGGAGCAGATTTTTTTTTAAAAGGAAAAGTCAATTGGTTCCATATGCACAGCTCTTGTTGGAGTAATGGGAGATGAGTAAATGATGACACCACTTAAAGGATCTGGGAACTGTGAACGCCTGACCTATCAGTCATTGTATCCATGACAGTTTTATGGGGAGGCTATGTGGCATGATGTCTTCAGACGTTCGCATCCCCAGTCCATTTACATTTCTCAATACTCAGTAGTTAACCACGTAAGCCGTCGTGATGCCCTAACTAAAAATAGAATCGTAGATTCTAGATCGAGAGAGGGTAGATGAATGGTGGGGACTCAATTTCATTGGGTAACCCTTGGGCTGGTAACGCTCCTTAATACATAATTAGCCCGCCAGTCGAAGCCTTGATTCCATCCCGTAAGGACATGTTCAAGATGCAGTGGTAAAATTTGCCCAAAAGCATTCTTTAGGAGGTGGTCATCTGCACTCCAGAGAATGAGAGAGATGGGGGAGGCCCTTTTCAATTACCAGGACAATCCAGGGAAGTCCTGAGCTCTAGTCTTCAACTCCAGCTGAAAAGTCAGACTCCAAAAAGACCAAAATGAATAACAGGTTGCAAAGATTCAGCCTGAATCCACTAATTCTGGCCTATACAGATGGCACTGAAGAAAAGTCTTTCTTAAAAGCCTAAGACAGGGATACTCTCCAATTTTGTAAAAGCTCCAGGCTATATCTTCAAGATAAATTCAAGAAGAAACCTTAAGAGGAGAGATCACCTGGTCTTCAGCATGTCACTACTGGCTAAGAGTGGACATTAAAGGTGCACTTGGAGCTGACCCTATCACAGCTTAATATTAATAATGGCTGAAAGCTGAAGGAGCAGAAGTTAATAAATAGAGCAAATTCACAAAATGGATTGGTGTTAAGTCGGTGTGGTGATTCAGTTCCATCAGAAATCTTAGGAGTGATAGACTGTGAAGAAAGACAGCTGGGACATATTGTTTCTTTTTAGATCTTCCTCTACTGGAAAAGCAAAAGAACAGTCTTGGGTGTCAACTTCATGAACAGTCAAATTTAGGTGAGATAGACAGAAAGAAGAATGCTAGGACATATTGTTTCTTTTTAGATCTTCCTCTACTGGAACAGTAAAAGAACAGTCCTAAGTGTCAACTTCATGAACTCACCAGTGAAAAGATAGAGCTTTAAAATTTCTTTCAAGATTGTGACAGCAGGGAATAGCCTGAATTGGAAAACCATCATGGGGAGAGCTGTAACCTGAGCTGTCCAACACCATCATAGGTGCTAAAAGGATGAAACAGACCAGTGGAGCAGAACGTCCCTATGCTTGCCCCAATTTATGGCTTATCTTGTGTTTCCCTCATTAACAGTCGAAGAAAGGATTTAAGTCTAAAGTGTGGTGTAGGATAACTTATGGAGTAGAGAAGTGAAGGAGGAGGGTTATTTAGATTAATGTCTCGGTGGGATTTGGGTGTTGTATTTAGGTTCATAACTATGTCAATATATTACATATTAACTAAGAATTTGAAGTGTGATGATTGACTATATGAAGCCTGAGTCTTCACCTGGTCCAGAAACATTAATAAATGATTAGTAGTAAGAAAACAGTTTTTTTGAGATACATGTCTCTGTGATTGTCTTGTACATTGTTGAGAAAGAAATGTCCAACTGGTGTCAAGCATCTTCATGGTGACTGTTACTCTACGGTTGTGGTTGGTTACAGAGATTGTGAAAGTCTGTGTGGTTGTTGTCAAGTATCTTCCATGATGTATGACTTGTCTAACCTGTTGGTGTGATCATTCTTTGTGAATGTTTGTCCAACTGTTGTCAAGATCTTCTCATGTTGTCTTGTTCAACCAGTGTAAAATACAGTTGTTGTTGTTTATGTTCACTACAATGGTACAATTGTCAAGGTGATCATTTGTCCAAGTGTCTTGTGTCACTTGAAATAAGTAATGAGATCAAAAATGAGGTTGGCGACCAGAGCACAGTCAGCTGGAAGATGGGAGAACTGCTTTCATTGGTTACTGTGGCTAACTGCCAAGATCTCTATATATATATATATATATATATGGCCTAGAAGAGAAATCATCTATAAATAATTCTGTGTAGAACTTAACTTAGGTCTAATTTCTCACAGTGGGGGTACTCGATGAGCCAAAATTCTGAATGGTTTCTCTAAAAGGGTTATGCGAGAATAATTATCAATACCTCTAGACAACACTTGCTGTTACTAACCTGTATCTTTTATAGAGAGATATACTTTATAGAACTTCACTCATTGGAACTTCTGTAATTCTCTATAAACCCACAAAAAACCTCACACTATGACAGTTGGTTGCACGGGAATGAGAAGAAGACGTGTAGAAAATTTCATCTCAATCGGATGGACCGTTCGCGAACGCATAAAGAACGGACATACATACAGACATACATCGTCTTTTATAGATATAGATAATTAGAAGTTTGAAAGACTAAATACCTCAACTACTTAGCTTAATTGTTTTGTTTTTCTTTTATGTCTAGTGATGTTCAATTGCAGTAATACTACTCTAAGTCAGCCTGAACACAGATTACCAAGAGGTCTCTAAAAGGGCTCCAGGGCAAACTTCCTGCAACTCTTCAGACTGCCAAATGCAGTTATGTTGTTTCTGGACTAAATTTGGAATTTCTATCCTGCGTTCTGAGTGTTTTGTACAATGCAAGACCGGGTTGTATTTGTGAGCAGTTGCAGTAATGTGAGATGTGGTAGTATAGTGGATAGTCCTGTTTCCTATTTCAAGGCAAAGTGAAATGACTTCTGTCCACCATTGTATAGCACATATACATCATTAATCACACCATTTATCATTATCCAATTAACAATCTGGCGTCCCAATAATGTAGTCTATCTAGATACATTACTTTATACTTATTTTGTTTGGTACAGAAATAGAACATAATTCTTTAAATAAACATAAGATTAAATATATTAATATAATGCTGAATGATTATTAGTGTTAGCATTTAGTTGTACACATATTTGTATAAACACAGACCTGGAAAGAAACTCCTAGACAGCTTAGCAAAAGAAATACTTTCATCGAAAATCATTGGTAACATGAAAGACATTGGTAACAAGAAAGACTGTGCACGAATATGACAACCAATACCTTACGTATAGAAGAAAACAAGCCTATTGTGTTTGTGTTGTGAGTCACATGTTTTATTTGTACATTATCAATACAGTTTCGCTACAGGTAAAAAACAGCGGGTTAATTAAACTGGAAAAAAAAAACAGAATACTCACATGTAATTAATTCATATATTTTTTATTTGGCAAATAATGAAGATTACACATACACTTTGATACTCCAGGAGTGAAAGTAAAATAAAGAGCTAAATATCAAAAGTTTCTCTTTTACTAATAGGAACAATGCTTTCATTCATTAGTCATAGGGGATTGGTTAATTTAAACAATTCAAAGTGTTGTGATGCAGTAAAGTGTCATATAAACAATATTTATCAAATTTATGTGCTCACAACTACTCTCCATCAACTCTCATATGCCAACCTTATCCTTGGGTATGCTAACCGTGATTTGTAAGCCAATGCAATTCACGAAGTTCAATAAAATCATTTTAGTTTAGTTTAGTTTAGTTTAGTAGATGGATCAACATCACGGCACACGGGTGCAACCCATAAGTGCTCCGTTCTCCTCTTAACTCAAACCTGAGTCTGGAGAAACTCAGCTCAGTGCACGAACTCCGTAGCACCGCCGAGGATCCTGAAATACTTTGGGTAGATTTTTAACTCGAAATTTTGCCCGGGCAGCGCCGTTAGGCTACTCTTTTTCGATTTCCAACTGCCAAGGGAATTTTTACGTGCGCAGCAATACACACCGGCGTCGATCTCACTACCCAGAGACCAGGGGAAATTTATTACTAGAAGTCCACGAGAAAAAATCCCGGCATCACCGGGGCTTGAACCCGGGACCTCCAGCACCCGAGGAGGACACCATACCTCGAGACCACGCAGCCCCCAAAAAAACCATTTTACATGGCAGTATAGAACTCGTAAAAAACAATTTATATCAATAAATCCATTGTATTGAAATAATCACAAAGGTTAAATTCGTGAATCAAACATTTGCAGACATTAACTCAAATTTCAACATGTAATGAATTTTCACAGTCAAAATTAAGCATTTCCAGAGTCATATAATTGAAGAAACAATTACATACACATATTGGTGTGTTTGTATTCTATTTATCAATACACTCCATCTTGTTTAAATACAACAGCTGTTTATAAAAGTTTGTAGTCACTAACAGTTACAGGAGGCAGCTCTAAATGTCAACCGGAGTATCAAAATCAAGATATGAATGTCCGTGTGCATCAGACGTCACTGTCAGAATAAACGGGGCTGAAGGCAAGCTATTCACGGTCCCATAGACAGCACATGTCTTGAATGAGCACGGTGATTCTCTCCATGCATAGCGCACTCCCTTGATACTTTCATTGGAATGACACACATTTTGAAGGGTGACACTTATATGATCATGTGACGTAATGTTTGCAGCAGCCCATCTCGCCGAACATAAGAGCTGAAATTATCATTGACAACTTAGAAAGGTTGATAATGAAAAGCTATAATTGCACATGACATGAACAGGGTTAACAAAAGCAGCTTTTCACTAAGCTCGTGTGCATAATGATAGAAATAAACAATAACAATCACTGTTACTAAAATGTATAAATGCCAACTACGCATGTGAGCTTCAACGAGATAACTAAATTTGATGTTTGTTTTTGTGTTTTTTTATGTTGTTTTTTCCTAAAAGCAAAATTTTATCTATTTATACAGAGCCGTTTGGAAATTGTGACCTTTGATTATTGTCAAGGTCTCACTTATCTCTAAGTAGATAAGGGACGTAATAGAGATAGAGAAGGAACATAGAAACAGGGGAGGAATAGGGGAGAGCATAGAATAGACTCGAACATTCGAGTCAGAGGTCAAACTACGCAGTACGTCCAGCCACAACCCGTCAGAAGCGTGAAGGGTGAAACCCCACGAAACGCACGAAGGGGCAAGCACACCGTGTCCAAACTCACGAGAGTAGAGGGCAGACGGCCACTGGACATTGACGTGAGAGGGTGTAGCTTCTAGAGGGAGACACAGGGACAGAACTTACTTAGATCCTTAAGATATTAACGATAGACCTAGTTTGAAATGTTGTGTACAGTATTTGAATGTTGTGTATAATGAATGTGTATGTAATACTATAACATTTGTGCGAGAAGATTATTTCGCCAGATGACAGATATTGTAATAAAGTATAACGACGATATTCGAACTTAGAGTTCTGTCTTATCTGTGCTCGCACTGTTCTACCTGTCTGAACCCAAGTTTCTCTATGCCTATTTATGACACGTTGACAATTATATTATATAGTATTATATATATCTATATCTATAAAACAGAGTGTATGTGACTTTGTTTGTTTGTTTGTATTGGATAGGTTCGATAACGGTACATCCGATTGAGATGAAATTTTCTACAGGTCTTCCTTTCATTCCTGTGCAACCGACTATAATAGTTTCATAGTGTAAAATCTTCTACTTATTTAATAACATTTACTTTTTCATTTTTCATTATATAAGTTCTAAATAGCAGGGGGACTTCACTCTAGAAAAGTTATTTCAAGGGGCATAACTTTTAATAACATTTCTATATACTTTATAGTCATATTGTTGGACTTACTTGCACTATTGTTAAACTCTTTGTCTATAGTTATTTTCAGACATATGAGTTATAATAAATAATGATATAATCTTTAAGGCATTTTCAAAGTTTGCATAAAAATAATGCATAATGCATAACATTGTAACCCATCTTTTTCTGCTTAAAGAACTTATCAACTGTCATGTCGGTGATTAAAAACAGTTTTCATTAAAAATAATGAATGGTGTGTGGAAGGACATTCTTTTAAGTTACTGTGCGCCAGGAGCTGGGCGAAACCACGCCGGGTCAGATAGATAGACAGACAGACAGATAGTCGGGAACGGAAACTTATTTGACTACTTATATGAATTAAATGACATGCTCCCCACCAGGGACTGGGTGAAGCCGGGCCGGGTCAGACAGACAGACAGATAGACAGACAGACAGTCGGGAACGGGAGAGCTTATATGACTACGTATATGAATTAAATGAGATGCTCCCCACCAGGGACTTGGTGAAGCCGGGCCGGGACAGACAGACAGACAGATAGACAGACAAACAGATAGTCGGGAACGGGAGATCTTATTTGACTACGTATATGAATTAAATTAGATGCTCCCCACCAGGGACTGAGTGAAGCCGGGCCGGGTCAGACAGACAGACAGACAGATAGACAGACAGACAGATAGTCGGGAACGGGAGATCTTATATGACTACTTATATGAATTAAATGAGATGCTCCCCACCAGGGACTGGGTGAAGCCGGGCCGGGTCAGCCAGACAGACAGACAAACAAGCAGACAGACAGACTGATAGATAGATAGATCCCCTCCAGGACCTGGGCGAAGCCGGGCCGGGTCAGCTAGTATATATATATATATATGTATATAGCCACTTAAAAGTTACAGCTGACCGTACACTTAGACTGTTATCATGTGAGAACTACCGTATTAACGGAAGATGTGCCAGTGTTTGGGATCGATATTTTGAAATATTGATGATAGGGGGACAATTTTTATGGCCTGTAATGTTTCCCAAACATTTTGCTTAATTTTGTTATAATCTTTAGCCGGTCTCCGTGGCGAAAGTGTTACGGACGCGATTCGTAATCCTGAATACCCGCGTTCGAAACACAACTGCGCGCGATTTGGCAGCAGACCGCGTTGACCTGGTTTTTTTTAGAAATGGATTTTTTAGAACTACTGAACGTAAACTTGCCAAGACAACAACAAACGCCAAAAAAAAAAAATGCTGGTGTTCAGTGCAAACGTCCTGTAAAGGATATGCAACTAACTTTAATATAATCTTTAAAACAGCATCCCCCTCCCCCCCCCCCTCCCCGCAAAAAAAAAAACCTCCCCCTTAAACTTTAATATGATATCAAGACTCTTAGACTGTGACGGATAGATAAAGAGACAGACACAAAGACAGATATAGTGTGTCGAGAGATAGAATGAAAAGGAGACAGCGTGGAGAAAGATTCTTGGTTTACAATTGACAATCTAGGGAATAACGTCTTTCTCCGTAATTCGTATATTCTCATGAGTAACGTAACCTGCGCGAGAATCGGTAGCTGTTCTCGTCGCGTTGGTAAATTACGGGGTATGTGAGCCGGTCGCTCAGAAAGCAATGACAAACTACTGAGCATAATCTTGCCTAGCACATCAACAGCAGCTGAAAAAATGCTGCTGTTTACTGCAACGTCCTGTAAGGGATATGCAACCAAAAAAAAAAAAAAAAATTGACAACCGCTGGCATTAATTGAGCGCCTAAACATATGCGTTTATATTCAGACAAACCAAAGAATTCCAGCAACTTTCCTTTATAAGGATGATTAATAATTTGATGATTAATTCTTAACTCTATTTCCTGAAAACGAGGGATAATCAGTAATGATTTAAAAATGTCTTAAATCGTGTTATTTTGTGGTCACATCAGTTATTACCTGAATTGTGTCAATAGGTTATCTCCCATTTATATGTGAAATGAGCAGGAACATGAGGAAACATTTAACGAATGACAAGTCTTAATAAAGCTAATTTTGATCATAGAATCTGAAAGTTTTTAAAATTTAGTTGCATCTCCTTCACAGGACGTAGTCAACCCCAGCAATTTAGCTGTTCGTGATTCCTGTGCAAGTTTTACGTTCAGTAGTTTGCCATTGCTTTCTGAACGACCGGCACCTATGCCTTTTTCGAAAAAAAACAAGCACCGCTGTGTTTCGAACCAGGGTATACGGGATTACGAATCGCGCCCGTAACACCTTCACAAGTAAGTTATAGGAAATGGCAAATAATTTCAACTCTAATGAAAACGAAAGTCTTGAGATGCAAATTGTTGTAAGTTGAACATTTCTAAAGCATTGATATGATTTTAAATAGTCGACATCCAAATAACAGTAGATGGAATAAGCATTAAGGACAAGAATGTAGTGTAAACTTTCACATGATGAAGAATATTTTATGCAACACACACCAATGTCAATGGAGATAAGAAGCGAGTTCTCGAAAATTGTATAAACCATTCCTGATGCATGGAAGTGAGTCATGGCCAATCAGCAGGTTAAAAAAAAAATACTTATAGGCTGCAGAGATGTGTTTCTGTAAAAGAATGATGAAAACACCAAGAAAGGGTAGATAAATAAGAATAATAAGGACATCTTGAAAGAAACCACCTCATGAAGAGAAATGGTTACTCACATCAGAAGCTGAAACCTCACACATGTTTTGGATATGTCATTAGAAGTCGAAAACTGGAATAAGCCATACAACAGAAACTTGTGAGAAAATCGGAGACATATGAAGACGCAAGTTATTTTAATATCGTGACATAGAAAATCATCTCTATCCATAATTATTAGCGCAGCATGACAAGTGACGCTGTGGGTATATGTGAAAACCCATGCCATGTGGATGGAGTGTAGGACGTAGAAGAAGCAGAAGGATAGGGAAAATGGGGTTGTGCAGCGACAACAGACAAATAAAAAGAAGATAATGATGATGGAAATTATGGCGACGATGGTGAAGAGGCGGCAAACCCAGCTTTAACGTAATCACACAATCAATCAATCAATCAATCAATCATGTGCCATGCCGGAAAGCGTGGGCGGTCATGACTCGCCATTTCACTCGATCATCAGCGTCGTGGATCAGCTCAGTGTTCCCGTCTCGTCCATGCCATGTGGCCAAGCCATCCAGGTATTTTCCTCTCGGTCTGCCTCTTGATCTGTTTCCTTCGATCTTGCCAGTTGTCACCAAGTTCTCCAATCCATTTCTTCTCATAACATGTCCAAAAAATTGTGACTGTCTACGTCTAATTTCTCTAATCAGTTTACGATGTTCATTTGTCTCCTGTAGTACTTGGTCATTGGTTTTTTTGTCTGTCCATGGTGTGAGTAATCACACAAGATACTATAAAATTCTTACCTCAAATCCTGATACATTTCTGATCTCCAAGTTTGAATTAGAGCCGTACGTGATTTTAAACCCACTGGCAATCACTTCAGCCTTTGAGGGAAATGGACCTTGGTAAACTTCCTGCCGTCCATAGGCAACAGCAAGACCGCCAAGAGTTAGTCTGTCCGCAACATCCTTCTTATCACGTGGGTGAATGCTGCAGCGTGACGGTTTGTCAAAAGTAATTATTTCACACTCTAAACAATTTATGTATATTTTTTTAAATACAGTGGTACCTCGGGTTACGAATCACTCAAGTCATGAACAATTCAGGTTACGAACAACAACTTCGAAATTTTTATGTCTCAGGTAACGAACAGTGCCTCGGGTTACTAACGAAGACGAGCGATAGAGAGAGCAAGGTGTCACGTTGGAGACAAACGATCGCGTACAGTACAAACAGTACTACAGATGAGCTTGTGGATCTTCAGAATGAACAGCTAAAGACATTAAAGGAGGAGTAGTCGTCCGATGATGAGGAGTCAGTGACCGATTCAACTGCCAGGATTAAAGAAATTTGCAGCAAGTGGGCAGACGTCGAAGACTTCATTGTGGACCATCATCCAAACAAACTTGTCACTAACAAGCCCTATGCCCCTATATGTGATGAATGATAACACGATGGCCTACTTCAGAAAGATTCTCCAACAAAGGAAGCGACAAATTTCCCTTGATAGTTTCTTGGTGCAGAAAGATTCCCAGTCGGGCAAGAAACTGCCACAAGATACTCCTGAAACTAATGATTCAGAATAACAAAGAAAGTGAAAAATTTCCCATGATCATTTTCTTGGTAATAACGATAGACTAAATCTCTTTTTATTTTACATTTAATTCATTTGGTTGTTTACTTTCTCTTTAGTTAACATGCGTACACGTATTCTTTGCGTTTTGTCAGGCAAACGACCGGATGTTAATAAAAAAGAACGATTCTTTCATCTTGAAACGGATTGTCTTTATTTCATTGATGTCAATGTTTCGGGTTACGAACGTTTCGGGTTACGAACCGAGTTCTGGAACGAATTAAGTTCGTAACCCGAGGTACCACTGTATCTACTTACCTTAAATTTGTTTAATTTGCTTGCAGATAGTTATAGTAAATTAGAAATTAATCTGGAACAATAACATTTAGATTGTCAGAAACTGCCACCCAAAACCCACGTCACCGCACGCAGGGCATGTCAATGAGTTCTTGGTCTCCCGCAGAAGATATCAAAGAGTAAGACCCCCATTTACACCCCATACTATTCACGTATGTTTCCAATTCTCTTCCTGATGTCTTTCAGGTGGTCTTGCCTTAGCCGAATTTGATTCATGATCCAATCAGTCGCCACCGCCTGTTGTTACAGATCTGTGTTTCTTTTAGCAACAAATTATTATTATTATTATTATTATTATTATTATTATTATTATTATTATTATTATTATTATTATTGTTATTATTATTATTATTATTATTATTATTATTATATCACCGCTCCCGAGCTAACCTCAGTATTCCCCCTCGAGATGCCATGGAGTCCAGTCATATGCACTGGCATGCCCTGAAAAGTGGATCCATTTCAACTCTTGTAGGTATGATTGTGTGTGTGTGTGTGTGTGTGTGTGGGTGGGTCGGTGGGTGGGTGGGTGGGTGGGTGTGTGTGTGTGTGTGTGCGCGCGCGCGCGTCAACCTTTCATGTAAGAAATTGCAAGAATGCACCTTCTGAAACATTTGCTGAGTCAGTTATGGTAATTATTTCATTGAATGGAGTCTCAGAAAGCCATCTTAGAGCGGCAGTGACGTATTGTCTCTTCCTGGACGTCATGTCTGAAAATGCTCCACTCTGTTCTGCCATGATCTTGCTCCTCCATCCAGCTTTGTCGAAACCATCCCGATCTTTCACTTCGCTGAACCTTACTTACTTTTAAAAATGTATATCGCAAGAAAGTTTACAGTTGGAAGGAAACTATTCGTTTGATATTTTAATTCATTGATCTGTATGGTTATGTATTAATAAGCGACCACTACGCACTGTGCTAGCTTGACTCCCGACAAACTGGATGACTTACGCGCGTGCGTGCGTGCGTGTGTGCGTGCGTACGAGTGAGTGAGTGAGTGATTGAGAGAGTGAGTGAGTGAGTGAGTGAGTGCGTGCGTGCATGAGTGAGTGAGTGAGTGCGTGCGTGCGTGCGTGAGTGAGTGAGTGAGTGAGTGAGTGAGTGATTGGGTGAGTGAGTGAGTGAGTGAGTGAGTGAGTGAGTAATTTACAGAATCTTACGGGTACTGTATTTAAATTACTAAATGTATACTCTGATAGTTTTGTTTTTCATATTAATAAAATGGTATTAACAACTGTGCTTTCAGTCTTGCACAGTAGTGATTTTTCAAGAACTGATAGTATACAACTGTGGGATGAATGTGTTCTAGTTAATATAAATTTAACATTTTCAAAATAGAGCAATTTTTAACTTGAATTTACCAACTTTTTAAACTGTGTAGATATTTAAGTTAGATTTAAATATTTCTTTTTAAATATGTTATTGCACTGAATTTTCAAAATATTTACAAATCGACATCACCGCATTCGGGACATTTCCACAAATGCCCCACCCATTCTTCAAAACTCATTAAAGTGTTTACTTGCTGTACACCGCAAGGTACAAGAGGAACGTGATGAGATGAGATGAGATGAGTGCTGTTTAATCCAGTAACATTGAGATTAAACGTACACATGGATTTTCTTCTGCTCTGGGTATCATTCTCTGCTTAGTTCCTTCTGAACGAGTCTTTTCCATTATCCCAAGCACACTAAGTCCGTTACAAGCACAACATATCTATCTCTTCTGCCTTCAAACTATCGAAAGGCTACCTTTACAGCCTTAAGTTCCATTTTCATGCTTGATGTTGTAATTCGAATACGCCAAACTGCTCTTTTTTAAACAGAGTCCCTATTGTTTTTGCAATAAAACCCCACCCTCTTTTGTTTCTTACCATGGACCGACCCATCAGTGTGTATAATTAGGCATCAGGGTATGAGTTGTCTTCTATCAGCTGTTGTAAGGACACTTATAATTGTACTACCTTCCGTTTTCTGCCTATCGAGTGAAGAGAGTAAGATCAATGCAGAACCCGTGCATTTAATATAAACATTTTAAAGAAGCTGTAAAGAAATTACAAATTCCTGTTATACATTTGCAAAGGGTCAACTAACATGCCATCCTTTAGAAAATACAGATACAAAATAAACTGCAATATATGTCGTTACCTGCCATATGTTGAGTTAAAGTCAGGTAAATCTATTGCAACAGCCATAAATGTATGTAGCATCTTTGGGTTTGGCACATAACCATAGTCAGCTGTCTGATGCCATCGGATATCAGAGAATCCTGATGTTTGGGTAGGGTGGTTTGCATTTGGTGCCAGCTGCAATTGATATGTGTGAAAGAAATTGTTTAGAAAACCTATTACAGCTGTCCAGTTTTAAGTTAAAACCATTATGTTTGAAAGAAATACGTATAAAGCAAAGTGTGTACAAATACAATTAAAACAGTCTAGATGTACACTAAAAGCATTATGTTTTACCGCTTTTCAAAAGAAAGAAATTGTGTACACAAATTGTTAAAACAGTTGAGATTTCAGTTACAAGCAAAATTGCTAGGCAATTATAAGCTGAAGTCGGTAATGTTGAATGGAAACAAAAACAATTCTGAAACCATCCATCCATCATGTGCCATGCCGATAAGCGTGGGCGGTCATGTTTTGCCATCTCACTCGATCGCCAGAGTCGTGGATCAGCGCCGTGTTCCTGTCTCGTCCATGCCACGTGGCAAGCCATCCAGGTATTTTCTTCTCGGTCTTCCCCTTGGTCTCTTCCCTTCGATCTTGCCAGTTGTCACCAAGTTCTCCAAGTCATTTCTTCGCATACCATGCCCAAATAATTTTTATTGTCTACGTCTAATGACTCTAATCAGTTAACGGTCTTCATTTGTTTCTTGAAGGACTTGTTCATTGGTTTTTCTGTCTGTCCATGGTATTCTTTGCATTTTCCTCAGAAACCACATTTCCACAGCCATCAGCTGTTTTTCAGATTGACTGCTCATTGTCCACGCTTCAAATCCGTACAAAAGTCCAGCTTCTATGTTGCACTTCAACACTCTTTTTATCGTTTCAATTGATATCTTTTTATTGGTCAGTATGTTTTCATATCTAGCAAAAGGCTACCTTCGCAAAGGCAATTCTAGTTCTAATCTCTTCAAGGCATCTCTCATCAGATGTTATGACTGTTCCGAGATAACTGTACCGATTCACTTGCTTAAGAATATGCCCATTTACTCGTATATCACATTGTGGTATTTCCTTGTTCCCAGTGACCACCATAATCTGTGTCTTCTTACTATTCAATTCTAACTACTAAATTGTGCAGGTCCTGTTCATTGTCTGCAATCAAGACTGTATCATCTGCATATCTAATGTTATTGATTTATCGTCACCCAATGTTAATTCCTTCCATACCTTCTATATTTAATTCTGAAACATCATATTTCATTCTGTTTTAGTGACACTTATTCATACCATTGTTATCTCTGTATATTTTATCAGCAGGGTATCATCACTACATCTGTTACATGTAATTAAATATTACTTCATGGTTTTACAAATTCCATCAAGTGAATGTTAAATCAACAGTAAACAGCCAACATTGAAATTATCTTTATAGGTGTTTAAAGCATAAGGAAAAAATTATTTATCGTATTACGTACCTGCACAAAGCCGAATGGAATGGCTGGATTTGATTGGCGGTTGGAAGCCTGATAGAAATTCAGTCTCCAGTCATCGATCAGTGCCGGAAAAGTACAGTTGTAGTGATTCATTTTAACACCACCTGCATCTTGCTCACCTGAATGGGAGAAAACATTTAATGTCTCTTAGTGCACAACAAATGGAAGCGAACCTACAGGAATATATCATTGTAAGTTACAGCACGGCCAATGAAGACAAAGTTAACATATAATAGTAAATGAAGACAGAGTTAAAATATAATGGTCAATGAAGACAAAGATAAAATATAGTGGTCAAGGAAGACATAATTAAAATATAATCGTCAATGAAGACAGAGTTACATTATAATGGTCAATGAAGAGAGTTAAAATATAACTGACACAGGAAACCACGGAAGTACAGTAGCTAGCACAATAGCCTACTGGCCTGGTGGACATGTGTTTGAATCCCCATCAAGGCATGGATGTTTTTAACTGACCCGCACTTCAAAGTCGATCCATCGTAAAAATAAATACCAGAAAATGTTATGGGAAATAAGGGCGTTCGGGGTGATATTAACCACATCACCCATCGATTGCCGATTGGTCTACAACATAATGGTGCGGCAGCAGCAGCATACATCAAATGTGCCCCAAAGGTTGACATATGACCTTTAACTTTCTACAACGGAGACAGATCATACGTACAGTAGAGCGTCGGATTTTGAAAACATTAACTGATTCAGTGCCAGATCAAAACTAGGTGAAACAGAGGTAAAAACAGGAGCAAGGACCACTTACTTCTGCTACGGTGATGTGAGGAGAAGAGCGTAACCCTGACTGCGTAGGGCCAAAGGAGAAAATGAATAAAGAGAAAGAACCTCTCACCGTCCTCGGTTAACAAGAATAGAAAAGAATCAAGGTTTAAGAAGATCCAGGGTGGGCCGACAGGGAATTGGAACAATATTCTCCAATTCCAGACAAAGAATTACTCCAAGGGCTGTTCTAACACCAATGACTATAACAAGAGTCTATCAACTAATCGACAAAGTAAGAGTAACACAAGCATCATTTGTTTATTAAACTTCTGAACTTCACAATAATATACAGACATGTAGCATCAACAAGGAAGTTAGGATACAGCAAAAATCAAACAGCAAAAACACTAATCCAACAAATAAAATTCCTAAGTGTAGCAAAAACTTCTAATCCAGTAAAAACTCCAAATCTACCAAACACTAATCCAACAAACACTAATCCACCAAAAACTAATCCACCAGCAACTAATCCACTGGAACTAATTTACCAAAAACTTCTAGTCCACTAACAACCCAGGAAAATCGAAAATCTAAAACTAGAATTCTGGCTTTTCCACTGCAAAACTTCAGGGTCTAACTACTAAACACACAATAGAAATAGGCATTGGCGCCTCGTCACTCAGTGTTGTGGACTACGGAAAAGGCCAGTTCTACCTGTGCAGGGCCTTTTATACTGGGGTCGTCCTGACTCCCAGAGTTCCAGACCAATCAGACGCCCTTTTGCAGAATTCCACCATCATCGCGAGCCGAGTACATTAGTTTGAACCAAACATGGTGCACAATCAAATGATCAAATATAATCATGTAAATTTCCATCCACTGAGCAGTGAAATTGCGGAAGATGCCGCGTAAGGAAACAAATAAGACAATGACCCTAGTACCGCGATATATCGTCCTTCTGTCTAAATGGGAGGTACATTTGGCGATCTATCATCTTTTTACCCTGAATGAGTTAAAGAAACAAATATGAAAACAAAATATTAATTGTCATGTGTTTCATCTTGACTAGTTTCCACTTTAGTTATATCTGAAAGTGGGATGTTAATTGTTGTTACTTTACAGAAATATACATAATACTATGAATTCAGTACATAGTTGCGTATGTTATGTCCTCGCTCTCTCAGAGAGACTTGTGTCTCTGACGATTATCTTATACATCAGACATAATGGACTATTACTAAAAAAAAAAAAACATGAGTACCTTGATACCAGATTGCACCCTTTATCGACGTTTTAAGAAGAGGGTGGATCATTGCATTCCACAGAGCGGAGTTTGTATTTTGATCTTCCAGTACAGTCTTCTCGGCTTGCTCCTTACTGAAATATCGGTAGGGGGTAAATGATGAATGAATAAAACGTACTGAGAAGAACAAATATGTCATGAATTATGGCACGAGGAAATAACATATGTGCAGGCAATGTGAAACATTAATATGCATGTGTGTGTATGTGTGTGTGTGTGTGTGTATGTGTGTGTGTGTGTGTGTATGATAGTTAAAGTGGCATGCACACAGATACACACAAGTCTGGGCGTAGTGCATACCACACACACACACACACACACACACACACACACACAAAAATACCCATCTAGGTGAAATGCCCGCAAATATTTATTACATGTATAACACTCGATAAACGAGAGTCACATAAATATGAACTAGATATGAGAAAGATATGCGGACAGACAGACATACAGCAGACAGAGGCAGCCAGAGAGACAAGACGAGGTAGACAGAGGGAGAGACAATTGCACAAACAGAGAAAGAGAGACTGGCAGAGAAAGAGAAACAGGAAGAGATGCAGATAGAGGGACACACACACACACACACACACACACACACACACACACACACGCACACACACACACACACACACACACACACACGGTGAGAGACATAAAAAGCGACAGGGAGAAAGACAAATATGTAGAGAGACAAACAATGAGAAAGAGATGAGAGAGAAACATCGAGAAGGGGCAGGCAGAGAGAGAGAGAGAGTGTGTGTGTGTGTGTGTGTCTTATCACCTATGACCTTTAACTGTGTCCAGATCGTCATACAGGTGTTCCTTGTCTGTGTCCACCAGGAGACATCACTGAGCCTGCAACTCCTTGAGCCTGTCCACAATCGCGGGCAACGCCAGAATGTATTGCACACACACTACTGTTGCGTTCTTTGTGCACGCCAGGATCTCTCGCATAGCTTCATTCTGTATGGTCTCTAGTTTAAATAGCTGACTCTTTGACACTGTCAGCAGCCGTAACCCATAACAAATTGGTGATATAATCATATGGGCAAGCATGTCCTTCCATATTTCAGTTACTGAGATAATCAGATGCTGATAGATTATGAACAGCATTCTTTGCGCCATGTCCTTTGCAACCTTAACCTTCAGTGCACTAAGTCCGGTCTTAGATCTCATGGCAATTCTTTCAACGTGCCTCTGTCTGTATGCTCACCCTGGAAGTGATCATCATTCTGAAAGCGTTCTGATCTGTCAATTCCATTTGCTTTCTGCAGGAGTCTCCTCTCTTCCCCCCGCCCCCTCCCTCCCCAGTTGAGTGCACCAGACCGATAGAGTAATCCAAAACCTTGTGAGTATTTTCCTCAACAACAGTGAGGTCCCCTACAGGACGTGGATTGATGTCACTAGCAGCCTTTGTTCCATGTACATAGACACCATTATTGTAGTGCGACTGAGGTTGACTTGCACTTATTTATACCGCTTTACACAGCGAAACACGGGCAGATGAAGACCCAGAGTCGGAGTTAGAGAGCGAGAGAACGCGCGAAAAAAAAACTGAGTGAGATAAACAAAGGCACAGATGCAAACAGAAGCACTGAACATGCTTGCCCATTTTGTTTTATTTGTTTCTCAATAAACGTGCATCAATTCCAGCTTTGAATCTACGAATTAATTACTGACTCTACCTTCTGCTAAAACCTTATTGAGACTCCACACCCCTAAATGTAACAATGTCAAGCCTATCCTACTCTAGTTTCAGAATGACATATTCTTATTATATTAAATCTGAAGCGCATTCATTCATTGTCAAACACTTCATTCACACACCGTATATTAAATTGTTATCCTTCAGCACACTGAAAAGTGAAAGCACAACTAACAGATAAAAGAGATAAAACAGACAAATGTCAGGCTAACAGATAACTAACAACTAACAACAGACTAACAACAGACTAAAAACTAACAGATAAAAGAGATAAAACAGATAAATGACAGATAAAAGTGTATCGGACCTCTCTAAGAGAAATTATAATCCATTATCTGCACTGCAATCAACTGGTGATTTAATAAGCATGTAGAACCGACTGTTCAAATACAAATAATTAGAATCATAGGACAACAAGCAGCATGTTGGTGCACCAAAAGACAATGTTATAATCTTAGAATAAAAGTTCTATGATTAAACTTACTCTACGTTATGGTCAGCCTTTTTGTCTTCCACTCTGTTTAGATTGCCACACTTTGCAAGGGCTACAGGAGATGACCAAGCCTCCGCGGTAGTGCCGCCCCAACTTGAATGTATTAAACCAATAGCATGGCCCAAAGCCTTGTGAATATTTTTCCCATAAACCCAGCACACAGCAGAGAAGCCACCTACAGCACCTGGGTAGACGTTACAAAGATCTAATCAGTTAAAAGCTGAACGTTAAATGACTGTCTCATTAGTACAGCTAGAATCAACTCTTCATATATTCAATCTAGATGTCTAACCTGCAGGTACCATAGTCACGTATTCAATTCCCAATGGACGTCGGGGTGTTTTAATTGACCTGGGACCCCACTTTAAACGGGTACTAGAAAATGTTCTGTAAAGTAAAGGCAGCCGGCATCATGTTGACTACATCAGCCATTCAGTGTCGATTGGTCTATACAATATGGAGTTACACCATACAGCTTACAGCCATTCGGTGTCGATTGGTCTATACAATATGGAGTTACACCATACAGCTTACAGCCATTTAGTGTCGATTGGTCTATACAATATGGAGTTACATCATACAGCTTACTTTTTTAAAGATTTGAATGATATGATCATTCACTTTGGTTATTGATAAGTTCGAGTCAGCAACATACCGTGATTTATCCCTTCTACATATGGAGGTCAGTATGGCCAAATGGATGAGAGCTGTGGCTCTTAAACTTCCGGTATGCTGAAAACGAGGTAGCCGGTTTATCTCATACATTGGTCAGTTGGACTAAAATGCTTAATTGTCGTCCTTGACTAAGGGACGTAAATTACAAGTACCTCATGAGTTGGAGTGGATTCGCCTGATTACATTAGTAATAGGGAAGGCCATCCCAACCTCAAAAGCCAGTCCAGCATGAACCACGCTGGAGTTCAAAGTCAGAAAAAAAATCCATGTACAGATGATGACTTGTGGTCCACATTTGCGGGTATGGGGATGGAGTCTTTTTCTGGTAGTTTCAACACATTGAGTTATTCTTGTCGTTGCCTCTTGTCTTTAGACTTCTTCATGGTTGGTCACACTGTGCAGCTAATGTGTGCTGCCTTTTACGTCATGTATGGTATGTTATAACGTTAATAGTCGTTGCTTCCCTTAAGGACTTCGGTAACGCAGGCGGACAAAAATAAATATCTAGAGACAACCGTCTACAGAAAATCGACAAAATTGTATACGATGAAATTCATAATTTCAAAAAACGTTTTAAAAAATGTCCATAATTCAATTTATAATAAACAACATATTTATGTCACCATATAAATTAACCCATAATAAATACACAGTTTATTAATATTTTTCTTTCCGAAATAGGTATGGCCATGTAATACCAGGAAAGAAAGCACAAAATTTTATTGTGTTGCCTTGTTAATGGCGACATTTTCTGAACATGCTTTTTTTCGACAGTTTTATCAGAAAAGCCGGCTCCGTGGCGATATAGTTACGGACGCAGTTCTTAATTTCGCATACAAGCGTTCGAAACACAACTGCGAGCGATTTGGCAGCAGACCGTCTTGCGTTGGAGTTTTGCGAAATGGTATGGGTGCCGGTCGTTCAGAACGCAATGGCAAACTACTGCGCGTAAACATGCCAAGAAATCACAACAGCAAAACAATGCACTGCGACGTCCTGTAAAGGATATGCAACTAACTCTCTTATTAGTACATTATTTCAAATGCAATAAGAATATTATTGTATTGGAATTTCAAATTGGCAATTTGGGAATGTTAATCTCATTCTGTGTAACTTACTTCGACTGCTAGCATATCATTTTAGGAAATCCATATATTATCTGCTTAGAAGTGATATAAGGAGGTTTCACTGAATTACAATATTCAAAATATATCCACCTGTGTAAGTATTGTAATTATTGTTTCTTAGTTTGAACATTTATATTTCTTAATGCCTAGTAATTAAACTCCTTGACTGCTAAAGATGTAAAACAGTAATAGGAATTACGCCAGTAAAAGATATGAGTCCTGTTGGTGGAAAAGACACCAATGCCATACACAATGCAACAATATCAATGAGCACAGAGGAAGAAAGTAGCAATTTCTACAAGCAACTTAATGTTGAATTAGCATAATGTAAACACCGTGAAATAACTATAATATTATAACATGTCAACACAAATGCTTGGTGATGAATGGAATTGAGACATTACTGAATGTGACCTTGGACAGTGGAATGAGAGTGAGATGAAAGCCTATTTGATGGACAAGACTCTTCAATAGCCTTTAAGGACTTGTTCTGACTTCACTGGAACACAATTCTGACTATGTGAAATTCAACAGAAGACTAAAGAAAATAGAAGAAAATACATAGAAACAGATTTGTTCTCGTAAATTAAACAAATTTTAAATTATTTCCATCAAATACAAGGCACCCGAAACTTGCAGCATAAAGATAAATGGGAAAAATAATTGAGTTTATAAATTACAAGTAATAACAAATACACACAAAAACTTTTTAGGAATCTTAAATGCTGACACTTCACAAATGCTAGGTAACAGCCTTGTGTGTACGTGTGAGCTTGTGCGGGTTCACACATATACGTGCACGTTGTAGTTTTCCTCATGTTGATCTTAGAGGACTTCCGGTCCGCAACATAGAGAATAGGCATTGAAACGGTTAAGGCCTCTGGAGTGTTTATGCTTGTGGCTACGGTTTACAGACGCATTTTCCTCATGTTGGACTGGTAGTGCATGGTTCCGCGCCTTTCTACTGAGTTGAGTGCGTGGAGTGACACTGTGAGCTGTGAATTTCGTGTGGAATGTTTTTACATCTGTCCGTGGTTGTGTGTTCATAATAGTGGTGACTGGCTTGTCGGGGAACTAACTGGGTTGCCTTATGCAGTAATGTGTGGCTGCTGGTTTTCTAGTGACTGCCGCTTCCATCGACGAAGAACTGTTGAGTACGTGGAGTGACACTGTGAGCTATGAATTTCGTGTGGAATGCTTTTACATCTGTTCGTGGTTGTGTGTTCAGAATAATGGTGACCGGCCTGTCGAGGAACTAACTGGGTTGCCTTATGCAGTAATGTGTGACTGCTGGTTTTCTAGTGACTGCCGCTTCCATCGACGACGAACTGTATTTTTCGTGGAGGACTTTTGTGTTGGTATTCTGGTGGCGGCATTAGGAATAGTATACATGTGCAGGAAATTGGTTTGTCGAGACTCCTATCTATTCCACTTTTCGCAGGGGCAGTCAGTAGCATTTTGTGTGGTATTCACTGGTACAGGAACAGAGCATGATCGGGACGACCCGTTGCAGTGAAGTTGGAACTGCAACTAATGACTAATGACTGATGACTAATCTCGATCTTAACTTCACCTAGTCTCTTAAATTACACACTAATGTATTTAAAAGTAATAAAATGCATTTGATAGAATTGATAGAAACAAGCTGTAGGAAATCATTAAACGATATGCAGTGAGTACATATCTCACAAACGTATGTAGAAACTTATATAACAACAGTGAATACGTAGTGAGAACAAATGGAGGACACTCAGAACCCTTCACCATAAGATCTGGAGTACGACAAGGTTGTGTACTGTCTCCTCTCCTGTTCATATCCTATTTAAGCAACATATGTAAAGAAACCAGCCAAACAGAGATTGTAAGAACACTACACGAAGACCAGAACACAGAAGAAGAACCAACGGCAAATGACACCATTAAAGGGCTCCTATTTGCGGACGATCAAGCACTAATAGCAAAATCAGAAGCTGAATTACAAGACCACATGAAAAGTCTAAACGAAGTATGTAAGGAACGTAACATGAAAATTAGTATCATTAAAACAGAGGTAATGAATATAACCAAAGAAGAAAAAAAACAACAAAAATGCATCTAATAGAACACCCCCTAAAACAAGTAAAGAGCTTCAAGTACTTAGAAAGTATAATATCATCAAATGGCAAATCAGAAGAAGAGATAGAAAATAGTTGCAATAAGGCAAACCAACTCATTGGACATACGGCACCAATACTAACGAACAAACAGGCATCAATAGTTACTAAGAAAGCACTTTACAACACAATCTTCCTACCAACTCTATGTAACCAGTGCCAAACCTGGACAATGACGGAACAAGAGAAAAGAAAATCACGACAACAGAAATGCGATTCCTGAGAAGAATACTCAATCTATCAAGAAAAGAGCATATCAGAAATGAATAAATCAGGACTAAAGCGAGGGTTATATCAGCGCTAGATTGTATCCGAACGCAGCAAGTTAAATGGTTTGGTCATGTAACTAGATTACCATCTAACAGTATACCACAACACGCAATGATGTACAGACTAAATGGAAGCAGAAGAAGAGACAGGTCACGTAAACGATGGACAGAGGGCATGGCAGAGTCCATGAGAATATCGATACATGAAGCCCATTAACAGGCACTCTCCTGCTGTTTATACTTCACCTCGACACTGCAAGGTACAAGAGGAACAAGTTGCGGTGAGTATTTAAAAATTCTATGATACAAACCAGAGTTTGGTCTAGTCCAGGCTTGCTGAACCTCAACAATATCATCCAGTGGTACGTAAGAAAATTTATCTCTGACAGTAAAAATGCGAATGTTAGGATAGTTGACATCTGCTTTCTCAGCTGCTGAATCACTCATCTGTAAAAACAAAATCAATTCATAATTTGTTCTATACCAGGCAAACATGCTTAAAATCCCCTTTCCATTCTTTGACACATTAAAAACGTCATGCAAATTCTATTGGTTTTATTATATAGTGATGTCTTTACAGTGACAATTTCTTGAAATGTTTTTCTTTATGTTATATTCTTTAATTTTTTACCCTTCTTTTTCTGTTTTTATTTCCTGTTCCTTTTCGGTTCTTAAGAATACCACACAGCTTTTCATATGAATTGCGTCTGTGTAGTTACTCACTGGATACACCAATTGTACTTGCAGATCTCTGATCGAATGCTAACGCCATTTAGTTTTGATAGCGTGACCTAATTTGTTTTATTCCTGAGATTATATATCACAAATACTGAAGTTCTGGAAAGATCGAGTTATGTGACTGTTTGTTCCATGTTCAGTCTTCGTAGACTTAGATGGATAGGTCACATTAGGCGGACGGATGACGGTAGAATACCAAAGAACATCTTTATTTGGTGAATTACCGATAGGTTAAAGATTTCGGTGGCGGCCTCTACTAATAGACAGATGTGTGTAAGAGGGATATTATTGATACAGGCATTGATATTGCACCTTGGGAACAAGTCGCCGCTGATCGAGTTGCATGGAGGGCAAAGTTCAGAAATGGAATAAAGACAAAGAGAAAATAATCGCAGATAGATGACACACTGAGCGTGTGAGATGTCAGATGGTGCGTGATGGTGAAAGTGACCATGTTTCACATCCATCCATTGTTGACGAACATTTACAGCGTGAATTAGTCTGATCAGTCCCACTCGCTAGCGCCATGGGTTGTAGTTATTATGCCTTTTTAAAAGCACAATGTAACAAACTATCGTCTGTCAAGACGGCAATATGCTAGTAGTGCATGTGTGTGTGCGTGCGTGCGTGTGTGTGTGTGTGTGCGCGCGCGCGTGCGTGCGTGCGTGCGTGCGTGTGTGTGTGTGTCTGTCTGTCTGTGTGTGTCTGTGTATGTGTGGCACTGGTGATAGTGCAATCATACTCGATTCCATCAACAACAACAGAATCAGAATAACCTTCCTATCAGATGACTGCTTGTAGAACGTCTTTTGTTTCTGTAAAGTGGTGTGACACAGTTCTTTGCTAACGATTGTTTTATGGTGAACCCAAAAACTATTTCTTGCTACGCTAGTGTTCCGGTTGGCTGGCAATGAACATAGACTGCATACCCAGTAATAATTTTCTAAGAAATTATCTGGTATTTTACTTCACAGTGTGACGCAAGATTTCCTGACTAACATTATCATATTGTTGGTCTGTTATTCTGAACAAGCTGTAATGGCATCAACCAGACCTTGTTAAACTGGAGCACAATATGCAGGATAGTGTGTACTGAACATTGACTGAGAAACTGAAGTCACTATTCTTCACTCACCCCCCCCCCCCTTTCTCCCTATAACCCCAGTTTACGACAACAACAACAAACAGCAACGACATACTCATTTTCAATTTGGACAACGGTTAAGTCTACAATCACCCCAAGTTGGAAATAACACGGATCCCGAATCAGGACGAGGATGTGCTAAAGTAGTATGAAAGGAGCTTCGGGATTGGTCATGACGTCATAGCCAAACGAGGAAAGAAAAGGCTTTAAAAATAGCTTACAAGCCGGCAGAGAATTAGTGTATACACCAACCCAAACACGAGGCAGAAGAAGGGCCACTGTGACTGATGGCGTGGCAGTATCTACAACCTCAACATTGAAAAATAAAATCAAGTTGTAAGAAGAAACAAAATACCAGCCTATAAGCAGCCTGAGAACTTGGAGGAAAAATCCGAGTCTAGGATCCTGAAATCTGTTGTCGTCGTGTTTGAAGTCCTTCAAATATAATGAAGGTAAGCACGAACGCCGCAGCTCCAGCGACGAACCCGTTGAGTCTCCGAGAAAAATTCACCCGTGACCCGAAAGACGTAACCCGGAATCGAACCCACAACCTTCGGAATAACACTTACACTGTTGGGGGGAATTGCCTGTTTTATTAATAGAGGTCAAAGCTAAAGCATGTTTTTACATGCCTTGAGGCATATTGGTTACCTAGTGCTACTCCCATATTTTAGATCAATATTCGCTACTGTAAAACTTACTTGATTCACTGAGAATTGCATGTTTGATTGGCCAGAACATATCCAGACATCTCCAAAAATGACATCTGTCAGTGTCAGCGTGGTTCCCTGTGATGTCACACTGATGTTAGCTGGGGTGTCTGCATTTTGGGCGTCCAGCTCTATGGTCCATATTCCAACAGTTGCATTTGAAGAGTGCTGTACTGTGGTTGAATAAGTGTATGTTTTTGTTGGGGTGACCAGCTGAAAGAAATTATAGCTCAGTTATACTTGCACATTTGTATTGGTTTTAAACATATAATTTATGGACCTGAATATTTACCAACAATAATAAACAATAGTAACATATATTTTCATGGAGTTGGGAGTGGGGGAGGGGGAGTGAGGTGTGTGTGTGCGCGCGCGCGCGAGTATGGGCGTGGGGCGTGCGTGCGTGCATTTGAATGAAAGAATGAATGAATAAATGTTGTTTTATATCAAGTCATCAGATGTTAAATAGTTTGTGGATGTGTATGCAAGACACCGAACATCATTATCTTCACTGTCTCAATGTCTGCTTTGCTGGTTGTAGACTACAATTAACGATGTACAGGTGAATTATGCCATATGAATTGAACTGCTGACTAGTTACCACATAATGGAGCATGAGGATACTTATGTGGATTCCTGGTCATTCAAATAATGGCAATGAAGACAAACTACATAAGCATGGTTTTAACTAAAACAGCCATGTAACAAGTCTGAAATTATCCTGGGAACTAATATGAAAATATAAAGGAACCTACTTGAATAGATGAACTTTATAGTCACTAAAAATAAGGTATTCATATAAATGCCCGGTTCTGACTCTAAACATAGTTGATTTATTTGTGTCTGCATATTTGTATATCTTTAATATAGTTTATTTGAATGCTGTTGCAATGATAGTTGAACCAATTTTCTTTTGTTTTTATACATTTGCCTCTTTTTTAAAATTCATCTTACCATATTCTTTTTTGTCATTTTATTGTGTTTTCTTTTGTCATTAAACTTTACGAATACGTCGGTAATCTATTTATTTTTTAACTTTGTTCTTTTTCCGGTAAAATTTATCTTCGCTTGTCTGACGAATAGAATTCTAAAGCATTTTATATTATCATTTATCCTTTTTATTTTAGTCATTGCATTGTATCTGTTCCCCACAATTACGCTGTATCATCCCTGAATCTCTCTATCCGACAGCGCCAGTCGTTGCCTTTACATGTTACGTATGTTTTCAATGGGATTAAGTGTTGTCTTGGGGTTTCCATGTGTATAGTCGTCTCTTACTTTATTTGAACCGAGTGATTCCAAACAACTTATTTATTTATTTCCATTCGATCAGTTTTTCTCATATTTCAATTTGTAATGGATATTTACTGTTACGTCCTTTGTGTGTGGTGCTCTACAGGACATTGTCATGCAGATGAATATATTTTGTGTGTATTACAGTCATATTTCTCTGTACAAGATAAATAGAATTTGCAAGTCAGTCAGAGACAAATACCTGGGCATTAACTGTCTGGCCAATACTTGGGGAGAAGCCATAGACATTAGCTCTTGCAGGCTCATGCTGCAGGACCATGTGGTTCTGAAAGTGCTTGGCAAATGTAAACGTCACAGCCTGGGCGCCTGCTCTCTTGTTGTCTTGTTCGAAGAACCTCTCTAAGGAGAAGGAGTGTGAATGAAATTGTAATCTGATGTTATAATTTCAAGAGTCAATGCAAAGTCAAAATATTACATATACAAAGCCAACTCGGACGCACTATATATTTAACTCCCTTTGGGAATTGCCTTGGCGTGTGCTGAAAATAGAATGCCTAACCATTGCAAACTACAGCACACTGAAAGTTTATGGTTTAAGGCGAGGACATCGTTTTCCTTGCATTGGGTTTTGCCTGTCTGGCTCGGTCTCTTTAAGCAGAGCGACCTGCCACACGTCAAGATCATCGCACCAAGGATGAGCTCCGTAGCCCCAGCAATAACCCCCAGGATTATGAAGAAAATGTCCAGACGGTCTTAATGATTCACTCGGAAAATGAACACACGGCATTCAGAGAGCAAGACAGACGACTTGGCCACTTCGCTGCGCATACCCTCTACTACACATTATGATTATAGGGATGTCAACTAAATTGTTTTTACTGCAAACATCTTGATGTTAGAAGCTTTAGCGTTTGTAGAATTTTTCTTTTCCTTTTGCCTGTTGTCTAATCAAAATTTATGGTTTTTTTTTTTTCCAAATGTTATGAATATTGTACAAATGTAATAGTTATTTATTTAGTCTGTCCTTGTTTTACTGCAAAAACTTTTACTTTCTCTCCTCCCCCGTTGTATTTAAATAATACTATTGCAGGCTAATTCATGTTGTCAGAGTCACCTGACGTAATATTTTAACAATATATCTATCCAAGTGCATAAAAAGTAAATATTTAATAGTCAACATACCTTTTTGTTCTTTAAACAACGAATGATGGACATTTCTAGCGCACGCAGTTTTTAATAGAAAAACTGCCGCTGCCAGAATGAAAAGTGTCAAACTAGTTTGATTCATTGTGGTATTGATTCAGATATCAACTGACAACTACCCAATATTTATATGTCTAACTGCTATGTGTTAGTATTACAGTTGACATGATAATAAAGGGGTGTGTGGATTAATTGGGACAGATAAAACTATAATTAATGATAACTACAGGATACGAAATACTTTGGCCATCAATAAATTGTATGATAATTCCAATGAACTACAAATGTCGTCAGTCGGACAATGTCAGATTAGTCAGTTCAAAGATTGATATAAACCTTTCAACAAATTACTTCACCACAATCAATCAGCGTGAGCGCCATAAGACCCAACAGTACCCGACGAACACAGAAGGAAAAATATATCCAGTCCTGCTTAGGATCAATTCGAAAAAGGCTAAAAATAGAAAGATCACAACTCACAAAAGAAACGACTATCAATTATAGCCAACGCTGAAGAAGCAGGTTGAACAAGACAGAACTATTATATTTTTTCCGTAAATACTGAACTGGATACATCACAAATCTGATAAATCTTCTTCTTCTTCTTCTTCTTCTTCTTCTTCTTCTTATTATTATTATTATTATTATTATTATTATTATTATTATTATTATTATTATTATTATTAACATTATTATTATTATTATTATTATTATTATTATTATTATTTATTATTATTATTATTATTATTATTAACCCCCATTTGGACATAGGCATTTAACCAACATAGACCCGGCTGTCCTATCTTTTCCTACCTTCTGCAACGCCCTTTTTGTGCTCCCATTACAAAATATCGTATTTATCTGTCTGTAATTCTTTTCTCAGTGAGACTCTACTTCGTTCGCATTGTGGGTTCCAGACAAGAAATTGTCTGGTTATATTGTCCTCACTTTTTTTTTCAGTATGCGCCCTATTCAGTGTCAGCTTTTCTGCACTTGTGATTCGCTAGAATTTGTGTAGTTCTCTCGGTGAGCTCTTCATTGGTGATTCTGTAAGACCATTTGATTCCCAGTATTCTGCATAGATACCAATTAGTGAATATTTGTAGTTTATTAGCAATTCTTTTTTTCGCTATCTCCGTGTTCCTGGCCCATACAGTAGTACAGATTTAACATTGGATTTAACGATTCTAAGTGTGGTGGTAAGTTTAACTTCCTTTGACTTCCATAAATGTCCTAGTGATATGAAATCTCATCTCGATTTTTGAATTCTGATTTTAATATCGGTATCTGTTCTCCTATCTTCATACAAATATTGCAGAAGAAAATCACGAATAAAAGAGCAAATTTAATCAAGTAACGCCACAGATGCCGATCTCTCTGGCCGAGGTGTTAAACTACTTTCTTCATAATCTCTTTTATCCACATAGGGTCTTGCAGCGCGCGAAAATTTGTAGCGGTTCTCGCCGCGTTGTTGACTTACGGGATAAGTGAGCCCGCCGCTCAGAAACAATGGCAAACTACTGAGCGTAATCTTGCCAAGAAATCAACAACAGAGGTAATATTCTGGTGTTGACAGCGATGTCCTGTAAAGGATACGCGAAAAAAATAAAAACACGACAGATGCAAGTATTTTGAAACCATGGCACCATTGAGTTGTTTACTTCCAAAGTAAATACGAAAGATCTTGAGTGCAGAAGGATATGTCATTACGTCATAAAACAAACAATACTTGCTGAGATCCCGCAGACAGCAACAAATAATAATAATAATAATAATAATAATAATAATAATAATAATAATAATTTGTTCCCGAAGTAGTTTCTTGCTGGTGATCTGTGATGTGATGGCGTCACCACATGTTATAGGCCTGAGAGCAAGGGGAATAGCTAGCCAGTCTTTCCCTCGTTGGCAAAAGACGAGCCCCGGCCTCGAACCCGCCTCCGATCGTGCTTATGACAGTACGTTATCAATTTCACTAGCGCCAGCTAATTCAAGGTTAAAAATAATAGCGAATAGAGGAGTCAGACCAGGAGGTGAAAATCTTTTGAACACAAAACAAACTTATAAGCGAAGGAAATGTATTACAATTTATACAACAATGCTGACGTAAAGCAAGAATAAATATGTTTAATCACGTCACATATGTCCACTGTTTCAGCTAAGAGTCTTAGCCTAAGACAGCCTTTTGCAGATGCAGAGCAAACATTACAAATAAATGTGCATGCAATAGAAAAACAAAATAGTACACAACAAATGCAAACAGTAACTCAAAAGAAGGCGCGCCATCTCTACTTTTAGTGGATGTTCAAAGTTGAGCAATATGTGGTTGAAAATAGGTATATAAATGCCAAAGTCGTAAGAAGAGCTCGGTACTATGACAAATATAATAATAGAGAAAGTGGAAGGATGGCATAACAGCACATGACATTAAACAAACAAAATCATATAGAAATGTGTTAACAAATGTATCTTTCACAATGGCATCAACAGCAATATCGAAAACTAAGTTGGAAATGTGGAATTAGTTATTTGAGACTGGTTGTTATTCATCTAAATTACGTCTCTGTTTCGTCTAGTATTTATGAACTAACGAACGAACGAACGAACAATCTTTATTTTCAAAGGGTTAAGAATTGGGCACGCAGGCCCGTCTGACATTCTGCCCTTGAATAGCTTTAAGGTGTGAATAATGAGCATGTGTGCTAGTATATATTGCTTGCGCTAAGAAAATATGTATATAACACTTCACTATTCCATAAAATAGCCTAATGCCCAGTTTTGAGCACTGCAATTTGAGACATTTTCAGAAACGCTGATTGCAGGGTAAGAGAGTGTATATTTCACACTCTTTAGATGCTTCTCTTGCAGTTTTGAATAAGTTAATCAGTTATATATTATGTGCTAATTATGCAATGTTTTTGGTGATATCAGACTTGTCACAGATAAGGAAGTAATCAGTTACGTACTGTACTAACTCATATGTGTTTAGATAAAGCAACAAGATAACTTAAATTAAACAGGCATATGTCCTTGAAACTAGTGCATATACTAATGGAAGTCATTAAGTACAGGGATTTAAGGAATAACGTTTTTGTTTTACAATAGTGAGAACCATAAATGTGGGTGTTATTTCTCATCATAGTCCCCTGCCAGGCAACACCTGTCCATTAGCTTACTGATACCTTCTGGGAAAAAGCTTTTTGGGGTAGCCTTAAACCATTGTTGCATCACCTCCATTACATCGTCATCTTCAAAACATGACACCGCAAATGTTCTTTCAGGGCTTCAAACACGTAAACGTCCGATGGCGCCGAGTCTGGACTGAATGCTAGATGTTTCAAAAACCTCAATTTCAGAGCACGTATTGTATCCGCTGTATGGGCATCAGACGTCCCGAGCGTTACGATCGTATCATCGTATCGTGGACCTCAGTTTGTTCACTACATGTCATTGTTGCTATTTTTTTTTTTTTTTATTTGTTGCCTCAATATAAAATTGAATATCTCAGTAACCAACTGATGGAAAATAATGAGATTTAGTATATAACCTTATCATTATGTCCACCCAACAAAAAAATTTTTGTTCTGGAGATTGTACAGCAGATTTCAATTTTTGCTTATATGAGGTATATATTTTACCGCCCCGCCATGAATGCCTTAATTTTTAGAGTATTACAGCTCAGCAAGACCCATTCGCGCTAATTTTAAAATTGTCTGGTGGTCTTTCGTTTTTGGACAGACTGAGTGTTATAGTTCAGAGGCGTCGTCAAACTGTGGGTTCTTTCATGAAACGTGATTATATAAATAAATCTTACCATTAATGTAATCTTAATAGCTAATATTTGAATGTGTTAATACTGTTCAATGGGATTAAAAGTGAAATTGTGTACACTTCAAAACATCGCTATGAAGTTGTACACATATTTTTGTCAAGAAGCTGATCGCAGGAAACTGTTTCATACTGTTACAAATCCCGAAAAAAAGAACAGTGCATGCATTAGGTTTCGTCGATGGGTGCAAGAATCTGGAATGAAACCAACACGCGATAAGCAAACGGTAGGTAGAAAGGCAATTGTAGACAGCTTTGACAAGGATGTCATCAGACGAGTTATTATAAAAATGATGGATGCCAAAGAAACAGTGAGTGTAAGAAAACTGAGGGTTTTGTTGAGAAAGGACAATAACATAGAGCTATCCAAAACAACTTTGTGGAAAATTATAAGGACATTAGGCTTCACTTTTAGAAAGTACAAGGGAGGTAGAAATATCCTTTGCGAGCAACCGCATTTAGGAGCCATGAGAAGCAGATACCTACGTGAAATAAGGGAAATGCGCAAAGAAAATTATGACATAGTGTATTTGGATGAAACGTGGATCAATGCGAACCACACAAGTGAAAAGGAATGGCAATCAATGGATGGAAAGATAAAACGTTATGTGCCCAGTAATAAAGGACAGCGTTTGGTCATAGCCCATGCTGGTAGTACTCATAATGGCTTACTACAGAATGCTGGGCTCGTGTTCGTATCAAAGCATACAGACAATAGGGATTATCATAATGAGATGAATGGTAATGTATTTAGAGATTCGCTCGAGAATACAGTACTTCCATCCCTTGATAGACCGTCTTGTCTAATCATGGACAATGCATCATATCACAATGTTGTTGCCCAAGAAGACAAAATAACTACGGCATCGGGCACAAAGGAAGCAATAAAGATATGGCTCCGAAGGGAAGATATACCATTTCCAGAAACATATTTCAAGCTACAGTTGTAGTCCCTTGTAAAACAGACGCAAAAAAGCAAGAAATTTCAAATTGACAAGTTGATAGAAGAGCATGGCCATAGGTGCTTGAGACTTCCGCCGTATCATTCTCATTTAAACCCTATAGAACTTGTGTGGGCTAAAATTAAAGGACAAGTGGCAGCTGCCAATACTACATTCAAATTGTCTGACGTCAAGATACTAACCCAGTCCGCGCTATTAAATATTGATAAAAGTTACTGGAAAAAATGTGATGACTATGTGTTGAAAGAGGAAGAGGACTATTGGAGAAAGGATGGATTGAATTTTATGCAACCGAGAGCAATCATCAACCTACTGGAATCGTCCGACACAGATTAAGGTCTGAGCAGAGTATGCCCTGGCCATCCTCACTGTCAGCCCTACACAGATTGGAAGACTTGAAAAGGTACAAAACGAAGCCAGGCGCATCATTTTGGGCTGCACGAAAGACACCAGCCTCCTTGACTTCCCGACAATGGAACACAGGATCAAGATCTGGAGAGCTCGTGCATTCTTAAAAATAAGTGCAGATGAGCAGCACCTCTGCATGACGCTATATTCAGAGAAAAGGGTGACAGGCTAAAGAGAGGCAAATCATGGATGGGTCGGGCGGAAGATGTCGTCAGACAGGTCTGCAGTCTTACCAGTATCAACCCCGGCAAGGAATGGGTGCCGGTTCCTCCAGCTTTTAAGTGCACTTTCTCCTGCATTATCACACTCGACAGACGGTGCAGAGAGCAGAACCCTGTCGCTGTCAATGCAGAAGTCAACGCGCTCATCTATGAACACTCATATAGCCCCAAAGTGCTCATCTATACAGATGGATCTGTTGTAAAGCAGCACAGAAGTGCGTGGCATTTACAGCCCATTCAGCGGGCCGAACCGTTCAAGAATCCAGTGGTTCCCACTCTATGACCTCGAGCAGCATTACGATGGAGGTGATGGCAGTTACACAGGCTTTTATATGGTTGGAATCACAGCATTATACCAACGTGTGTGTACTAAGTGACTCAATGCGCATGATTCAGAAGATCGAAGCTGGATCTGTACGTAGACGGTGGACTGAGTCGCTGCGGAAGTCTGTTGTTCGTAAAGTCACCTTCATCTTTGTCCCGGGACATGCGGGAGTCGAGGGAAATGAACGAGCTGATAAACTGGCTGGCTCTGCACCCCCTGTAGATGGCCAGCCCATGGATCGTGCCGATGTTATTAACGTCCTTAAAGATATGACGAGAACAGAGGACTTTGACGTCAGTGAATCCACATCGCTGTCCAGGATGAAAGACTTGGGAGTAAGAATTCGGCACGGCCAGATGCGAGAGGTACATCGGGAAAACAATGCGCCTCGTCAACCAACACAGAATTGGCACTATTAGCCACCAGACGCTGATGCATATGCTGGGGGGAGGATCTGAGCACCTATGGACATGTCCGGAGTGCAATGAAGATACCCCAACTGATAACTGATAACTGAAGAAACAAGAAGGAAATGAAAAATAAGGTAAAAAATATATTCCTTCTACTTTCCTGTTAATTTACAAATTATTTACCCCGTGCCTCTGTAAATGCTCTGTCTTTACTAATATTACACATTGCACCCCTCTCGGGATTCTCCGTGGTGAAGTGGTCAAGCCGTCTGACTCGGGCTCCGAAGGTTGTATGTTCGATTCCGGGCCGCGTCCTTCATTTCACGTGTGCATATTTTCGGAGACTCCCGAGGGTCGTCGCTGGAGCTACGGAGTTCGTGCTTTGTGCGACGCTTTCCGCGCTGCGGAAAGAAACTGAGCCATATGGGATAAACACCCGGTGCTATGCAGCCGACCCTGTCGATTTTAAGCTAATTCTTTCATTGCACCCACTCTCATACGAATCCGGATACGCCTTTGTGTGTCAACAGAATTGACATGTCTCACATTACCGTTAAAATAACTTCGTTAGCGAGAAATCACTAGTTGTTCAGCAAAAGATCAAAGGAATGTCGCCGCTTTCAATGATTTAAGTTGTTTTTGGACCTTTCAAAGACATATTCCTTGGGTGGGGGTAAATGTAAGACGGCTGGAAAAATTTCATAACGATGCAACAGACAGTTTTCAAAATAATTGATCGTGAATGAAGGCAACCAAATGTGGACATACTATAGTACTAGTCACAGTTGCACCCCTTTTTCCTGGAAATTCACCAATATAGAGCTCTTGATATCCCAAAAAATAGTCACCATGACTTTCCCATCGGATTTCTGCGTCTTGAATGTTTTTCTTAACCGGAGACAGCGGGTGTTTCCCCTGTATCTGTCAACCCATTCATACCCAAACGGCTATCTTCATACTGAACTATGATTCTTCTGTAGATTTTACAAGTTATTACACACTCTAACTATAAAAATAACAAAGTGCTACCTGATAGTGTGGCAGTTATTTTGTAATCGCTTTTTGCGCATGCACCAACTGCTCGATCCTTACAACTCCATCATGTGGTATTGCTTAAGAGCCAGTTTGTGTGTTAAAAAAAGAGGAGCATTTTGTGTGATATTCACTGGCACAGGAACGGAGCAATATGGGGACGACCCGTTGCCGTGAAGTTGGAACCGCGACTAACTAACTAACTAAAAGATTTTCCGCTGCTCATACTTTTCTCTGCGCTTTATAATTAAATTCCTTTCACTTAATGACATCCTCTCTCTCACTCGGAGTAACGGAGTAACGGAGAGAGAGACATAGAGAGAGACAGAGAGAGGGGGAGAGAGAGAGGATAGAGAGAAAGAGAGAAAGAGAGAGAGAGAGAGAGAGAGAGAGAGAGAGAGAGAGAGAGAGAGAGAGAGAGAGAGAGAGAGAGAGATAAGTTTTGATGGATAATACAATTAGAAGTAATAATTACTAAATGTCTCTACTGATTTGGGGTAATTATTTTGTTTCATTTTATTCTTCAGATATGATCAGTTGCAGCAAAACGATACACTACACCAGACCTGAACACCGTATTCCATATGTTCTCCAAAGCTACTGCAAGGCAAGTCTCTTACAACTCTGCAGCCAGTCATGTGCAGTTGGACTTGATCTGGGCCACATCTGGAATTGCTGTCCAAGGTTCAGAGTGTTGTCTATAAATATATCCAGAAGTTTCCCCTACTGTTGACCTTTATATCTAAGACAAATTTCAGTCTTCCTGTTTGTCACAATTTAATAATAATCGAATCTTTATATTCCAAATATAACACAGAAAAGTTGAAGATGATATGTGATGTTATTTGTCCGTCAAAAATGATGATGACCATTCATTTCATCAAGTGGGGTTGAAAGTATGGAGCCATGAGTTCTAAGATGGCTGATAAGGCCTACTTTGGCTCGAAATGTTCTTTGACGATGTGGGAAAAGAATGCGTGACTGCCAGGAAGAGGATCTCCTGCAGTGGTTTTTCTGTCCAACCTTTTCTTCACAGCTCTTGCAGTCCTGGTTGCCTCACACGAGACTGCACCCTTGCGTAATGATGCACACCAAGAATTTCGGTCTTTGGCAGCAGTCTCCCAGGTGTCATGATGAATTCAAAAAGCTTTTAGTGAGATCTTCAGTGTCTTTAAAGCGTTTCCTCTGGCCGCCTGTGGAGCGTTTACCGTAACCCAGCTCACCATTTTTTTTAAAAATTCGTTTAGGGAGCCTGTGATCTGGCATGCGAGTCAAGTGACCAGCCCAGCTAATCTAATTCTTCATTAGTAGAGTGTGGGTAGTGGGTATGGACTCTCTTTCTAGGACTTCGGTGTCTGGAATCTTGTCTTGCCATTTAATCTTCAGTAGCTTCATAAGGCAGACTGTGTGGAAGTGGTTTAGTTTCCTAGCGTGTCGCTGATAAACAGTCCAGGTTTCACAAGCATATAGCAGTGTGGATAATACAACTGCTTTGTAGACTTTTAGCTTTGTTTGCAGGCGTATTCCATTTCTGTCCCACACATTCTTGTACAGTCTGCCAAAGGCCGCACTGGCCTTGGAGATTCTTGCATTCACTTCGTCATCAATTGTGGCAGCTTGTGACACAGTGCTGCCGAGATATGTGAATTTGTCCACAATACTTAGTCTATAACCATTTACTTTGATATTCGGCACGGTGTGATTAATCCCTGGAGCTGGCTGGTACATAACTACAGTCTTCTCCAAGTTGATATTGAGCCCAAAATTGGCACAGGCACATGAGAAAGCTGAAACATGTGTTGCATATCTGCCTCTGAGTTGGCATTTAGAGCGCAATCATCAGCAAACAGGAGTTCTCTGACGGTGTCGCTGTTAGTTTTGGTTTTATCTTTCAGCCTTCTGAGATTGAAAAACTTTCCATCCATGTAGTAGTTGATGTCTATTCCAATGTCATTGTTCTCGAAGGCATTCGTCAGCATAAGATGATATTACCTGTACAAATACAGTACAGCAGAATACAGTAGTGGCTCGAAGGATTGAAAATGAAAAATAGTGATAAAATATTTCAGTAATGGTATATTAAAGTGATCTTATCTCATCTCAAAGTGTGCCTCTTGTACCTTGCGGTGTCGAGGTGAAGTATAAACAGCGGGAGAGTACCCGCTTATGGGTTTCATGTATCGATATTCCCATGGACTCTGTTATTCCCTGCGTGGTCGGCCTCTTCCTCTGCTCCAATCTGGTCTGTATATCATTGCTTGTTGTGGTATACTGTTAATTGGTAACCTATTTGCATGGCCAAACCATTAGACTTGCTGCTTTCTAATAAAATCTAGTGCAGCTATAACTCCCACTTTAGTCCTGATTTCTTCATTTCTGATCTTATCTCTTTTTGATACATTGAGTATTCTTCTCAGGAATCTCATTTCGGTTGCTGTGATTTTTCTTTTCTCTTTTTCTGTCATTGTCCAGGTTTGGTAACACAGAGTTGGTAGGAAGATTGGGTTGTAAAGTGCTTTCTTAGTAGTTATTGATACATGTTTGTTCTTTAGTATTGATGTCATTTGTCCAATGAGTTTGTTTGCCTTATTGCATCTATTTTCGATCTCGTCTTCTGATTTGCCATTTGTTGATATTATACTTCCTAGGTACTTGAAACTCTTTTCATGTTTCAATGGATGTTCGTTTAGGTGAATCGTTGTTGCCTTTTCTGCTTTAGTTACAGTCATTACCTCTGTTTTACTTGTGCTAATTTTCATGTTATCTTCCCTACACATTTCATTTAGACTATTCATGTGGTCTTGTAATTCAGCTTCTGATTTCGCTATTAGTGCTTGGTCGTCCGGAAACAGGAGTTCTCTAATGGTTAGATTTGCAGATGGTTCTTCTTCCGTGTTCTCGTCATGCGGTGCTCTTATGGTCTCTGTTTTGCTGGTTTCTTTACATATGTTGTTTATATATGTTATGAACAAGAGAGGGAACAGGACACAACCTTGTCGTACTCCAGATATTATGGTGAAGGGTTCTGAGTGTCATACAGTTGCTCTCACTATGCATTCACTGTTGTTGTATAAACTTCTACATAGGTTTGTTAGATGTGTACTCACTCCATACTGTTTAAGGATTTCCCACAGCTTGTTTCTATAGTGTTTAATATAGTCAAAGCTGTAGTGTTTAATAAAGTCAAAGTATTTCAGTTTCCAATACTTGATGTTGTTTATAAGCAGTTTTCTTCAATATTCTGACATGTGGAGGACATTTGTGTTGGCATTCTGGGGGCGGCATTATGCACAGTGTACCTGTGCGAGCTGTCGGTTAGTCGAGACTCCTGTTTGTTCCACTTTTCTCATGGGGCAGTGAGGAGCATGTTGTGTCATATTCACTGGCACAGGAACGGAGCATAATGGGGACGACCCGTTGCCGTGAAGTTGGAACAGCGACTAATGACCAGAATTTTTCTTCTGCGTGATCCACTTTCTACTTTAAGTACAAAAGCCTAGATTTCCTTTAGTGATTGCAAAATGGTCCATGACTCACATCCGTATATGTTGTGACAGGAAAGATGCATGTCCTCAAAACCTGATCTTGAATGTGTTTGTTGGTGTTGTACCAGAGGCTCTTCATGTTGTTTAACCATTGCTATGGTCAGTCTCCTTCTGACTTATTTTGAAGTCTCTATTGTTGTTAATTATAAAGCCAAGGTGTCTAAAGCTAGAAAGACATTTTCACTGTCTTCACTGCTGATATAACTTTTTGTTGACAATGTAGGTGTGTTTGTGGACATTATTTTTTATAAGTTCTGATAAAGATTTTGATTTTCACTGTCTCTTTACAGACAGGATAAGCTGTTCGAATCCCTTTGCATTTTTTGAAAGAAGGACCTACATATGTGATTGGTTGCTTCAGCTCTGTAATTACATCTACCGAGATGTATCTGGGAAAAAATCAAGGTGACAAGGGAAGCAGGTTTCCACCCCACCTATGACACCATTGCCTAGTGTATGTGGAATCCTGTCACCCACATTCCTATCTCAGTATGTGCCATATCATTATCTTTAACTTTTTGTATAATAGATTAGTCCTCTAAAGTACTGGAGAATATTAGAAAAGCCATCATGGCCATCTCAGCTCGATGAAGGGAAACTCCAACTGCATCTTCTAGAGACAGAGGATGAGCAATGTATGACACAGCATGACACACATGTGGTACAGACAAGATACAGCATGGCACACATAAGCTAGAGACACAGAAGTAATTGTATTTATAAATAAGTGTAATCTTCAGTGTCTTTAAAGCGTTTCCTCTGGCCGCCTGTGGAGCGTTTACCGTAACGCAGCTCGCCATTAAAAAAAAAAAACAATTCGTTTAGGGAGTCTGTGATCTGGCATGCGAGTCAAGTGACCAGCCCAGCGAATCTGATTCTTCATTAGTAGAGTGTGGATACTGGGTATGGACTCTCTTTCTAGGACTTCAGTGTCTGGAATCTTGTCTTGCCATTTAATCTTCAGTAACTCCCTAAGGCAGACTGTGTGGAAGTGGTTTAATTTCCTAGCGTGTCGCTGATAAACAGTTCAGGTTTCACAAGCATATAGCAGTGTGGATAATACAACTGTATATAGCTGGCTATTATATACCATTATACTATCATCACCATCAATATATAACTGGCTATTCTATACCATTATACTATCAACACTGTCAAAGACTGCCTCATGATAGAACACCACCGGGACGTGGGGGTCAACCTCAGATAGAGTTGAGTGAACATAGTGCCCGGGATCAGGGCAGGATAGATGAGAGAAAAGGGGGACTATTAACTAGTCCTCACACGAAGGCGTTGACCAGATAGTTAGCACTACTGGTCACGACAGAATCACGCCTGCGTGATAGCAACGATTAGCACTCAAAGCAAAGCCAGCTAATAGGGGCGTGCTAACTGACCTAGCACGCAGGGAGCCGAAGGGCGTATGAAGGTCCTTCCGCGAGGCGTGTAGCGACGCGAGTGAAGCAAGTCAGACTGGGGACTGACTCTGTAGTGTTCACATCGTATAGAATAGATATGTGTTTTCATGTAGCCTAGTAGATAGAGAATAGCTATAGGGGTTAGGAAAACTATTGATAGAGAATATTGTGACTTTATGTGTGATTAGATAGCGACTGTTTTGCAATTGTAAAGAGCCAACGGCAATAAAATGTACCATTTCATTCCTCGCACACGACTGCAAGTCTCTTGTATGGTGTGGGAGAAGTAATCCGATCGATGATGCCTGAAACATGAGTTGTTGACAGGCAATAGGATTAAATGTGGTGTCAGAAGTGCGGCTTGAACCTGAGTTCAAGCTATATACACTTACCCACGGCTCTAGACTAGGTTTACGGATAGGATATTACAAAGATTAAATTGTTTAATTTGTGTCAGTGACTATGACGTGTGCAGACTAGATCGAGTTGCCGGCAGAAGTGTGCCTATCGTGATGAAATAATGTTTATTTGTGCTTATTAGAATGTTATCTTCTTCTTCTTCAGCGTTCCGAGCTATTGAGGTTCTTTGCTGCAAATACAATCCGTCTCCATTCGTCTCTCTGGTGGACCTTCTCTTGCCAGTCGTTGATTCCAAGTGCTTGCAGGTCTGTACATGTATTATCTCTCCACCGCCTTCTTGGTCTACCTCGGGGTCTACGGTCATTTATTTCCTGAGTGTAAGCGAGTTTTGTTTCCCTATTATCTTCCATTCTTTCTATATGCCCCAGCCATTGTAGTCTATTAGCCTTCATGATACCAGTGATTAGCGGGGACTTAAACAGATCATAAATGTCTTTGTTACTTCTTCTTTTCCACTCTCCACTTTGTGTATCCCTAATGGGTCCAAAGATGCGTCTTAAAATTTTGTTCTCAAAGGTTTGTAACAAGGCTTCGTCTCCTTTCGTTGTACTCCAGGTTTCAGAGCCATACAGCACAACTGGTCTGATCAGTGTTTTGTATATTGTGATTTTGGTGTTACGAGATAGCGCCTTTGATTTTAGTAGATGTTGTAGTGCATAGTATATCTTATTTCCAGAGTTGATTCTAGTTTGTATTTCTTCCCTTATGATGTTGGAGCAGTTGAAGATCGTACCCAGGTATTTGTATGTTTCCGTTCTTTTAATGGTCATATTATCTATTTGTATGTGGCCAGAGTTTCTAGCCATTCCGTCTCTTGAAATTACCATATATTCTGTCTTATCTTGGTTGATAACCAGCCCCATCTGTTGGGCTTTTTCCTTTAAGTGAGTCAATATTTCCAATGTCTTTTGTTCACTTTGCCCTATAATATCTATATCATCTGCATAACCAAGCAGCTTGGATGTTCCTCCAATATCACATTCCTCCTTTACCTTCCTTACAACTTTCTCTAGAGCCAGATTGAAGAGTAGCGGCGATAGTGCATCACCCTGTTTCAAGCCAGATGTTATTTGGAAGGGGTCTGATTTCCTGCCTTTATATGTTACTATATTATAAGTATCTTCCATGCATAGTCTGGTCATGTTGATTAACTTCCTTGGTATTCCAAATTCCTGCATAGCATTCCATAGACTATTCCTATGGACACTATCATAAGCCTTTTTAAAATCCACAAAAATGTTATGGAGATCTCTTTTATATTCCCAATGTTTCTCGGCTATTTGTCGTAAGATAAATATCTGATCTATTGTTGATCTGTTTTGTCTAAACCCCGCCTGGTAGTCACCTAATATGTCTTCTGAATATGGTTTTAGTCTATTTAGTAATACTGCGGATAGTATCTTATAGCTTGTGGACAGTAGTGATATTCCTCTATAATTTCCACATTGGAACTTGTCTCCTTTCTTAAAGATAGGTATCAATAATGACTCTTTCCAGTCATGGGGTAATTCTTCTGTCCTCCAGATTTTTATTATTAGTTCGTATAGCTTTAGATGTAATGCATGGCCGCCTGCCTTTATAAATTCAGCAGCAATTCCATCAGTCCCAGTTGCCTTATTGTTTTTAAGTCGTGTGATTACATATAGGATTTCTTCAAATGTAGGTTCTTCAATTTGTGGTTCGCATGTTAGAACCTCTTCCTGTGAGAAAATGTTACTTGGAGCTTCACAATTTAGTAATTCAATAAAATATTCTTTCCATGTGTTGCACATTTCCTCATTGGTATTTATCATATTCCCATTTTTGTCTTTTAAACCATATGTGTTTTGTTGGTGCCCTCGTTTCATTGACTTCAGTTCTTTAAAAAATTTTCTGGATTCATTTTTCTGGTGATTAGTTTCCATATCTTTGATTATATTATTCATATATTCTCGCTTCTGCTGTCTGACTATTTTTGTAGCCTCTTTACATTCATTTCTATAATGCTCTTCCTTTTGGATGTTATTGATGTCATTTAACCATACATGTCTGGCATTCTTCTTCCTAATGACTGCTTCTTCACATTTTTGATTGAACCATCTGTTCTTTCTATGCGTGGTTAACACACCGAGACATTCTTCTGCGGTAGACTGAATTGTATTCTTGATGTTCAACCAAGTTTGGTCAATGCTTTCCTCCAAAGGGTTTTGCAGAGTTTCAAGTTTACATTTTATTTCATCTGTAAATTTCTCTTTGACTGTAATGTCTTGCAGTTTTTCTCTGTTATATGTTGGGTGTAATCTTTGTAATTTAGTATAGAAAGCTCTCTTAAGTTTTATTTTAAATTTTGCTCCAACGAGGAAGTGGTCACTGTGGCACTCAGCTCCTCTATAACTTCTGACTTGCTGTATGTTTGATGCATTTCTGTTGTTAATTAAAATGTGATCTATTTGATTATAGGTTCTCTTGTCACATGATTTCCAAGTTTGTTTGTGTATATCCTTTCTTTGTAGTCTGGTACTGCTAATCTGCAGTCCTTTGGCTTCTGCCAGGTTGATGACTCTCCATCCATTATCATTTGAAGTTGTATGTAGGCTTTCCATACCGGCCACTTTTTTATTAGTTTGCTCTCTACCTATTTTTGCATTGAAGTCTCCTAGCACAATCAGGATGTCCTGTTTGGGGGTTTCTTCTATGACATCTTCCAGATCATTATAAAAGTCTTCTTTAATATCATCTTCTTTCTCTTCAGTAGGTGCATGTACATTAATCATCGTTATATTTTTCCATTTACCTTTTATTCGTAATTTACTAATCCTGTCATTAAAAGCTTTAAAGTTTAAAACGTTCCCCCATAACTCTTTTTTGATGACAAATCCTGTTCCTAATTCATGTTTATTTTGGGTGTTTCCTCCATATATTATAATCATTCCATTTTGCTCTAAAGTACCCTCTCCTGGCCACCTTATTTCTTGAATTGCTGTTATATCCATTTGATATTCAATCAGCTCCCGGGTTAGTTCTTCGGCCGCTCCAGCTCGATATAGTGTCCGTACATTCCATGTTCCAAATCTCAAAAGTCCTTTAACGTTCCAAGGTCGTTGTCCAGATAAGTCAGTCCGATATCGAGGCTCATGTATTTGTTTCGTAACAAAGAAAGGTTTTTACAAAGGTGGGGATGTTAACCCCACGCTTCAACCCCCAACCTGGAGGACCAGGGTGTTTCTCTTTGTCTGTTCTCTACCCTTTGACCTGTCCGGCTTGGGAGGCCCTGCTGGTAGCTACGCTACCGCCGGCATAGCTCTCAGGGTCATTGAGAAACTCAAGCTCCCCCACCACGACAAGGTTGAAACACCATCGGGGGAGATTAGAATGTTATATATTTAAATAATATGTTTTTCAAAGTTGTAAGTACTCATATTATATTCTTCTTTCATTTATTTATGTAATTATTTATTTGTTTTTGAATAATCGTCAAAAATGATTCATGGCGGAGCAATACAAAGGTCAGCGACAGTATTGATTTTTGCAAGCTAAAAATAGCGCTGCGCCTGTGACGTGGCACGATTGACAAACAGTTGGGCCTCGCCATTTGCAATCGAGCATTTCAGTGTTTACATACTGGCAAGCTGCTGCCTGCCTGAATCTTTACGATATATTAACTATTATTTGTTTATTTAAGTTAGAGAATGAATATATTTATTTATTTACACATTATTATTATATTTATATTTATTTAAAAGCAGTTATTGAATTTTTTTTCGTACTTTTCTATTTGTTTACCGTCAGGAGGGCACTACTTTCGGCTATGCAAATTAGATTTGGCCTGCACCATACTTACTTCCATAGATTAAACTAGGTTAGTAACGAAAGACATATTACGATAGAACGAAGACAGGACAGTGACATTAAATATTAATTAATCGATGTTCTGTTTGTTCGTGGGCATGTTTGTGTCATTGTACCAATTTGTCAAAAATCTATTTGTCGTTTACGAGTTGGTAATTTTTGCTGCTCTGTAAAACAGGGCGAACAACAGCTGAGTAAGAACGTGAGTGTGTGCCGATGTGCCAAACAGGGTGACCTGAGTAGAAAACTCGTGTGTATTCCGGGGTGCCAAACAACGGGACCGGTGTTGCTGACGTGTTGTTCCTTGTTCTGGGGAACATTAAGTTGAGTAAAACCTACGTTTTTGGCATGCATTGTGATTAATAGTGCATCTCTTTTTCAGCGTGTATTGTATGAACAGACTTTGTGCTCTAATTTTTTGGAGAATACAATTTTCCAGATTGTAAACAAAGAGTACAATTTGTAGTGCTCAGATATTAAATAACATAGCATATTAAAGAAAAATAACTAAGTTCAGGTCAACGCAAGCCAATTACCCAGCAACATGGCTACTCTAGCGGACTTCATTAAAGCAGGTAAAGAATTGCAATACACAGGTAAAGAGCTAGAACAATATGCAGATCAAAAATTTAGAGAAGCAAAGGATGCAGAGAGAGATGAACGCACACAGGAAAGACAACACCAGATACAACTAGCTGAGATAACAAAACAAAAAGAAGTGCAGATTAAACAACAAAAATTAGAACATGATAAGGAAATTAAACAGAAAGAACTAGAAATAAAGCAAAGAGAATTAGATCTAAAGCAAAAGGAGATAGATGAAATGGCAAGAGTTAAGGAAAAACAAATACAAGTAGAATCAGAGACACAGTTAAAGATGAAAGAGATGGATGTAGACTCACACGCAGAGATCTCTGCCACTAAACTTAAAAGTCAACAAGAAGAAAATAAGTTCAACAAATACAAAAATATTATCAAGGCATATTGTAAAGAAGATTCAATTTCTACCTGGACAGAAAATGTCGAGTATCAGTTTAAATATCACCAAGTTCCTTTAGAGATGTGGGCTATGATTTATATGAAGAACCTGAGTGGTGAGCCCCTTAAAGTAATAGAATCTATACCAACCGATCTTAGATCTGACTACCAATACATCCGTGATAGGATTATGCAACACTTTTTACTTGATGCCCCTGGGTATCAGGTTCAGTTCACAACTTTAAAACCTAAACCTACTGAGACTTTCATTGACTACGTCTCAAATGTTCAAAGTGTACTAAATAGGTGGCTTAAAGCAGCTAAGATAGGAAAAGACTTTGATAGATTGAAAAATGTAATAACTATGGATAAAGTAATATCCACGATACCATCCTCTTTTGCTAAATTTTTGCAGCAGTCAGACATTGAAACTATAGAACAGTTTGAAAAGAAAGGGTCAGCATATTTTTCTTCAAACAGAAATATTTTTAAAACTTCAAATGACTCTGAAATAGTTTCTTTTGCAAAAGATCAATCTAAAAACTATCAGAGCAATAGAAAACCATTTAATAAATTTGACAAGAAAGATAGAAAAGTTTCAAAATGTATCCACTGTCAACTTTTACATGACACTTATTCAATGTGTGACAAATCGCCAGGGTATCCGGCACATCTTGAAAATGTTATTAAGAAGCAACAGAACAAAAGATCTGCATACCGGCGTGCCATTAAATGTTTTTTTTGTTCCAGCTACGGCCATTATTCAAATAAGTGCCTTGGCCGCCAACGTATGAAAGCCAACAATGCTATTTTACTTGATACATCTTCTGATAGTGGTAGTGAGACTGAGTGTGATGTTGAAAATGAATTACCTGTTAATCAAACGGAAGAGGTGTGTTGTGTAAACGATGTGTTGAGTTTTGACAGTTGTGAGCGATGTCACCATTTTCATGCTGACGGAAAATTAGAATGTGGACATACAGTTCCATGCTCATCTGAGAGTGTGAATGCAGCCTTAGCCTCCAGAGGCAATTTAGAGTTCCACAATGCAATGGTCAATGGTAGACCATGCCAATGTTTGCTAGACAGCGGTAGTACCCTTATTGGTCTCAGAAAGGAACTGGTGAGTCAAGAGGATTATACAGGTGACTCTGTCAAATGCCGAACCTTTTCGGGTAACATTGAAATTTACCCTTTGGCCAATGCCTGTATTAACACTCCTTTCCTTTCGGGTACATTTACTTGCGCTGTACTTGACAACCCTTGTACTGATCTAATTCTGGGTTGCTTACCTCAACTAAAACAATGTACTAGCGATGAAATAACTGCATGGAACCAACTGAATGCAGTTAATGCAACAACCAGAGCAGACACTATAAAACATCAAGACACACTTCAAGATGAGAGACTACTGGTGCTTTCTCCATCTAGCACTGATGATACCAACAGACAAAAAGTCATAGAACAGCAGAAAGCTGATCATAGTTTGTCTCCTTATTTAAATTTATTGAAAGAACGAGCTAAGGTTACAAAGAACGCATCAGGGTTCTTCAGATTAAATAGTGGCATTCTTACTAAACATTATACTACTGGTAACCATAACATTCAGCAAACGGTGTTACCTGTACAACATCGCATAACTGTGCTAAAGATTGCACATGAGTCACCGTTTGCTGGCCATCTTGCATATGACAAAACCAGGGCCAGAATTCAGGCTCATTTTTATTGGCCAGGTTTTTGCAATGATATTAAATTATTTTGTCGTTCGTGTAATGTCTGTCAACAGTTAGTACGAAAGGGTAAACATGCTACAGCTGAAGTACAACCTTCTACACTGGCTTCTAGGCCATTTGAGAGTGTGGCGGTGGATATTGTTGGACCCCTGAATCAGGTGTCCAGCAAAGGAAACCGCTTCATATTGACGATGGTCGACCTATGTACAAGGTGGGTTGAGGCAGTAGCTTTGAAGTACATCACCTCCAAAGATGTTGCCAATGTATTTCTACACCTGTTCTCACGATTCGGATTTCCACGGACCATTTTATCCGATCGTGGAACACAATTCATATCAGCTGCAACGCAAGCCCTTACAAAAATGTTAGGGATTAAACAACATTTCACGACAGCGTACCATCCAGCCAGCAATGGGATAGTAGAAAAAATTAATGGAGATCTTAAGCATATGCTGGCTAAGGTAACAGCAGAAAACCCAGCTGATTGGGATACACTGTTACCAACAGTGCTGTTCGCCTATCGGGAGATTCCCCATTCAAGCACGGGTTTCTCACCGTTTGAATTAGTGTACGGGGCTAACCCACGTGGACCCCTAACCATTTATCATCAGGCAATAACAAATTCTATTCAAATTCCCGAACCAAAAACACCTTATGAAATGGTGACTGAAACACGAGATAAAATCATGAAATCGTGTATTATAGCTAAGGCAGCTTTGGAGAGGAAGGGTCAAATCTACCGCCAATATGCCAACAAAGGGGCGAGAACAATTGAACTTGAACCAGATCAAGACATACTTCTCTTGCTTCCTGACAAACGAAATTTATTATTGACTTCATGGCAAGGGCCATTCAAGGTGGTACGTAAAATTTCAGATGTTGACTATGAAATATCAATAAACGGAAACTTAAAGATATTCCATGTCAACATGTTGAAACCTTACTATTCACGACAAGAGACAGAAGTAGAGACAGACGAACACAGTGCACCCACACCAAGTGATCAGACGACAGACATACACAACGCAACTACACTAGTTAGCGAGACTGGCATATCCGACGAGCATACACTTAGCGAGAATACAGAATACACACTTAGCACCACCACCGTACTGAATCAGGTAGACGACGACGGAATGGAACTACCAGTTCCTATTGTAGACAAGACTGCTACATTAGATAGCATACATATAGAACAGGGACTAACAGACAGTCAACGACGACAATTAGTAGAATTAGTGACGGAATACAAAGACATATTCTCTGACATTCCAGGTAGGACGGACAGAATCGAACACTCCATTCTTCTTTCGGACTCTAAGCCTATTAAATGCAGGCCGTACTCAATCCCACTAAGCTATAGGGAAAATCTAAATAAGGAAATTCTGAATTTAGAGGCTAGTGGGATCATCCAAAAATCCACCTCTGAGTACTCTTTTCCAATTGTTCTAGTTACGAAGAAAGATTCTACAATTCGTCTGTGCGTGGACTATCGAAAGCTCAACAACGTCACCAAGATCGACGCAGAGCCAATTCCTTCCTGCGAAGATCTTATTCTTGACATGTCCACCTCCAAAATCTTTTCTAAATTAGATCTCACTAAGGGATATTGGCAAGTCCCTATGAAGTCTCAATCCATCCATCTTACTGCTTTCTCAACACCTTTAGGACTATACGAGTGGCGTTTTCTTCCTTTCGGACTTCGAAACGCTCCTGCCACTTTCGTACGATTAACTAGAGATTTACTTCATGGAGTGACGAATACAGTGACCTATATAGATGATATATGTGTCCATACTGATGACTGGACAACACACCTACTGAAACTGAGACATGTCTTTAATAGGTTGCGACTCTTCGGGCTCACTGTCAAACCGAGCAAAGTCGAATTGGGCCTAAAAGAAATAGAATTTTTAGGTCATGTCATTTCTCAAGGTCAACTAAAGACTGACCAGAAAATTATTACCAAAATTATGAATCTGACCATGCCTACCACCAAGAAACAGGTCAGAAGCCTTTTGGGATTAGTGAATTACTATAGTAAATTTATTCCAAATTTAGCGGAGATTACAAGTGTATTTTCCAATGTTTTAAAAGCTTCTGTAAAATTGGATGTTAAAGATGCATTATTAATTTCTGCATTGTCAAAATTGAAAATTTTGTTTAGTAATGTTCCAATCCTCCGCTTGCCTAATCCGAGGCTCGTTTATTATCTTAGGACAGATGCCAGCAGGATCTCCATCGCTGCAGTACTAGGCCAATTTTACGAGGGCATCTTCCATCCGATTTGCTACGTGAGCCGTAAGATCACACCCACCGAGTCCAGATATTCCATATCCGAGTTGGAAGCCTTAAGCGTCATCTATGCGGTGAGAAAGCTGCATCGATTTCTGTCGGGTGTACACTTCATTGTCCAGACTGACAACTCCCCAATAACGGTCATGCAGAGTGGTGTACATCGAAATGACCGAATATACAAGTGGTCGCTAATACTACAAAATTACACCTTTAGTATAGAACATATTAAGGGGAAAGATAACATCTTGGCTGATACCCTTAGTCGACCATCTGAGGTAGCAATACCAGAAATTTCCACATAAAATTGTATTGTAATATATGTTAAGTGAGCACAGTCAAATATTCTATGTAAAATATGTTAGAAATACATGGATAGTGTGTGCTGAACTAAGTACCAAAAACATTGACCTGCTATGTGTCTGTAGACATCAAAAGTAAGAACTTTACTTTGGGAACAAATATATCACTTTGTGAACTAGGACAGCTTATTACTTGTTAAGCTCCAGATATGTTCCAGTGAAGTAGTTGTATTAAACAGAGAAAAACAGTGTCAGATGATTATATACATACAGACACGAGAACAGTGGTCTACAAACGAACTCTACAGATGCAATATCCATAGAGCAAATATGACTGTGTAATGGATTTCAAATACCCAGAACAAATGTATAGATAGTATGCCAATGAAAACGTGTTTCTGAACATTAATGGCAACGACTAACCTGAGGTATTTAAAGACCATGTATATATAAACTTAATGTGATATGTATCATAATGTTTTAATATAGTGATATATAAAATATAGATAGATTATGTCATTTTAATTTATAGTTAAATTTAGATAATATAATACTTTGTCATTTTAGTTTAGATAGATTATTAATTTACATATTTATTTAGCTTTAAAAGTAGATTAGGATAGTAATTTAAACATGACAACTAATTATAAGAATTTTAGATAGGAATAGTATCATTCAGTTTGTTATATTTCACTTTGTTTCATTTCATTTGATTTCATTCCATCTTAACCAATCCATTTAACAAACGTTATCATTTAGTAGTATGATTAGATTACACCATAATAAAATAGAAATATTATACACTTAAAGATACATCATTTACACCATATAGAAGAAGAATATCAATCATATAGTTTGTTTCATTTAAAAACATTAGTTAGAACATGTTATATTTCACATCACCCATTTTAGAAAGGGACGTAACTTATTACATTTCACATTACCCATTTCACAAAGAGACATCACTCATCTCACATCAATTTCATTTCACATAGATAAATTCCATCCCTTAAATTAGATAAATATTAGGAGTAATGTAAGCTTATTTTAGGATTAATGTGACAGATAAATTAAAATAGGCAACGCATTAAATGTATATTTATAGAACTAGTATTAGTATGTCAGTATTTAGAATAATATTTCAGTAAAATAGAGTGGTTAATAATACCAGGGTACAAACCATCAACCCGTTTTTCTTACATGTAAATATGTTGTAAATACTTGACGTGTGCAACGGTTGATGCACAGTCATTAGGCTCAACTCTGTCAAACTGAGCCAAGCTTGTACAGTGTCACTCCAAGGTTTTTAAATAACTATGAGAGTGAAAGTTATGTGACAGAAATGAAGGTAAAAGATGTGTGACAAAGATGAGGGTGAAAGATGTGTGACAGAAATGAGGGTAAAAGATGTGTGCCAATAGTGAGTGTAAAAGAAGTGTGACATAAGCGAATGTTAAAGATGTGTGACAGAAGTGTGAAAGTGAGAACAAATGTAAAATATACAGGAGAGAGTGAGAACAGGCAGCGGATTTTTTCTGCCGCTCAACAAGACTTTTTATTTTTGTTGCCGTCAGGTGTTGGTTTCAATGTTGAAAATGTGTTGTAATGAATGTATTTTGAGTATTTTAGTTTAGGATCTTAGTGAAAGTATTTTGAGTCTCATAAGACAGAAACGTAGTCACAGATTTGTATTATACATGTTTGTGACCACAGTTAAATGAATTATGGCACTTGAAAAACTAACTTACATACACATGATAGTTAGATACACATGTTAGAGTGTAGATTATACATTTAATTACATCCAAACACACAAACAACCAGAAAAACAAACATGTAAATTGCATACACTTTTATTAGATCAAAGGGAGATAACTCCGGGTCAGGGGACATAATGGACAACGAAACACTAACTTAACAGTGAAATGTGACTTTACACGCGGAAGCGAGATAGGTAAAGCCTGTCGCTCACAGCTTGTGTAATGGTTGTTTAATATTATATGGGGGACATGAAGCAATTCATGTGTTGACCTTCAGAAAGTCAACTTTGTATGGGTAGTGAGTTAATTTACTATTTGAGGGCAGGTCTTATAAGACAACGGTCCGGTTCAGACATACCTCTAATTAATATAATATTGCGATTGAGAATAGGGCTCACGCCAACCAGACAAGTTTGTGGCGATTGCCAGTAGCCAAGTAAAGTGATGCTACATTGTGACATTAGTCAGTAGGTCTATTAAGTAGCCCAAAGCCAGGTTATCTACAGTCTTTGACAAAAAAATTAGACACACTAATTTTTTTAGAAACCTCTTGCGTCACAACCAATGAGTCAAAGTTGATGACGCAACACAAGAGGGGTGGGTGTGTGTCAAAGACTGCCTCATGATAGAACACCACCGGGACGTGGGGGTCAACCTCAGATAGAGTTGAGTGAACATAGTGCCCAGGATCAGGGCAGGATAGATGAGAGAAAAGGGGGACTATTAACTAATCCTCACACGAAGGCGTTGACCAGATAGTTAGCACTACTGGTCACGACAGAATCACGCCTGCGTGATAGCAACGATTAGCACTCAAAGCAAAGCCAGCTAATAGGGGCGTGCTAACTGACCTAGCACGCAGGGAGCCGAAGGGCGTATGAAGGTCCTTCCGCGAGGCGTGTAGCGACGCGAGTGAAGCAAGTCAGACTGGGGACTGACTCTGTAGTGTTCACATCGTATAGAATAGATATGTGTTTTCATGTAGCCTAGTAGATAGAGAATAGCTATAGGGGTTAGGAAAACTATTGATAGAGAATATTGTGACTTTATGTGTGATTAGATAGCGACTGTTTTGCAATTGTAAAGAGCCAACGGCAATAAAATGTACCATTTCATTCCTCGCACACGACTGCAAGTCTCTTGTATGGTGTGGGAGAAGTAATCCGATCGATGATGCCTGAAACATGAGTTGTTGACAGGCAATAGGATTAAATGTGGTGTCAGAAGTGCGGCTTGAACCTGAGTTCAAGCTATATACACTTACCCACGGCTCTAGACTAGGTTTACGGATAGGATATTACAAAGATTAAATTGTTTAATTTGTGTCAGTGACTATGACGTGTGCAGACTAGATCGAGTTGCCGGCAGAAGTGTGCCTATCGTGATGAAATAATGTTTATTTGTGCTTATTAGAATGTTATATATTTAAATAATATGTTTTTCAAAGTTGTAAGTACTCATATTATATTCTTCTTTCATTTATTTATGTAATTATTTATTTGTTTTTGAATAATCGTCAAAAATGATTCATGGCGGAGCAATACAAAGGTCAGCGACAGTATTGATTTTTGCAAGCTAAAAATAGCGCTGCGCCTGTGACGTGGCACGATTGACAAACAGTTGGGCCTCGCCATTTGCAATCGAGCATTTCAGTGTTTACATACTGGCAAGCTGCTGCCTGCCTGAATCTTTACGATATATTAACTATTATTTGTTTATTTAAGTTAGAGAATGAATATATTTATTTATTTACACATTATTATTATATTTATATTTATTTAATAGCAGTTATTGAATTTTTTTTCGTACTTTTCTATTTGTTTACCGTCAGGAGGGCACTACTTTCGGCTATGCAAATTAGATTTGGCCTGCACCATACTTACTTCCATGGATTAAACTAGGTTAGTAACGAAAGACATATTACGATAGAACGAAGACAGGACAGTGACATTAAATATTAATTAATCGATGTTCTGTTTGTTCGTGGGCATGTTTGTGTCATTGTACCAATTTGTCAAAAATCTATTTGTCGTTTACGAGTTGGTAATTTTTGCTGCTCTGTAAAACAGGGCGAACAACAGCTGAGTAAGAACGTGAGTGTGTGCCGATGTGCCAAACAGGGTGACCTGAGTAGAAAACTCGTGTGTATTCCGGGGTGCCAAACAACGGGGCCGGTGTTGCTGACGTGTTGTTCCTTGTTCTGGGGAACATTAAGTTGAGTAAAACCTACGTTTTTGGCATGCATTGTGATTAATAGTGCATCTCTTTTTCAGCGTGTATTGTATGAACAGACTTTGTGCTCTAATTTTTTGGAGAATACAATTTTCCAGATTGTAAACAAAGAGTACAATTTGTAGTGCTCAGATATTAAATAACATAGCATATTAAAGAAAAATAACTAAGTTCAGGTCAACGCAAGCCAATTACCCAGCAACATGGCTACTCTAGCGGACTTCATTAAAGCAGGTAAAGAATTGCAATACACAGGTAAAGAGCTAGAACAATATGCAGATCAAAAATTTAGAGAAGCAAAGGATGCAGAGAGAGATGAACGCACACAGGAAAGACAACACCAGATACAACTAGCTGAGATAACAAAACAAAAAGAAGTGCAGATTAAACAACAACAATTAGAACATGATAAGGAAATTAAACAGAAAGAACTAGAAATAAAGCAAAGAGAATTAGATCTAAAGCAAAAGGAGATAGATGAAATGGCAAGAGTTAAGGAAAAACAAATACAAGTAGAATCAGAGACACAGTTAAAGATGAAAGAGATGGATGTAGACTCACACGCAGAGATCTCTGCCACTAAACTTAAAAGTCAACAAGAAGAAAATAAGTTCAACAAATACAAAAATATTATCAAGGCATATTGTAAAGAAGATTCAATTTCTGCCTGGACAGAAAATGTCGAGTATCAGTTTAAATATCACCAAGTTCCTTTAGAGATGTGGGCTATGATTTATATGAAGAACCTGAGTGGTGAGCCCCTTAAAGTAATAGAATCTATACCAACCGATCTTAGATCTGACTACCAATACATCCGTGATAGGATTATGCAACACTTTTTACTTGATGCCCCTGGGTATCAGGTTCAGTTCTCAACTTTAAAACCTAAACCTACTGAGACTTTCATTGACTACGTCTCAAATGTTCAAAGTGTACTAAATAGGTGGCTTAAAGCAGCTAAGATAGGAAAAGACTTTGATAGATTGAAAAATGTAATAACTATGGATAAAGTAATATCCACGATACCATCCTCTTTTGCTAAATTTTTGCAGCAGTCAGACATTGAAACTATAGAACAGTTTGAAAAGAAAGGGTCAGCATATTTTTCTTCAAACAGAAATATTTTTAAAACTTCAAATGACTCTGAAATAGTTTCTTTTGCAAAAGATCAATCTAAAAACTATCAGAGCAATAGAAAACCATTTAATAAATTTGACAAGAAAGATAGAAAAGTTTCAAAATGTATCCACTGTCAACTTTTACATGACACTTATTCAATGTGTGACAAATCGCCAGGGTATCCGGCACATCTTGAAAATGTTATTAAGAAGCAACAGAACAAAAGATCTGCATACCGGCGTGCCATTAAATGTTTTTTTTTTGTTCCAGCTACGGCCATTATTCAAATAAGTGCCTTGGCCGCCAACGTATGAAAGCCAACAATGCTATTTTACTTGATACATCTTCTGATAGTGGTAGTGAGACTGAGTGTGATGTTGAAAATGAATTACCTGTTAACCAAACGGAAGAGGTGTGTTGTGTAAACGATGTGTTGAGTTTTGACAGTTGTGAGCGATGTCACCATTTTCATGCTGACGGAAAATTAGAATGTGGACATACAGTTCCATGCTCATCTGAGAGTGTGAATGCAGCCTTAGCCTCCAGAGGCAATTTAGAGTTCCACAATGCAATGGTCAATGGTAGACCATGCCAATGTTTGCTAGACAGCGGTAGTACCCTTATTGGTCTCAGAAAGGAACTGGTGAGTCAAGAGGATTATACAGGTGACTCTGTCAAATGCCGAACATTTTCGGGTAACATTGAAATTTACCCTTTGGCCAATGCCTGTATTAACACTCCTTTCCTTTCGGGTACATTTACTTGCGCTGTACTTGACAACCCTTGTACTGATCTAATTCTGGGTTGCTTACCTCAACTAAAACAATGTACTAGCGATGAAATAACTGCATGGAACAACTGAATGCAGTTAATGCAACAAACAGAGCAGACACTATAAAACATCAAGACACACTTCAAGATGAGAGACTACTGGTGCTTTCTCCATCTAGCACTGATGATACCAACAGACAAAAAGTCATAGAACAGCAGAAAGCTGATCCTAGTTTGTCTCCTTATTTAAATTTATTGAAAGAACGAGCTAAGGTTACAAAGAACGCATCAGGGTTCTTCAGATTAAATAGTGGCATTCTTACAAAACATTATACTACTGGTAACCATAACATTCAGCAAACGGTGTTACCTGTACAACATCGCATAACTGTGCTAAAGATTGCACATGAGTCACCGTTTGCTGGCCATCTTGCATATGACAAAACCAGGGCCAGAATTCAGGCTCATTTTTATTGGCCAGGTTTTTGCAATGATATTAAATTATTTTGTCGTTCGTGTAATGTCTGTCAACAGTTAGTACGAAAGGGTAAACATGCTACAGCTGAAGTACAACCTTCTACACTGGCTTCTAGGCCATTTGAGAGTGTGGCGGTGGATATTGTTGGACCCCTGAATCAGGTGTCCAGCAAAGGAAATCGCTTCATATTGACGATGGTCGACCTATGTACAAGGTGGGTTGAGGCAGTAGCTTTGAAGTACATCACCTCCAAAGATGTTGCCAATGTATTTCTACACCTGTTCTCACGATTCGGATTTCCACGGACCATTTTATCCGATCGTGGAACACAATTCATATCAGCTGCAACGCAAGCCCTTACAAAAATGTTAGGGATTAAACAACATTTCACGACAGCGTACCATCCAGCCAGCAATGGGATAGTAGAAAAAATTAATGGAGATCTTAAGCATATGCTGGCTAAGGTAACAGCAGAAAACCCAGCTGATTGGGATACACTGTTACCAACAGTGCTGTTCGCCTATCGGGAGATTCCCCATTCAAGCACGGGTTTCTCACCGTTTGAATTAGTGTACGGGGCTAACCCACGTGGACCCCTAACCATTTATCATCAGGCAATAACAAATTCTATTCAAATTCCCGAACCAAAAACACCTTATGAAATGGTGACTGAAACACGAGATAAAATCATGAAATCGTGTATTATAGCTAAGGCAGCTTTGGAGAGGAAGGGTCAAATCTACCGCCAATATGCCAACAAAGGGGCGAGAACAATTGAACTTGAACCAGATCAAGACATACTTCTCTTGCTTCCTGACAAACGAAATTTATTATTGACTTCATGGCAAGGGCCATTCAAGGTGGTACGTAAAATTTCAGATGTTGACTATGAAATATCAATAAACGGAAACTTAAAGATATTCCATGTCAACATGTTGAAACCTTACTATTCACGACAAGAGACAGAAGTAGAGACAGACGAACACAGTGCACCCACACCAAGTGATCAGACGACAGACATACACAACGCAACTACACTAGTTAGCGAGACTGGCATATCCGACGAGCATACACTTAGCGAGAATACAGAATACACACTTAGCACCACCACCGTACTGAATCAGGTAGACGACGACGGAATGGAACTACCAGTTCCTATTGTAGACAAGACTGCTACATTAGATAGCATACATATAGAACAGGGACTAACAGACAGTCAACGACGACAATTAGTAGAATTAGTGACGGAATACAAAGACATATTCTCTGACATTCCAGGTAGGACGGACAGAATCGAACACTCCATTCTTCTTTCGGACTCTAAGCCTATTAAATGCAGGCCGTACTCAATCCCACTAAGCTATAGGGAAAATCTAAATAAGGAAATTCTGAATTTAGAGGCTAGTGGGATCATCCAAAAATCCACCTCTGAGTACTCTTTTCCAATTGTTCTAGTTACGAAGAAAGATTCTACAATTCGTCTGTGCGTGGACTATCGAAAGCTCAACAACGTCACCAAGATCGACGCAGAGCCAATTCCTTCCTGCGAAGATCTTATTCTTGACATGTCCACCTCCAAAATCTTTTCTAAATTAGATCTCACTAAGGGATATTGGCAAGTCCCTATGAAGTCTCAATCCATCCATCTTACTGCTTTCTCAACACCTTTAGGACTATACGAGTGGCGTTTTCTTCCTTTCGGACTTCGAAACGCTCCTGCCACTTTCGTACGATTAACTAGAGATTTACTTCATGGAGTGACGAATACAGTGACCTATATAGATGATATATGTGTCCATACTGATGACTGGACAACACACCTACTGAAACTGAGACATGTCTTTAATAGGTTGCGACTCTTCGGGCTCACTGTCAAACCGAGCAAAGTCGAATTGGGCCTAAAAGAAATAGAATTTTTAGGTCATGTCATTTCTCAAGGTCAACTAAAGACTGACCAGAAAATTATTACCAAAATTATGAATCTGACCATGCCTACCACCAAGAAACAGGTCAGAAGCCTTTTGGGATTAGTGAATTACTATAGTAAATTTATTCCAAATTTAGCGGAGATTACAAGTGTATTTTCCAATGTTTTAAAAGCTTCTGTAAAATTGGATGTTAAAGATGCATTATTAATTTCTGCATTGTCAAAATTGAAAATTTTGTTTAGTAATGTTCCAATCCTCCGCTTGCCTAATCCGAGGCTCGTTTATTATCTTAGGACAGATGCCAGCAGGATCTCCATCGCTGCAGTACTAGGCCAATTTTACGAGGGCATCTTCCATCCGATTTGCTACGTGAGCCGTAAGATCACACCCACCGAGTCCAGATATTCCATATCCGAGTTGGAAGCCTTAAGCGTCATCTATGCGGTGAGAAAGCTGCATCGATTTCTGTCGGGTGTACACTTCATTGTCCAGACTGACAACTCCCCAATAACGGTCATGCAGAGTGGTGTACATCGAAATGACCGAATATACAAGTGGTCGCTAATACTACAAAATTACACCTTTAGTATAGAACATATTAAGGGGAAAGATAACATCTTGGCTGATACCCTTAGTCGACCATCTGAGGTAGCAATACCAGAAATTTCCACATAAAATTGTATTGTAATATATGTTAAGTGAGCACAGTCAAATATTCTATGTAAAATATGTTAGAAATACATGGATAGTGTGTGCTGAACTAAGTACCAAAAACATTGACCTGCTATGTGTCTGTAGACATCAAAAGTAAGAACTTTACTTTGGGAACAAATATATCACTTTGTGAACTAGGACAGCTTATTACTTGTTAAGCTCCAGATATGTTCCAGTGAAGTAGTTGTATTAAACAGAGAAAAACAGTGTCAGATGATTATATACATACAGACACGAGAACAGTGGTCTACAAACGAACTCTACAGATGCAATATCCATAGAGCAAATATGACTGTGTAATGGATTTCAAATACCCAGAACAAATGTATAGATAGTATGCCAATGAAAACGTGTTTCTGAACATTAATGGCAACGACTAACCTGAGGTATTTAAAGACCATGTATATATAAACTTAATGTGATATGTATCATAATGTTTTAATATAGTGATATATAAAATATAGATAGATTATGTCATTTTAATTTATAGTTAAATTTAGATAATATAATACTTTGTCATTTTAGTTTAGATAGATTATTAATTTACATATTTATTTAGCTTTAAAAGTAGATTAGGATAGTAATTTAAACATGACAACTAATTATAAGAATTTTAGATAGGAATAGTATCATTCAGTTTGTTATATTTCACTTTGTTTCATTTCATTTGATTTCATTCCATCTTAACCAATCCATTTAACAAACGTTATCATTTAGTAGTATGATTAGATTACACCATAATAAAATAGAAATATTATACACTTAAAGATACATCATTTACACCATATAGAAGAAGAATATCAATCATATAGTTTGTTTCATTTAAAAACATTAGTTAGAACATGTTATATTTCACATCACCCATTTTAGAAAGGGACGTAACTTATTACATTTCACATTACCCATTTCACAAAGAGACATCACTCATCTCACATCAATTTCATTTCACATAGATAAATTCCATCCCTTAAATTAGATAAATATTAGGAGTAATGTAAGCTTATTTTAGGATTAATGTGACAGATAAATTAAAATAGGCAACGCATTAAATGTATATTTATAGAACTAGTATTAGTATGTCAGTATTTAGAATAATATTTCAGTAAAATAGAGTGGTTAATAATACCAGGGTACAAACCATCAACCCGTTTTTCTTACATGTAAATATGTTGTAAATACTTGACGTGTGCAACGGTTGATGCACAGTCATTAGGCTCAACTCTGTCAAACTGAGCCAAGCTTGTACAGTGTCACTCCAAGGTTTTTAAATAACTATGAGAGTGAAAGTTATGTGACAGAAATGAAGGTAAAAGATGTGTGACAAAGATGAGGGTGAAAGATGTGTGACAGAAATGAGGGTAAAAGATGTGTGCCAATAGTGAGTGTAAAAGAAGTGTGACATAAGCGAATGTTAAAGATGTGTGACAGAAGTGTGAAAGTGAGAACAAATGTAAAATATACAGGAGAGAGTGAGAACAGGCAGCGGATTTTTTCTGCCGCTCAACAAGACTTTTTATTTTTGTTGCCGTCAGGTGTTGGTTTCAATGTTGAAAATGTGTTGTAATGAATGTATTTTGAGTATTTTAGTTTAGGATCTTAGTGAAAGTATTTTGAGTCTCATAAGACAGAAACGTAGTCACAGATTTGTATTATACATGTTTGTGACCACAGTTAAATGAATTATGGCACTTGAAAAACTAACTTACATACACATGATAGTTAGATACACATGTTAGAGTGTAGATTATACATTTAATTACATCCAAACACACAAACAACCAGAAAAACAAACATGTAAATTGCATACACTTTTATTAGATCAAAGGGAGATAACTCCGGGTCAGGGGACATAATGGACAACGAAACACTAACTTAACAGTGAAATGTGACTTTACACGCGGAAGCGAGATAGGTAAAGCCTGTCGCTCACAGCTTGTGTAATGGTTGTTTAATATTATATGGGGGACATGAAGCAATTCATGTGTTGACCTTCAGAAAGTCAACTTTGTATGGGTAGTGAGTTAATTTACTATTTGAGGGCAGGTCTTATAAGACAACGGTCCGGTTCAGACATACCTCTAATTAATATAATATTGCGATTGAGAATAGGGCTCACGCCAACCAGACAAGTTTGTGGCGATTGCCAGTAGCCAAGTAAAGTGATGCTACATTGTGACATTAGTCAGTAGGTCTATTAAGTAGCCCAAAGCCAGGTTATCTACAGTCTTTGACAAAAAAATTAGACACACTAATTTTTTTAGAAACCTCTTGCGTCACAACCAATGAGTCAAAGTTGATGACGCAACACAAGAGGGGTGGGTGTGTGTCAAAGACTGCCTCATGATAGAACACCACCGGGACGTGGGGGTCAACCTCAGATAGAGTTGAGTGAACATAGTGCCCGGGATCAGGGCAGGATAGATGAGAGAAAAGGGGGACTATTAACTAGTCCTCACACGAAGGCGTTGACCAGATAGTTAGCACTACTGGTCACGACAGAATCACGCCTGCGTGATAGCAACGATTAGCACTCAAAGCAAAGCCAGCTAATAGAGGCGTGCTAACTGACCTAGCACGCAGGGAGCCGAAGGACGTATGAAGGTCCTTCCGCGAGGCGTGTAGCGACGCGAGTGAAGCAAGTCAGACTGGGGACTGACTCTGTAGTGTTCACATCGTATAGAATAGATATGTGTTTTCATGTAGCCTAGTAGATAGAGAATAGCTATAGGGGTTAGGAAAACTATTGATAGAGAATATTGTGACTTTATGTGTGATTAGATAGCGACTGTTTTGCAATTGTAAAGAGCCAACGGCAATAAAATGTACCATTTCATTCCTCGCACACGACTGCAAGTCTCTTGTATGGTGTGGGAGAAGTAATCCGATGATGCCTGAAACATGAGTTGTTGACAAACACCATCAATATATAACTGGCTATTCTATACCATTATACTATCATCACCAGCAATATATAACTGGCTATTCTATACCATTATACTATCATCACCATCAATATATAACTGGCTATTCTATACCATTATACTATCATCATCAATATATAACTGGCTATTCTATACCTATACCTATACAATTAACCTCATAAACCATATCACTAAGCTTCTACTCAGAATCATAATGAGAAGAACTAGAAAGAAAATAAAAATGGAAATTAGTGAAGAACAGTATGGATTTATGGAGGGAAAGGGCACAAACAATGCAATTTATACATTACGGACACTAATAGAAACATCAATAGAGAAACAGAAAGACATAATATTTGTGCTTCATAGATTTTACTAAGGCTTTTGATAAAGTAAACCATGATGAACTGATTAAAATGTTGAAGAATATTTACTGGAACCAAGTAGCAGCAATTAAAATGGGAAATAAAGAGGGTAATTAAGAACAGATAAATCTAGGAGTACGACAGGAGTGTGTCTTGTCATCAGATCTCTTCTCCCTATATAGCGAAGTAATAATGAGAGAGATCAAAGAGATGCCAGGAATACTAGTTGGAGGTTATAATATAAATAATATACGCTATGCAGATGACACAGTATTGGTGGCGGATAATTCAACAAACCTACAACAATTGTTGGACACTGTAGTAACAGAGAGTGCAAGGAAAGGACTCTCCTTGAAAATCAAGAAAACAGTAACAATGGTGATAGCAAAGAAAATGGTGACACCAAAATGTGATATAGAAATAGAAGGGACAATCTTAACAAAGTGGATAATTTTAGATACCTAGGTGCATTTATAACATCAGATGGATGTTATTCAACACTGATTAAAAGCAGAACAGGGCAAGCAAAAGCCGCATTTCAGAAAATGAAGAGTATCTTATGCAATAAGTCACTATCACTGAATGTAAGAAAGAGAGTGCTGAAATGCTATGTAGAAACAGTTTTGCTGTACGGAAGTGAATCTTGGAATGTAAATGAACAAATTAGGAAGAAATTAGAAGCAACAGAGATGTGGTTCCTGAGACGAATGTTGCGAATTCCTTGGACTGCCAGAGTAACTAACAATAAATACCTTAAAGAGGCTAATGAAACTAGAACATTATATACAACAATAAGAAAGAGACAAACATCTTTCTTCGGTCATGTGATGAGAAGAGAGATATTGGAGAACATCGTGACAACTGGAAAGATCGAGGGGAAGAGAGGCAGAGGCAGACCAAGAGAAATGATGCTGGATAGATTGAGACGGTGGCATGGAGGAATATCAGCAGCAGAGTTGATCCAGAAAACCAAAGACTGAGATCTGTGGAGAGCCATGAACGCCTACGCCAGCTGGCAGGGAACTTGATGATGATGATTCTATACCATTATAATATCATCATCATCAATATGTAACTGACTATTCTATACCATTATGTTACCATCATCATCAATATATAACTGGCTAATCTATACCATTATACTCCACAATGTTAATTGCTTGCTCTTATTAATATTATTATTATCATCATCATCATCAATATTTAACTGTAAAGATGTTAACATAATAAGTAGATACTCTTTCACCCTGGGTGGAACAATGGTAATTTCCTTGTATAATGAAGCTGTGATATCTGCACCTTTCAGCTGACTCATTCAACTTCAAGATTCTCTAGTCTAGCTTGCACTCCTTTTTTTATGCTTACTCTCTCAGCCAGACTGCTGTGTGATAGCTTTCAATATACCAGCATTGTCTCTTGCTTTCAATTGTTGCAATGTAGTGAGAGTTATAATACATTTTACCCACAACTTAAATAATGTTGATATAGGCAAATTCCTTTATTTATTATTATACATGATTATAATATCACAAGCATTTGAGCTCAAATAATTTCATTCTAGTAAAAATGAAGATGAAAATCGATTGCATGTGTAAAAAGTGAAATACACAATAGTAAAATAAAAACTCTTGAGTATTATTGATGATATTAAAAATATATTACTGTTATGACATGTTAGCTGAAAAAAAAAGTTTCATAATGTCTTAAGTAGTCTTATTTGAAACCACACAATTTGTCAGTAAGAAGTATGTTTTCTTATTTCACAAAAACTGCAATTATTAAATATCCTTTAGTGGAAGTCATGTTCAAATCTGGGAATTTTGTAGCTTTATGCCTTCAAGTTATGAATAGTAACATTAAGAAAATATACCAATATTTGAATTACACCTTTTCCAATGTATGAATAATTAAAACTTTCACTGGTAAATTTATCTTTAACTTGGATTCAAAAAGTTAAAGTTAATTACATATCCCTTACAGGATGTAGCAGTCAACCCCAGCATTTTTTGGCTGTTCATAATTCCTGGGCAAGTTTACGTTCAGTAGTTTGCCATTACTTTCTGAACGATCAGCTCCCATACCATTTCATTTTTTTTTTAAACAACGCAAGGCGGTCTGCTGCCAAATTGCCCAGAGCTGATTCAAAGGGAAACATTTTAATACCTTTTTATTTCCTCAAAACAACTTATTTTTTTATTAACTTTAGTGTAGTCTGTTATTGTATTATATTAGTGAAACATTGCCAAGTAGCAGCGCAGATCAAATGACGCAAAATAGAGTTAGTGAGAACATCGCGAACCAAACTGAACGAGAAACTAGGAGGCTGACATAAAAAGGAGAAAACGTCAGAGAAATTGTCAACAACAACAAAGAGTCAGATCTTAGAGCTTGACGAGCGAGGCAGCATGATTCGATTCTCTGGAACGAGATATATTATATACTGGCAGGACACTATTATGATGGCCAACAACTATTGGAAAGGAGCACGAGAATATTAATCTATCAATCAATCAATCATGTGCCATGCCGGAAAGCGTGGGCGGTCATGACTCGCCATTTCACTCGATCACCAGTGTCGTGGATCAGCTCACTGTTCCTGTCTCGTCCATGCCATGTGGCCAAGCCACATGAATATTAATACATGATGGATATCAGCCCGGAAATCATGGACAGATGTGCCCAGGTCAGAATGAGACTTAGAAAGTCAGAGCAAGGTGACTCATAGGCAAATTAGTGAAGGACATAAGGACTGTGACAGGGTCGTTGCAAGTATCTAACATATTCAACTATATATTGTTCATAATTAATATTTGTATACCGTCCCACCTGGCCATAACAGGCACGGTATCAACGAATTGTAAATTGTCACTGATGTTATTGAATATGCAACAAGCTCGACTCAGGCAAATAAATAGGACCTTAAAAATGTTGAACATCGGCCTTGGAGTCATTCATCAATGTTGGCATTATGGTTCTGTATTCTGCTGGATTGCTGCAGCCCTGGACCTTTGAGCATTGTTTGTTGATCTTTCATTATTTAACGCAAGTTGCATTCTAGCAAACATATGACTGTTCTATACTTAAATTAAAATATTATTGATGCAACAACTAAACTTCTTACAGCAGTGAGGTAGATGTCACAGTCATCAGACACAACATCTTACTTGACTTGTAAATGTAGTGGCCTACTTGCAATAAAAATTTTGAACATGCATTCTGGAAAACAAGTGTGCTGCTTATTATTTAGCTAACAATATGGCTAAGTTATTACGTCAACAATGTGGCTTAGTTATTACGTCTTAACCCCACAACATCGAATAACACAAGGCAGAAAATGCCAAGCAAGTGTTGATTATTTAAAATATTTGAGCACCTTCTACTTTCTAGTCTCTACAAATAAACCTTAAAAAAAATGATTTCAACAAACAGTTTCCAATCTCATGTTAAAGGTTATCCATTACTTCTGGAACATGTTTAGCAGTAATATTTCCCAGCTAATTCGTTTATATGTGCATATAAATGTATTTATATTTGTTGATAACATTGATAAATATGTCATATTTAATACTGAAGGTTATACTGCACTTCTGGAACATGTTTTAGTTGTATTATTTCATGTGGTATGCATAAACATTTTTAGTCCTGTGATGACCTTAATGGTACATTTATATATATTTCATACTGAAGGCTATACTGCATGTTTATGAATAGTAGATATTGTCAGAATAAGACTAATTAACCACAATTCACTGAAGATGTTGCCATTTTTTCAGTTATGGAAGAAGTAACAGTTATGAAAGACAATATGGGCAAATTTTGTAAAATGGAACAATAATGCGCCTGCTGAAAGACACACCGCAACAAGTGTTCAACTATTATTGTATGAGGGCGAGTCAATAAGTAAGTCACACAGTTATGTGGGATGGCAGGTAAATGTAGTTGGTGTTTTCTACTGGTGTCATTAGGTGACAGCCAGATCGAACTTTATAATCCCGTTCGTCAAGTGGCACTAGGTGTCTCACGCGCATGCGCAGCGGATAAACAAAATGGTGACTGTATTTACGGAGTGTACAACCAAAGAGCAACGCGCTGTTGTACGTTTTTTTGTGGGCAAAAGGACTGCCTGCAAAGGACATTCATAAGGAAATGCTTCCTGTTTATGCTGACAAATGTTTGTCCTGTAAAGCGGTGCATAGCTGGGTAGAAATATTTTCTCAAGGACGCTCTAAAATTGTTGATGAGATCCGATCTGGTCGTCGTGTTGAGATTGCAACAGAAGCATCCGTGCAGCGGGTGGAGGAGATGATTAGAGGTGACAGGCGAGTAACGATAGACTCTGTAGCATCTGCAATGGGTTGCTCACATGGTTCAGCATACAGCATAATGCATGATCGATTGAAATTTAAGAAAGTGTGCTCGAGGTGGGTATCCAGACAATTGAATGTGACGTGAAAACGTGGTTTAGAAAACAGAGCATGCAGTTTTATGCAGCCGGTTTGTGAGGAATGATAAAACGGTGGAATAAATGCATTAATGTTGGTGGAAATTATGTTGAGAAATAAAGGGACAATGTATGTATAAAAAATAAACTGGTTTCAAATTGTTATAATATTTAGTTAATTTTCTACAGCCATTTGTGACTTACTTATTGACTTCCCCCATATGTATACCTTTATAAAATATAAACTAAACCATAAAGTATGAATATTAAGTTGTCACCGTGAATGATATGGCATTATTATAATATAAAACATAAAGAAAGGTCCTTTTGAACACATTGTAAGAGGGCTTAACAAATCTACTGCACAGATATGTCTATACAAAAATTATGATCTTGATTAATAATACTTATCTATAGCAAGATTAACATATAAGAAAGGCAATCAGAAATGGCTTCTTAAATTTTAAATGTGCACACGACCACCAAACTTAAACACTGGTTTTCCATCAACATTATCACTGTCTAGAATTATAAATGGTGGGCCTGGTAAACCATTGACCTTTTCATAAACTGCACACTTCTTAAAATCACATGGTGATTCTCTCCACTCATAACGTATCCCTTTTATGTTTTCTCCTGGAGAACACACGTCCAACTTAATAGTAACAGATGTGTTACTACTTCCAATCACAGGAGCTGGAACCCATATGTTGTTGGTGCACTGCAACTGAAATCAGAGACACGCATATTAAAAAATCATATAACATGTAAATGGCACCTTACAGTCTTGACAGACAAAAGCATGTGAGTTGGAATTTGGCCAAAATTCCATCACAATGCCTGGGCAGAGCTTCAGAGAACATGTGGTGCCCAAAAGACTTGTTCCCTCTCTCGGCCTTGCCCTGTCTGATCCAGAGGAATGGGTAACCAGTACGTCTGGGACAGGGTAGGCTGCAGACGCTGGCGGCTCAACCATATAGCATGTACACAAGCATTTACGAGTAAGTCACAAATGGTTGTAGAAAAATAACTAACTATGAAAACAACTTGAAGTATTTTTATACATACATTGTAACATTATTTCTCAACATAATTTCCACCAACATTGATGCACTTATCCCATCGTTTTATCAGTCCTCCCAAACCGGCTGCATAAATGTGCGTGCCCTGTTTTCATTTACCTGCAATCCCACAGAACTGTATGAATTACTTATTGACTCGCCTGCGTAACTTTTTCTATCCAACTATGCATCGCTTTATGGGAAATCGCTACGGGTTAAGTCCACTGAAAACCATCTTGGCGGGAGACATTTCGCAAATGACGCCGAAGTTGAATGTGAAGTGAAAAACTACTTTAGAAAACAGGGCACGCAGTTCTATGCAGCCGGTTTGGGAGGACTGATAAAACGATGGGATAAGTGCATCAATGTTGGTGGAAATTATGTTGAGAAATAAAGGAACAATATATCTATAAAAATAAACTGGTTTCAAGTTGTTATCATAGTTAGTTATTTTTCTACAGCCATTTGTGACTTACTTATTAACTTGCCCTCGTACGAGGTTCATATCTTACCACACTGTTATCAAATAAAAATGATTGCTTGTAATAGAACATCTATTCATTTCTGTTCACCTGTTTTCCTCCTTCATTCTCTATTGCTCCTCCTCTATTATACAGCTCCCTAAGCCTTGGTCTGCAACTGGTCAAGGATTGAAACTCTGGCAGGCGGACAGATAGAGCATTGCTTTGCTCATCCAGCAGCTTCTGCAGCTTGCCGTATTCCAGATGTATTGGTGTTACCTTTCCTTTGGACTAAACTAGCCAGGCCACGAGAGGGATCATGCTGCTTGGGCAACATATGGTCTCTACAATTCAGCCCGAGCTGTGTGCTATGAAAAGGTATAACTCTATCCCTGGTCCCCGCATAGGTTGTATTTATGCCTTGTTTTAAAGCCAAATGTAACAAACTATCATCTGTCAGGATGACAAAGTACCAGTAGCAGTATTTCACAGTGTAGAGAAATACTTAGTTGCCAGTGTGCAGTTGGCACTATTATGGTTCTGGTAGGATCTAGAATAGAGACACCCCATGTCAGATTACCAAGAAAACAGTTTTATTGCATATTGAGAACACATAGACAAGAACACTGTCACTGAACACAGTAGTAATTGAAACTCCCACTCATCACATGAACATCCCACAGACATGGTTTCTGGTCAACAAACATACATATACTTGTAGCTTGACTACAAGACATACATATAAGTATCGGCTCTCACTATATCCATAGTAGTTGTGAATTCACCTCTGTCTTACATACATCAAGTAAGTTCAGTTCACATGTTCCAGTGTCTGTGCTTTCCGTCCTGTGTCCACAATTTCTTAACTATAATCATGGGATACAGGGAACATTTTTCACAGGGCACATTTTCCAACAAGGAGCTAATTTTCCCAACAATAATAAATTATAATCAAATACCACACCACGACAGCACTATTGTACATTCGACACAACGCACAAATAACCAAACCCTGACATTATTGTACACTTCACATAACTCACAAATAACCACACCATGACAGTAGTACTGTATTTCTTATTTGACAAAATACCCCAATAACCAAACCCTGACATTGTTGTACACTTCACATAACACTCTTCAAAGACTAACACAACTGAATAAATTGTGGAGAGGACAGACAGAACTATAAAAATCAGATTTTTAAGAGCATGCATCTTTCCCATTGCAACATACACCTGTGAGACCTGGACACTTACTAAACAAGCTGAAAAGCGCATAATGGCCTTTGAATATAAATGTTATAGACAAGTTCTAATATCCTGGGTAAAGAAAAGAACAAATGCATCCATACTTCAAGAGCTGAATAGTGAAGAAGGTTGGTTATTTATTAAAGACGATAAAACAAAGAAAATTTAAATATTTTGGTCACTTGAAACGTCATGAAAGTTTGGAGAGAACAATAGGGGGGGGGGGGGGGGGGTATATGCCTGGGAAGAGAGGAAGAAGATGGTCAAAGAGAAGATGGGTGCAGAATGTGGCGAATGATCTCCATATGGGTGTATCAGACGCGGGACATCTTGCTTATGATCGAGAGGTTTTCTGGAAGGTTGTTATGGGAGCAAGGTTCTGCAAAGGACATGCTACTGAATGAATGAATGACATAACACACCAATAACCACACCCTGTCAGCAGTAATTATCTCTTACTTGACAAACTACCCCAATAACCAAACCCTGACAGCAGTATTGGTCACTTGACATAATACCCCAATAATCTATACATGACAACAGTGCAGTATGCTTATGTCAAACAATGTCACTGTACATTGGAAATTCCCATATGTGCTCAGCCACCCCAAAGTATTACTGCTCACTATTCCCAGCAGAAGTTGGTTATAGTATCTTCTCTCTTGACCTAAAGGTGGCATTCACATGTTTGACCAGACTTCACTCCCAATGCATGCAGTCGGGCTAGCATCAGAGTTTTGTCAGATTCTGTCTGTATGATTGACATAATGAACCAATAACCAGGCCTTGACAGCAGCATTGTATACTTGACACCAATAAGTCGACTGTGATAGTAGTATTGTATACTTGACACCAATAAGTCGACTGTGATAGTAGTATTGTATACTTGACACCAATAAGTCGACTGTGATAGTAGTATTGTATACTTGACACCAATAAGTCGACTGTGATAGTAGTATTGTATACTTGACACAATGCATCAATAAGTGGACTGCAATGTTGTATGCGTGACATAATACACCAACAACCAGACAGTCACAGCAATACTGTATACTTGGTATTATTCACCAATAACCTACATTGTGGGATTGCTCACCAATAACCAACATAAGTGGATTGCGACAGCAATATTGTATGCGTGGCATAATGCACCAACAACCAGACTGTGACAGCAATACTGTATACTTGACATTACTCACCAATAACCTACAATGGTTAGTGTAACCAGGAACATTTTCAGGAAGTAAAGGCAGCTGGCATGATATTGACCATATCACCCATTAAGTGCTGATTTGTCAATACATGCCACCACCATCATCACCATCAAGTGCCCTGCCAGCTGGCATGGGCGTTCATGGCTCTCCACAGATCTCTATCTTTTGTGTTCTGGATCAACTCTACTGATGATATTCCTCCATGCCACCATCTCAAACCATCCAGCATCATTTCTCTTGGTCTGCCTCTGCCTCTCTTACCCTTGATCTTTCCAGTTGTCACGATGTTCTCCAATGTCTCTCTTCTCATCACATGACCAAAGAAAGCTGCTTGTCTCTTATTGCTGTATATAGTGTTCTAGTTTCAGTGGTATGCAGAGGTTCTTTGATGCCTGGGGCCAACCCCTTGATTGGATGCCCCTAAATTGTTCTTTCCCTAATTCATTCCCCCTCCCCTCCCACTGCACTGTGCTGCCCCCTCTCCTTTACCCCAGGAAATTTTTGAGAATTGCACATTGCCGTATGGTACTTACTTTTAGCCTATTTTGACGATCGGAAACCGAATTGTAGACTTTGTATTTTATGCTTAGGAAGTTAGACTACTATTACTAATCATAGTATAGCCTGTATGGAAAACATGACATAAAAACTTTATTCAAATTAAATATATATATGTAATATGTCAGCACTCTGTCTCAGCGGTCAGCCCTATACTCACATTTATTAAGTTCGATCCCCTAAATTGGATCTCCTGTCACAAAACACTGGAACTACTTCACCTTTTACATCCCTGGTGATGAATTCTTGTTCAATACTGATTAAAGCAAGGTTAGTCAGTCGTTCTTGTGACATAGAAGACCTGAGGTGTGTTTTTATTAATTTCAATTTTGAAAATGACCTTTCACAACTTGCGATTGAAAATGCTATGGTCAGTGGTACTAGTAGTCTATATGCAACGCACATCATCGGAAACACATTCTTTCCAAGCTGTAGTAACGACTCTAGAACATCTTTAGGATCGGTCGGAACTGTATTACCTCCAGCTTGAAAGAGCATCACAAAGTCAATTATTTCATCATATAACTGAACGGCCTTCACATCATTATCATAATAGCGTTCAAAGTCCGAACATTCCTTCTGTAATTTCTCGCTTTCTTTTTTATCTGCAATTGCGACTGTGCTTGCTTGCTTGCTTGTGTTCGTTGGCTTGAGCTCCAACGCGAAGTCCTGTATGTCGGATGAAGGCATCCTGTTGTCCAACATCAGTGTGATGTCATACAGGACCTGAGTTTTGCGTGAGTATCCGTTGTCCCATGTCTGGCTTATTGGTGTGCAGACTGGTGGTTCCTCGCCGTACAGGCAGACACTCTCCGACTTCGGAGGAATCGGCGATCCTACTGACTTTAGCCAGGACCCCGAAGGGACCTGTTGCCCAGGACGCTCGACGAGGACGCGTCAATAGGTCTTGGCCAGTATATAACCCGGCCCTGGTGCCTTGGAAACACCTCTGCGTCCCAATTGCGACTGTGAATTCGAAAGAAATGCAAATCGGTCTCTGAGTTCTTGAAGGCGAACAGTGCGATCTTCAATTTCCGTTTTTAATCTGTTCATGATCTCTACCATTACTCTATTCATTTCTTGCTGTGCCGTCAATCCACTATCTCGTGCTGATTCGCCAGCCATCATTCTTCTTCTCCTTGTTCGTGCAATTACCTACTAAAAGGGTCCGCAATGCATTACATACTATTGTTAGTACTTAAACTACGGCATACGATTCGTATGGTGCGAAATTAGTCCGTCAATACAAGCGCAAGAGATGTGACTGGGCCAAAGCCAACCGCCTAATTGGATAATGAAAGCATCACCACACAGAGTACTCCATTGTTACCTATCTTCAGTGACATGTATAAATACATCACATACCAGACATAATATCATCACCGAGTATTTTAATACTTGGTATAGTTGTGACACTTTCTGATCATTCCATTCCATAGCTGTTTGCCTCATGTCGCTTACTTTAATTCTGCTTATGTTGTCAATGATAGATCTGTGCATACCTGTTATATAAGCGTTTTTTTTGGTCCACTCTTCCCTCTTGTACCACATTGTTTGCCTTCTAGTGTTATCTTTCCATGTGTCAGTTTGTCTTAGTATGTGACCAATTGATGTGCTGTTTCTACTTGTCTTGGGAGGTGAACAGAAATATACGGTATTGTATATAGTATTTACTCAGCATATGTTAATACTGTGCATACCTCAAAGCCTGCAGTGTCCCTAACTTCTATGTTCCATGATTCACCATACAGAAGTGTCAAACCCTCTGACGTCACTTCGCCCCGTGCAGGAAATGGGCCTTGAAAGACTTCTGACCTCCCATATGCAACAGCAAGTCCACTCAGCCTTAACCTATCTCCAACATCCTTCTTATCTCGTGGGTGGACACTAAGAGAATAAACATTATGAAAATAATCAGAGCAACACGGATAATGAACAACATCAGATGTATTTCGAATTAGATCAAGTGCAAGACATAATAACTGTCATGAAGTACTAGCTGTGTGTTTCTTACTGTGTTAATATACTCACGGGAAGCCTACGCAATGTGGTTGTGGCTAAAGCCATATATTTCAATAGGGTTTCTAGGCTATTAAGGTAAAGCATGGAGAAAGGATATTTCAAAGGTTTTGGAAACTGGCTACATATTTTATGCATTGCCACTTCCCTATTCCTCTCCCTCTCCTTCTTTTGAATGATCTCTCCTTCTTAAATTTGAATGCTTACACTTAACTTTGACAGGAGTTTTAATAAGTCAAAAATTTCTCCTTAAATCATAGTTCTTGAAAAATGTTCTGTTTGATCACAAGTACATCTCTCTCTCTCTCTCTCTCTCTCTCTCTCTCTCTCTCTCTCTCTCTCTCTCTCTCTCTCACTCTCTCTCTCTCTCTCTCCCTCTCCCTCCCTCTCTCTCTCCCTCTCCCTCCCTCTCTCTCTCCCACTCCATCTCTCTCTCTCTCTTTCATAAAGCGTAGATAACAATGGAAAACCTTAAAAAGAATAGAAGAAAGAAGAAGTAAGATAGATTTAAATAGCAGCAAAACCAGAGTTTTGAAAGCCAGAACCTATGAAAAATATGCAGAAGCTAATAAAGAAGATAGGAAGTGGATTATGGCAAATAAGTGAAAACTAATGTTAGCAGCATCAAAAGGAAACCTCAAAGACCATTAACATTAATGTAAACACCTCAACTGAATTACTGCACAGATTATTTAGAAGAACCTGAGAAACTAAAGAAGTGCCAGCAAACTGGAGAGAAGGATGTCTGGTGAAGCTGCCATTGAAATGTGACATACGGGAGTGTGAACATTATAGAGGAACAATATTACTGTCAGTTCCTGATCAACATAGGCTAAACTGGGTGCCAGGAAATGTCCTTGGAAGTAAAGGAAGCTGGTGTGATACTGACTACATAACCCACCAAGTGCTAATTAGACTGAAAATGTTACACCCATCTTAACCATCACACATGACTGTATGTCTTAGTCTATAACCAATGAGTGGTCTCAAGGTACGGTGTCCGCCTCAAGCGCTGGAGGTCCTGTGTTCAAGCCCAGGTGAGGGCCGGGATTTTTTCACGTGGACTTCTAGTAAAAAATATTTCCCTGGTCTCTGGGTAGTGAGAAGATCGGACGCCCGTGTGTATTGCTGCGCACGTAAAAAATCCCTTTTCAATTGGAAATTTAATAAAAAGTAGCCAAACGGCACTGCCCTGGCAAAATTTCGAGTTAAAAATCTACCTAAAGTATTTCAGGATCCTCGCCGGTGCTACGGAGTTCATGCACTGAGCAGAGATTCTCCGGACTCGGGCTTGATTTGGGAGTAGAACGGAGCAGTTATGGGTTACACCGTGTGCCGTGATGTTGATCCGTCGACTAAACTAAACTAAACTATAGCAGCTAACATTTTAAAAATTACAGCAATATCCAGCATTATGCCTCCACATAAATAGTTATTACAACTAGTTAGTTGTTACAACTTACTGCATAGTTGTTTAACTAAATTTATTCAATTACAACAAACAATGGATGTTCGTCCATCACGAATGATGAGGACCATTCATTCATTGCATCTTTTGATTTGATGAAGAACGAATGACTTGCGCTCTAGTTTGGATTATAATGAGGTAGTGGTTGCGCAACTCCATCGACCTCGCTCTCTCGCCTGCGTCCATCTGGTTCCAGTGGCGAGCATGGCAAGACGACTGGAGACGGACATAGGTGCAGTGGACGTGAAGCTGTCACAGGCCAGTTATCCCTGTATATAGTGACTCTCACAAACAAATGGTAGCCTAGAGTCTCGTGCAAACGGCCCTTCCGTCAATTCCTTTGATTTTCAGTGTTAAGACAAGCGTAGCGACGAGCGTATGACTACAATAAACAATAACAGTACAATAAATGCATTGTTCAAATATTATAACACATGTTTGTTGTTAATAAGAAGCTTACGATCCATAAGTGGAATTGAAATCAGGCAAATCTAGAGCAACAGCCATGAAGACATTCACCATGGCTGTATTTGGTACATAACCACGGTCAGCAGTCTGATGCCAACGAACGTCTGGAAACCCTACTGATATAGACTTGTTTGGAGAATTAGGAGCCAGCTGTCAAAGCAATATAATTAGTACACATTAAACTAATTAAATACAATATCGATACATGTGCAAAGTCATTGAATTTTCATGTTTATAATGTTAAAGTCAAATTCTAATTTTATTAATTGTAAATTAATTTAGTTTAACTTCATCTCATCTCATCTCATCTTGTTCCTCTTGTAACTTGCGGTGTTGAGGTTAAGTATAAACAGTGGGAGAGTGCCCGCTTATGGGCTTCATGTATCGATATTCCCATGTACTGTTATTCCCTGGATCCATCGTTGACGTGGTCGGCCTCTTCCTCTGCCTCCCTCTGGTCTGTACATCATTGCTTGTTGTGGTGTATTGTTACTTGGTAACCTACTTGCATGGCCAAACCATTTTACTTGCCGCCTTCTAATAAAATCTAGTGCAGCTACAACCCTTTAATGTAATTTTAAATTATAAGTTTTTAACTCCAAATAGTACTTTCCTCTTCCATAATAAAGCTATGAGCGTACAGAAGGTGTGGCACATTATTTAACAATTTACATCCAATTATTTTCATCTTTTTAATAAAAATGGGTCGGCATTTACTTTTCTTCTGCTTATTTAAAACAGGAACATGGCTATCTGTTTATTGTTTATAAAATTTTAGCATGGAACTTCAACAAATTACTGTTTATAAAGTACTCAACGACGTGCCTGTACAAATCCAAATGGGAATGTGGCATTTGTTTGCCCTTCAGAAGCTTCATGAAAGTTCTTCCTCCAGTCTTTTATCATTGTAGGGAAAGTGCAGTTGTATTTGTTCATTTTAACACCATCAGCATCAGCTTCACCTGTGCAAAACAAAAAAAACACTAATGTGATACTGAATTCTTAACATGATTTCATAACTTTAATATACTTGGTTATCTTTAATGCACATATAAATCGGGACATTATATAGCTCTAGAGTATGGACTCTTAATCAAAGAAAGACGAAAACAATTTAGCAGAATTTGAGATGTGGTGTTAATGCAAAGAATTATTTGGGCCGAAAAAAAAGATCAATTTCACAAATTATTTACAAAATTCAACATAAAACTATTGATATTTTAAAAAAAAGCTAAAACAGTCTGTATTGTTAATTGACAGATTAGGAAGCGCTTTGAGGCAGCAGAGATGTGGTTTCTGAGACAAGTATTTTATATACCTTGGACTGTCAGAGTAACTAACGATTGCCTGGAAGAAGCTAATGAAAGTAAAATGTTATGCACAAAAGAAAGAAAGAAACTGGTCTTTGGTCATATACTGAGAAGAGAGGCATTGGAGAACACTGCTATGACTGGAAAGATCAGCAGTAGAAGAGACAGAGAGATAAAGGTGGGTAGTCTAAATCAGTAACATGGAGGAATATCAATATAATTGATCTAGAACACAATGGCTGAGGTTTGCAGAAAGTCATGAATGCCAACACAAGTTGGCAAGGCACATGAATATGATGATGAGTTTATGTTAGCTTGGTCACAGATTGAGAAATAGAAGATCTACTATTGAAAATACTGGAAGGCACATGAATATGATGACGAGTTTATGTTAGCTTGGTCACAGATTGAGACATATAAGATCTACTATTGAAAATACTGAAAGGCAAAATCCAAGGGAAAAGACAAAGAGGATATCCAAGACACATCTATATTAAACATTAACGTTGTATGGTCGAGACAAGACCACTGAGCTGATCCACGACTCTGGTGAACGAGTTAGATGGGAAAACATGACCGTCCACGCTTACCGGCATGGCACATTATGATGATGATGATGATGATGATATTAAACATGCATGCAAGATATAGGGATTTAAAATATGCTGAGCTAGGGAAAACTGCTGAAGGAACAGTGACGTGAAATGAACAGACAACTTCAACACCAGACTGTATGTACACCTGATTATGATGATGATTATTGGTGCCAATTGACATATTATGTGCTCATCTAAAAATGAGTTAAGACTACAAATCAGTAAATGATGCATATGGTAGCTAATTTTAAATCTGGCCAGTGTAAAATTAAAAACTGGCACTTTGAGTGTCCTCCACATGTTTTTTAGTGTTTCATTAACAGCATGAAATGCATTCATCTCGTGTGGTGAGTTTATAACACTAAAAACCTATCATTTGTTTGCCTAACAGCTAAGTTCTTGTTTTAAAACAATATAGCCACCAGATCATCATCCTCATGTCCAGCAAAGCAATTTACTACTTTAGAAGCCTCAAATTCAATTAAACAATCAATCGATCAGATTTTCATGTGGAATCATATGTAGGAAATAATGATGCAGAGTTTTCTCAACCCTTTGAAGCTTTAATGAGGAACTGAACGGGAATGTACCCTCTGAAACGTGTGCGAACATGACAGTCAGCTGGCGCAAGGAAAAGAATTATTAGTGAAACTGCATGTCTTTCAACAGCATGTCTCTCTTTCAACATCAGTTAGCTCTAGTGCTTTCCTCCTTATCATTTAACATCATTGCTGCAAAATTTATGGTATTTTGACTTGTGCATAAAGTACATTTCTGCATGAAGATATTCATTGTTTTGGAAGTCACCTTTTGTGCCAAGTGAGAGTTCTATTTGATAGTATCCTACCAATGTACATATTGGTCTTCTTATTTTGTGTGAGTAAATAATAAGTGGTTTACTGTTATTTGTGATTCATTTTGGTTACGTTTTATGAACTTTTCATGAAAGAGTGGAAAGAAAAATATTTCTCTTTACTCACTTCTGTTAGAAAGTCATCTGTTTGAATGCTAATATTTACACGTTAACAAATATTTGTGTAGCAGGTACCATAATATAAGAATATTAATACTCAACCTTTTTTTCTGATATGTTGATGTACTGTATGTTAATTCCAATATCCTGACTATTGAGAATATATGTTTTAAATGTTTCACAATTCTCAGATACAACGTGTAGAATATTCATAAATCTCAGATAAGCATATTTTGATTCTCACTTGTGCTTCAGAGTTTATGTTGGTTGGTGTGATCTATGGGAGGAGACTGGAGAACTTGTGGAAGTATCTGTGTGGTGTCTTCATAAACTGTGTATTATATGGGAGGAGTCAAATGATAATGGATGGAGAGTCATCAACCTGGCAGAAGCCAAAGGACTGCAGATTAGCAGTACCAGACTACAAAGAAAGTATATTCACAAACAAAATTGGAAATCATGTGACAAGAGAACCTATAATCAAATAGATCACATTTTAATTAACAACAGAAATGCATCAAACATACAACAAGTTAGAAGCTATAGAGGAGCTGAGTGCCACAGCGACCACTTCCTCGTTGAAGCAAAATTTAAAATAAAACTTAAGAGAGCTTTCTATACTAAATTACAAAGATTACACCCAACATATAGCAGAGAAAAACTACAAGAAATTACAGTCAAAGAGAAATTTACAGATGAAATAAAATGTAAACTTGAAACTCTGCAAAACCCTTTGCAGGAAAGCGTTGACCAAACTTGGTTGAACATCAAGAATGCAATTCAATCAATTGCAGAAGAATGTCTCGGTGTGTTAACCACGCATAGAAAGAACAGATGGTTCAATCAAAAATGTGAAGAAGCAGTCATTAGGAAAAAGAATGCCAGACATTTACGGTTAAATGACATCAACAACATCCAAAAGGAAGAGAAATATAGAAATGAATGTAAAGAGGCTACAAAAATAGTTCGACAGCAGAAGAGAGAATATATGAGTAATATAATCAAAGATATTGAAACTAATCACCAGAAAAACGAATCCAGAAAGTTTTTGAAGTCAATGAAACGAGGGCACCAACACAACAAATATGGTTTAAAAGACAAAAATGGGAATATGATAAATACCAATGAGGAAATGCGCAACACATGGACATAATATTTTGTTAAATTACTAAATTGTGAAGCTCCAAGTAACACTTTCCCACAGGAAGAGGTTCTAACGTGTCAACCACAAATTGAAGAACCTGCATTTGAAGAAATCCTATATGTAATCACACGACTTAAAAACAATAAGGCAACAGGGGCTGATGGAATTGCTGCTGAATTTATAAAGGCAGATGGCCATGCATTAAATCTAAAGGTATACGAACTAATAATAAAAATCTGGAGGACACAAGAATTACCCCATGACTGGAAAGAATCATTATTGATACCTTTCTATAAGAAAGGATACAAGTTCCAATGTGAAAATTATAGAGGAATATCACTACTGTCCACAAGCTATAAGATAATATCTGCCGTATTACTAAATAGACTAAAACCATATTCAGAAGACATATTAGGTGACTACCAGGCAGGTTTTAGACAAAACAGATCAACAATAGATCAGATATTTATCTTACGACAAATAGCCGAGAAAAATTGGGAATATACAAGAGATCTCCATAACATTTTTTTTTATTTTAAAAAGGCTTATGATATTGTCCATAGGAATTGTCTATGGAATGCTATGCAGGAATTTGGAATACCAAGGAAGTTAATCAACATGACCAGACTATGCATGGAAGATACTTATAACATAGTAACATATAAAGGCAGGAAATCAGACCCTTTCCAAATAATATCTGGCTTGAAAAAAGTTGATGCCCTATCGCCGCTACTCTTCAATCTGGCTCTAGAGAAAGTTGTAAGGAAGATAAAGGAGGAATGTGATATTGGAGGAACATCCAAGCTGCTTGGTTATGCAGATGATATAGATATTATAGGGGAAAATGAACAAAAGACTGGAAATATTGACTCACTTAAAGGAAAAAGCCCAACAGATGGGGCTGGTTATCAACCAAGATAAGACAGAATATATGGTAATTTCAAGAGAAGCAATGGCTAAAATCTCTGGCCACATACAAATAGATAATATGACCATTAAAAGAACGGAAACATACAAATACCTAGGTACAATCTTCAACTACTCCAACATCATAAGGGAAGAGATACAAACTAGAATCAATTTTGGAAATAAGATATACTATGCACTACAACATCTACTAAAATCAAATGCGCTATCTCGTAACACCAAAATGACAATATACAAAACACTGATCAGACCAGTTGTGCTGTATGGCTCTGAAACCTGGAGTACAACGAAAGGAGACGAAGCCTTGTTACAGACCTTTGAGAACAAAGTTTTAAGACGCATCTTTGAACCCATTAGGGATACACAAAGTGGAGAGTGGAAAAGAAGAAGTAACACAGACATTTATGATCTGTTTAAGTCCCCGCTAATCACTGGTATCACGGAGGCTAATAGACTACAATGGCTGGGGCATACAGAAAGAATGGAAGACAATAGGGAAACAAAACTCGCTTACACTCAGGAAATAAATGACCGTAGACCCCGAGGTAGACCAAGAAGGCGGTGGGGAGATAATACATATACAGACCTACAAGCACTTGGAATCAACGACTGGCAAGAGAAGGTCCACCAGAGAGACGATTGGAGACGGATTGTATCTGCAGCAAAGAACCTCAATGGCTCGGAACGCTGAAGAAGAAGAAGAAGAAGAAGAAGAAGAAGAAGAAGAAGAAGAAGAAGAAGAAGAAGAAGAAGAAGAAGAAGAAGAAGAAGAAGAAGAAGAAGTCTGGAGATCCTATGGAATTATCTGTGTGGCATCTTCGTAAAATGTTTGTGTATTATATGGGAGGAGTCTAGAGATCCTCAGAAAGTATATGTGTGGCGTCTTCATAAACTGTGGGAGGAAACTGGAGATCCTATGAAACTATCTGTGTGCTGCTTGATAAACTGTTTATGTGTTGTATGGGAGGAAACTGGAGAAATTGTACAAGTATGTGTGTGCTGTGTTGAGAAACTTCTTGTAGTTTCTACAGAAGGAGACTAGAGAACTTGTGAAAGTATCTGTGTCCTGCGAAAGTGATCGTTTACAAACCAAACCAAACAAATAACAAGCAGCTTACCCTGATACCAAATAGCACCATATATTGTCATGTTTAGAAATGGGTAGATCATTGCATTCCATAAAGCAGAGTTATTATCAGGCCCTTGAAGGCGCCCTCTTGACTTAGGTGGCAGCATGTTCACATATCTAGCAAAATAATATATCCATATTTTAATTATAACGATTAGGCAATAAAAAAAGATCCTATTCCACAATGATATTCTTACATTTGTTGGACATTGAATTACAAAACATATGTGTGAATTATATTAACATTGAAAACATTGCTCTGAAACAAATAAGCATAGGACTCATTTGGTTTGTGTAATTTCTCCACTGAACAAATTTCTTACACCATCCTATATTCTGACTAGATTTAATAATAGTTTTGAAATAATCAGCTTGATTAATCAGTCTTATTTATTTTTGTTAAAATGGAGAACAGCAGAGAGTCTGAGCAAGCTAATAATAATTTTAATAGAAAAGAATCTACTGTCAGTACACTAATGTACAAGGGAATCTGTAATATGCTGCAATTATAATCAATGGAATAAAATGTCTCAGACTATAGTATATGAAATGAAACAAGACAGATGCAGTAAGCTGAAACTGAAAGGCAGGTACTGACACTATCACAATCTGCGGGCTACAGAAAAGAATAATGTAAATTGTGTCATGTCATCTAGTGAGAGGTACTTAAACAGCTGTGGACGTGGTTAAATTAAGGCAAGTAAGGAATGTTTTGTTTTCACGACTCGAGACATATTGGGGATATGATGCTAGACCTATATTGGGGATATGATGCTAGCCGTATAATGGGGATGTGATGCTAGCCCTATATTGGAGATATGATGCTAGCCCTATATTGGGGATGTGATGCTAGCTCTATATTGGGGATATGATGCTAGCCCTATATTGGGGATATGATGTCCTATATTGGGGATATGATGCTAGTCCTATATTGGGGATGTGATGCTAGCCCTATATTGGGGATATGATGCTAGCTCTATATTGGGGATGTGATGCTAGCCGTATATTGGGGATATGATGCTAGCCGTATATTGGGGATATGATGCTAGCCCTATATTTGGGATATGATGCTAGTCCTATATTGGGGATATGATGCTAGCCCTATATTGGGGATATGATGCTAGATCTATATTGGGGATATGATGCTAGCCCTATATTGGGGATATGATGCTAGCCCTATATTGGGGATATGATGCTAGCCCTATATTGGGGATATGATGCAAGCCCTATATTGGGGATATGATGCTAGCCCTATATTGGGGATATGATGCTAGTCCTATATTGGGGATGTGATGCTAGTCCTATATTGGGGATGTGATGCTAGCCCTATATTGGGGATGTGATGCTAGCCCTATATTGGGGATGTGATGCTAGCCCTATATTGAGGATGTGATGCTAGCCCTATATTGGGGATGTGATGCTAGCCCTATATTGGGGATGTGATGCTAGCTCTATATTGGGGATGTGATGCTAGCCCTATATTGGGGATATGATGCTAGCCCTATATTGAGGATGTGATGCTAGCTCTATATTGGGGATATGATGCTAGCCCTATATTGGGGATGTATTGCTAGCCCTATATTGGGGATGTGATGCTAGCCCTATATTGGGGATGTGATGCTAGCCCTATATTGAGGATGTGATGCTAGCCCTATATTGGGGATATGATGCTAGCTCTATATTGGGGATATGATGCTAGCTCTATATTGGGGATTTGATGCTAGCTCTATATTGGGGATGTGATGCTAGCGCTATATTGGGGATATGATGCTAGCCCTATATTGGGGATATGATACTAGCCCTATATTGAGGATGTGATGCTAGCCCTATATTGGGGATGTGATACTAGCCCTATATTGGGAATATGATGCTAGCCCTATATTGAGGATGTGATGCTAGCTCTATATTGGGAATGTGATGCGAGCCCTATATTGTGGATTTAATTCTAGCCCTATATTGGGGATGTGATGCTAGCTCTATATTGGGGATATGATGCTAGTCCTATATTGGGGATATGATGCTAGCCCTATATTGGGGATATGATGCTGGCCCTATATTGGGGATATGATGCTAGCCCTATATTGGGGATATGATGCTGGCCCTATATTGGGGATATGATGCTAGCCCTATATAGGGGATATGATGCTAGCCCTATATTGGGGATATGATGCTAGCCCTATATTGGGGATATGATGCTAGCCCTATATTGGGGATATGATGCTAGCTCTATATTTAGGATATGATGCTAGCCCTATATTGGGGATGTGATGCTAGCCCTATATTGTGGATATAATTCTAGTCCTATATTCTTGTAGACCACACTTGAGGTGATGTGGTCAATATCCCGCCGGCCTCCTTCACCTCCCAAGACATTTCCTGGTGCCCATTTTAGACTAGGTTAGTTTGGGAGCACATATCGATGATGTGAATTCAAACCCATGACCACCACGGTGACAGTTAAGCGTGCTAGTCACTGCGCTACCGAAGCTCCTGTGTTTATAGTACAACATATAAGATTAAAAAATGATATCATGATTTAACAACTAAAGGTAACGATAATCACATGGGAGATACTGGGACTGTAAAGTATCTGGACTTCAAATATAATATGTCATAAGGTAAGGTGCCCAGTTCCCTTCACTGATAACTGTCCTTCCCGAACTTTGAATAGTCTAAGTTATCCAAAAAGCCATCTTGGTTAGAAAACTTCCAAACATGTCATTCAGAGGCGTTGCAAGGTTTGAAGGTTATAGGAAGAGAACATATAAATAACTGCTTTTGAAACCTCAAGGTGAACCCCAGGATGACTTACCACACTATTACTGTCACCACTTTTTAAAAAAAATATGTCTCAAGGGCAACAGTAGCTCTCCTTGCTCTTCCCCTAGCTATGAAACTGCTGCCACTAGTAAGGATCAAACTCTGGATCACTGTTCTAGTAGGCAATATGCCACCGCAACTCCCTATTCAAATATATGAAACTGATATTCTTAGCTTTCACTTACTCTACAAATGAATCAGGCTGCTTGCTCATAGTTTTATTGTTGATGCCGCACTCAGTTAGAGCTTCAGGGGATGACCATGCCTCTACAGGAGTGCCACCCCAGTCTGTGGCCACTAAACCAATGGGGTAGCCAAGTTCTTTATGTATTGCTTTTCCATATAACCAACACACAGCAGAGAAATATTTCCAAGCTGGACCACCAACACTAGCTAGAATAGAATATGTAGAAAATTGTCCATGATTTGATGCTAACTATGACAAAATGTATATACACATATCTGACAAGTTTTTATCAGTAGGTTAGTTAGTCTGGTGGTCTTCTTCTTCTTCTTCTTCTTCTTCTTCTTCTTCTTCTTCTTCTTCTTCTTCTTCTTCTTCTTCAGCGTTCCGGGCCATTGAGGTTCTTTGTTGCAGATACAATCCGTCTCCATTCGTCTCTCTGGTTGACCTTCTCTTGCCAGTCATTGATTCCAAGTGCTTGTAGGTCTGTATATATATTATCTCTCCACCGTCTTCTTGGTCTACCTCGGGGTCTGGTGATGAAGTCATATAATCATGTCACTTCACTGCCTTCCGCAATTCTCTTCAACTCTGCTTAGTCTGAACCCCAATGTTTGCATACCTGTGTAATGTAGTTGATCATTTAAAAAAACTCTTTTTCTTTTCCTGTAGGTTTTGCCATCTGGTATTTTCAACAGTAGGTCATGTTTCATAATCTGACAAAGCCAAAACAGCCAAATCTGTTTGCATGCTTTTTTTTCAATAGTTGTCTATTTTCCCAGTTATAAATATTTAATCTATAAACATGGCTTAGATATAACTATAAAGAAGACTAATAGTTGAATTATCAGCGAGGATAGGACCAAATAATATTTAAAATTAACAAATTAATAGTTTATTCATATCTAGGACAACTAATACCAGACGAAGACAGTCATTATCATTGTCATGTGAATTGTCAAATGTCAAAGGTGCTTGTGTATCTTTACAGATCTCAATCCTGGGTGTTCTGGATCAATTCTACTGCTGACATTGCTCTGTGCCATTGTCATGGACCATCAAGCATCATTTCTCTCAGTATGCCTCTGACTCTTCTACCACTAATCTCTCCAGTTGTTGCAATATTTTCCAATGCCTCTCTTCTCATTATATAACCAAAGCAAATTATTTGTCTTATGTTAAATGTTTTACATATCCTTTACAGGACATCGCTGTCAACATCAGCATCTTTCAGCTGATTGTTGATTTCTTGGCAAGATTACGCTCAGTAGTTTGCCATTGCTTTCTGAGCGACCGGATCCATACTCTCATAAGTCACTGGCGCGACTCGAACGGCTTCCAATTCTCGTGCGCTCACATCGGGGTTACGGAGAAAGCTGCTAACCCCTCGACCAGGCAGTATAATGTTCTACTTTGATTAGCCTCTTCCAGGCATCATTGCAATGTTTGTCTCAGTTCAAGCTCTTCCTATAGATTCTAAGATCCACTACCATACAGAAGAACAGATTCGATATGATACGTATTTCAGTACTCTATTTATGATGGTAGGTATGAGGCAGAGATTTTTAAAAATAAAGAGAATAGGAATGGCAAATGTGAAACACTTTCTCATATCAGAACAGCTAAGTTATGAAACCAGATTAAAGAGTTATCAAATGTTGCATATACTCTTCATTACTGTATAATGCAGTAACATGGGCATGAATGACCAATGTGAGAGGAAATTGAAGCTTTAAAATTGTGATTATGTTGACAGATAGGAGGAATATCATGACCAGAAAAGAAAAATAAAGAGTTTTAGATAAACTGGAACAAAGGAAAACATTGCTAAATAAGATCAAGGTGAAACAAAGTACTTGAGGCATATGCAGTGACAAAGCTTCTTATTAAAGTATGTGCTGAAGGGAAAAAGTATCAATATGTACCAACAAAATATTGACCGTTTGCATCTAATTTCCCTGTTTAATTTTTAGTTTTCATTTGTTTCTTGAAGACTTGCCTCATTTGTTTTTCTGTCCATCCATGGTATTCTTTGCACTTTCCTCAGAAACCACATTTCCACTGTTTTAGATATTTATTTTTTATTGTTGATGTTTCGAAAGTATACAACAATGTATATATATATATATATATATATATATATATATATATATATATATATATATATATATATATCACTTCAACACACATTTATTTGCTCACTGAAATTTACAGCTTTTTATTCGTGGTATGCTTTCCACCTAGCAAAAGGCTGCCTTTGCTTTAGCAATTCTTGTTTTAATCTCTGCAAAACATCTTCCATCATGTGTTATGACTGTTCCAAGTAAATTGTACCCATTCACATTTTGAAGAATTTTCCTATTTTATTAATAGGTCCGCTAAAGTTTAGTACTATTGTATGGTATGGGCGCCGCCATCTTGAATGTTGTTTTATCAAGGCGGTGTCACGAAATATTTTGTCCTGATCGTGTGCAAACACCTGCAATGTTGAAACTCTTCATATTTATGTAAAATTGAACGGGGGATTCAAATATGCACTAAAAAATGAATTAATCTTTCAGAGTCAGGAGGTATAAGACAAATTACCTTACTAATCGTGAAAAGAACCTAATAATAATATTATTAATATCCACATAAATCGTTTTCTCGGTGTAATATATTCGCGCTTAGCTAGCAGACGCAATGCTAAATATATGAGAATAAGTTCCCCTTTCATCGTACACACTGCTTTCGCTTTTTTTTGGGTTCTTTTAGCAGTACATGTCCATGCGGAAGTGATCGTTCCATGACGCAGGAAAAAGTTCGCAAAACTACACAAAAAAAAGTGAAGAGCTAAAAAAAGGGCGATAATTCTGAAATAGCTATTATTATTAATGCTTTAGGCATTATAGTTTTAACCCATTTCTTTTCTTTATATAACTATTCAATCATTGAAAGTTTAAAGGCAACAAGATCAACTTCATTGCACTATGGCTACATCTCTTTCAGCAGAACAGCCTACTTAACGCGTCTCACAAAGCACGACTTCAGTAGCTCCAGTGACGACCCCCAGTGTTTCTCTTAAAAATTTAACCCATGAACCAAATGAGGAGTCCAAAAATTAACCCAGAGTTGAAGCACCATGCATGAGGCTTGACTACGTCACCATGGAGACCCCAATCATTTAAGGTCTCATATCCCATTTTGACACTCCACTATATTCATATCTATATATATAAAAATCGTTGTATGTATGTATGTATGTATGTCCGTCCTTTATGCGTTCGTGAACGGTCCAACCGATTGAGATGAAATTGTCTACACGTTTTCCTTTCATTCCTGTGCAACCAACTGTGATAGTTTTATCTATCAGCTATCAGCTATTACCTTCCTAAAATTTAATTTTGTAATCACATGACTGAACATAAGTAAATATAAAAATATATGACAAAAAGGGATATAACTTTTAGTAGCATTGTTATATCTTAAGTTAAGTCCCCAGGCTATAGAAATCTATATGAATTAAATGAGGTGCAGCCGGGCCAGGTCAGACAGACAGATAGACAGACAGATAGACAGACTGCCAGACAGACAGATAGTCGGGAACGGGAGCCAAGTTTACTTTAGATAGATCTCTTCCAATCATATTTTCTATCTATTCTTCTATTCTATCTATATTTTTAACGGGAACGGGCCGAAGATAGATAGATAGATAGATAGATAGATAGATAGATAGATAGATAGATAGATAGATAGATAGATAGATAGATAGATAAATAGATAGATAGATAGATCCCCGCCAGAGCCTGGGCGAAGCCGGGCCGGGCAGCTAATATTTATCGTTTCCATCAAGGGGACTTAACATAAGAAAAGTTATTTCAAGGGTCATAACTTTTAATAACATCACTATTATTTTATGTATAGATTGTTGCATTGTTTTCAAAGATTTATAAACTTTCTGTCTATAGTTATTTACAGGCATATGAGTTGTAATAAATAATGATATAATCTTTAAGGCATTTTCATAATTTTTATAAAAGTAATGCATCTATTTAAATAGTGAAAATTTTCTAACACATCTTTTTATGTTTTTAAAACCAGTGTTCATTAAAAATAATGGATTTATTTTAGATTAGATACGTTAGAATTTTATTTCTGTACTTTTTTTCGGAGTGGAACTTTTGAAGTAATCGAAGCATTTGTTTTTTCCGTTCGCTTGGCAGAGAGAAGGTCAGTACACAATTAAATGGGTATATTCTTGATTTTGTTTTTGTTTTTAAAAAAAAAGTTGGCCGCGATTTTTCATTCAATGTTGTGGGTGTGCATACCTTATGCATACCCTACACGCAGCACGCCTGTTAACATGCAGGTTGTTGTTTGTTTTGTTTTTTTCTAAAAAAAGAAGAAGTCTATCCTTTGATGTACTGTTGCCTCGCATCCCAATTATTCCAACAGACATGCCATTCGAATTCAAACGCCTGCAGTTTCCAGTGCGACTTGCATTTGCCATGACGATCAACAAAGCACAGGGACAATCGCTACAAGTGTGTGGACTAAATTTGGAAAATCCGTGCTTCACATATGGACAGCTATATGTGGCCTGCTCACGCGTTGGAAAACCTTCGGATTTATTTGTGTACGCACCAGACAGAAAAACAAAAAATATTGTTTATCAAAAAGCACTACATTAGACATCAAATTTGGTGTTCGACCATAACTGAAAAATTATACGTCAACATTTAAAAAACTAAATAATCCTAACATTAAATGAAATTTTCTAGCTGCAACCAATAAATTAGCTGCGAGGGCCCAGGGGCCGAACGCATACTCTGTACGCTTAGAGAATGTATTTAAATGTATAATGACTACTTATATGAATTTAATGAGACGCTCCCCGCCAGGAGCTGGGCGAAACCGGGCCGGGTCAGACAGACAGACAGACAAGCAGACAGACAGACAGATAGATAGATAGATAGATAGATAGATAGATAGATAGATAGATAGATAGATAGATAGATAGATAGATAGATAGATAGATAGATAGATAGATAGATAGATAGATAGATAGATAGATAGATAGATAGATAGATAGATAGATAGATAGATAGATAGATAGATAGATAGATAGATAGATAGATAGATAGATAGATAGATAGATAGATAGATAGATAGATAGATAGATAGATAGATAGATAGATAGATAGATAGATAGATAGATAGATAGATAGATAGATAGATAGATAGATAGATAGATAGATAGATAGATAGATAGATAGATAGATAGATAGATAGATAGATAGATAGATAGATAGATAGATAGATAGATAGATAGATAGATAGATAGATAGATAGATAGATAGATAGATAGATAGATAGATAGATAGATAGATAGATAGATAGATAGATAGATAGATAGATAGATAGATAGATAGATAGATAGATAGATAGATAGATAGATAGATAGATAGATAGATAGATAGATAGATAGATAGATAGATAGATAGATAGATAGATAGATAGATAGATAGATAGATAGATAGATAGATAGATAGATAGATAGATAGATAGATAGATAGATAGATAGATAGATAGATAGATAGATAGATAGATAGATAGATAGATAGATAGATAGATAGATAGATAGATAGATAGATAGATAGATAGATAGATAGATAGATAGATAGATAGATAGATAGATAGATAGATAGATAGATAGATAGATAGATAGATAGATAGATAGATAGATAGATAGATAGATAGATAGATAGATAGATAGATAGATAGATAGATAGATAGATAGATAGATAGATAGATAGATAGATAGATAGATAGATAGATAGATAGATAGATAGATAGATAGATAGATAGATAGATAGATAGATAGATAGATAGATAGATAGATAGATAGATCGATCGATCGATCCCCGCCAGAGCCTGGGCGAAGCCGGGCCGGGCAGCTAGTATCTTATATTTATCAAACCATTGTCAGGTCTGGTCCAGTTCTGTTGGATTTTCAGCAAATCAGCGAGGGGAGTGCCTGAAGTCTTCTCATACACCGTCATGATTCTGACATCTGGGTAGTTGTGAGCATCAGCAATTTCTGCTGCAGCATTTAGCATCTTAAATAAATGACAGATACAATAAAGTGTGCATAACATGTGAAAAGGAGACCACCAGCAGCTTTATTTTTATTTTTTATTTTGACACATCGGCTAATAAATAATAAATGTCTAATTCATTTAATAATTTTGTTGTTTTGAAATAATTTGAAGAGATTGATTAATGCTAAAACATGAAACAAAAAACTATTTATCACATCTACAGTTTTTTCCCCCCATAACGAATCTTAGAGTGTTTACATTCTAGAGAAGCATTCATTCAGTTGCAGAACCACATCTAGATACAGTTAGCTGTGATAAATGAACCATGGATAAATCCGTGGACAAAAATAAATGGCAGACACTGACTGAGATAGATAGTTTGAAAGGTGCAACTCATGATCATTCCATGCTGGATAGTGCAAGTGATTATGTTTCTCGACAACCTTCTGTTTTCTGTGTTTTTAATAACTTTGTCTGCTGACTGTCATCTGTGACACTCTGACACTCCATTCAGAATTTTCTTCTTTTTTTTTTAACATGTCTTAACACTCAATCTTCCCGTTGTCATAATGTTCTCCAGATTTTCATATAATGTGATTAAAAACTGTCATGATGTGTGTACTTGTCTGTCTGTGTCAATTTGCCTTGTGTATTAATTGGATAATGGTCTTCTTAGCCAACCATGGGACTCAAACCCTTCTTAGGTTTTCACATTTCTATGGCCTTTCTAGTCTAGGTACTCAAGCTCCTTGAATTATGAGGGACAAAAAGCTTTATAAAACTTCTAAATATCTCCAAGACAAAATGTGTGCTGTAATTACCTTACATTCCCCTCTGCTGCATTATGGGTACACTTTTACTATCATAGTAGGCCTACATACTAGTATTTGACTTGTGCAATGCTTTCAGCGGGCCGCTCTGCCGAAAGGGACCGAGCCATATGGGGGACTGCCGCTTCCATCGTCTATGAACTGTATTTTCCACGGAGGACTTTTGTGTTGGTATTCTTACGGCGGCATTATGCACAGTGTACCTGTGCGGGCTATTGGCTTGTCGAGACTCATGTCTATTCCAATTTTCACATAGGGCAGTGAGGAGTATAATGGGGATGACCCGTTGCCGCAAGTTGGAACAGCGACTAACTAACTAACTAGTATTTACCTTTCACAAACAAGCAGAAGGTAAGAGGAACACACTATTGTATCCATCCATAGAACAACCACGTGTCAAGCAACCTAGTTAACATGAGAGATGTTAAAAGGGGTTCCAATGGAATCAACTCAGTATAAATTAGCATCTCCTATAAGTGAAGCCTGACAACTATTATGCTGTATATGGTAAATAGCCTTAATATCAAGAACAGACATTTACTAACCTGAATAGTTGTAAATTGCATGTTTGATTGACCCGAGCAAAGCCAAACGTCTCCAAAAATAACATCAGTTAGGCTGACTTCAATTCCTTGTGACAGAGCTATAATATTTACTGCTGCTCCTGCAGTCATGGGGTCTAATAAAACACTCCATACTCCTATTCCTGGGCCTGGAGAATGCCCCGTCCTAACAGTAGTATCATAACGTTTATAATAATCTGTAGAATGCACCTAAAATATTAAAAACAAAATATATACTCAAGTGTTAAAAGACAAATGTTGCCTATGCATCTGTGCTGAGAATGAATGTTAGGCTGTAAGATTTAAAGCCAACATTCAAGAACAATGGATACATCTTAACAACAAAACCAGTATAGGTAATATCTATGTAAGACTTCCAACAAACAGATTTAAAATTCACCTCTTTAATATAATCCATGTTTAAACCACATGATGACTTAACTATAGTACATACTAGGTACTGTTCCTTCATCTCTGTAAACATAGAACAATGTCCTTATTTCTTTAATTGCTTCAGATACATGTCAACTTATAAGTATCCTGGACAAATTTATCAAATATCATAAATTAACTTGAAAATGTGAAAATTAAGACCAGATGCCTTGATTCTTTCCTGGAAAGTTGCATTTTCACCCTTTATTTCAGATTTTTTTCACCATTCATGGTGTGAATTTGTCCTGGGTTTTGCCAAGCTGTCTTGAATTTTCCAGGTTATGTGAAATCTTCTTGACATAAGGCAACATTTCAGTATTATAAAGTTATATAAATAATATTCAGTTTGCAGCTAAATTTACAATACAAAGCTAAACACTATGTTCAAAGTTTCAGATTTTTGAACAATATATGGCAGCAGCTTCAGCTATAGTATATCTTGTATAACAATGGAACAGTGTATGAATAATAGCAACAAAACTGAACTGTTGAACAACAATAGCATTGTCTCTCTCTCTCTCTCTCTCTCTCTCTCTCTCTCTCTCTCTCTCTCTCTCTCTCTCTCTCTCTCTCTCTCTCTCTCTCTCTCTCTCCCCCTCTCTTTTTTTTCTCTGTCTGTCTGTCTCTCTCTCTCTCTCTTTTTTTTTCTCTGTCTGTCTGTCTCTCTCTCTGTCTCTCTCTCTCTCTCTCTCTCTCTCTCTCTCTCTGTGTGTGTAAATATATGTGTATATAAATGCATGTGTGTATGTGTAAATACGTATGTGTATAAACATGTGTACATATGCATGTGTATGTGTGTGTATTAGAAATTCAACCAGGGGTTGGGGTTGATTGCAGCGTCCTGCAAAGAATACAACATTTTAATATACAAATATATCTATATGCAAACACACATGCATATATACACATGTACAAATAATATACAAATATATATTCCCATTCCTATTTCTGGTACGAGTACCCCCTTTCAGTCTTCGAATTTTCGACTTAGCTATGTAGGGGTGTTTATGGTGTAGCTTGAAGTTTGTCTTTCGTACTTTGGGCTGCTTGTTGTCAGCTTCCCGGCGTTTGATGGGTTGATTGCGTTCGTTACTTTCTTGATGAGGTTTTTCATGTCTGGACAGAGTCGCGCACTTGTTGAGGCCCGGCGTAATTGTGGTCTCACCCCGTCATATGGTGCTGTTTCCTTCAGGGAGCTTTACCTGTTGTCGTTTCTCCTGGTGTTCCTCCTATTTCCCCGTCGTGGGTTGCCTTCGAATCTTCTCGGTGTTCGCCAGTCGGATCTTGGTGGTGAGTGGTAGAGTTCTTCCTCTGTTGCTTCTTCTTCTGTTTGTGTTCTTGCATCTTCTGGTTCGGGTGTGGCTGTCTGGGTCTTGAGCAGGTCAAATATCTCATGAAATGTGTCTTCTGACTTTCGTTTCACATCTTGTATAGTAACTAGCTGTTTTTCGTTCTCATCCCTTAAAGCAGTCATTCGATCGAGATCCTGTTCTATTTTCTGCTGAACTCGCTTCATTTCGTCCAGGATGCGCTGACCGGCCGTTATCTTTGTTTCCTGCTTCTTGTCTTTTTCTTCTTCCATGCTTGATAGCCTTTCTTCTGTCTCGGCCTTCATAGCAGCCATTCGAGCTACATCCTGCTCAATCTTCTGCTGAACTTGCTTCGTTTCGTCCAGAATGCGCTGAGCGGCTGCAATCGGAGTCTTGTCTTTTCCTTCCTCCATGCTGTTGAACTTTGATCGCAGATCCTTCAGTTGGCCTTCAAGTTGCGCTTTGCCGCTTTTTGTGAGTCGATTGGTGACCTCGTACTGCCTCCTAGCTTCTTTATAGGGCAGGTTAGTCTTTATGGCGATCTTCATGGCTTCCTTGCTGTCTTGGTGGCAGGGGCAGCCGAGGTACCTGGCGCCGTGGTTGCCGAGTCAATTGGCGCACTTTCTGTTAGTGTTAGGCCTCCTGTAGATCTTTGCATGTTTGCACTGACTGTATGGATGAGGTCCAGAGCAGTATCTGCAAACCTCAACCTCGCTCTTGCATGTGGCACGGGCGTGCCAAATCTTCTGGCACTTAGAGCACTGCAGCACTCTCGGTATGTAGTTCTCTGGAACCTGGTCTCTCTTGTCCCATCTCATGTATTGAGGGATCACTCGGTCCTCCGATGTTACTATGACGACTGTGGAGGGGATGTTGTTCTTTCCGATGATCCTCTCGGCATTGGTGACCTTGAATTTCTTGTTCTCCATTGTCAGCATCTCCCTGATCTGGTCGTTGGTGAGATAGGTCTTGACTCGTTTAATGACCCATCGTTTTATCATGCTGTATCGGGTTGCTTGTATTGTGATGCCGTGGTGAAGCTTGATGTTGGCCTTCTCTCCTTGAGCGAATTTCTGCATAAGTGCTGTGGCCTTTGGGTTTTTGTTGATGGAGACCACTACTCCATCAGGTGTCTTGATTAACTGGCAGATGCTGTTTCTTCCCAGCTCGTCTTCCAGTATCTTGATTATCTTGCATGTTGGTAGCGCCGACAGTTTGGCTTCTCCCACGCTTGTCTGTTTATACAACAAGTTGCCGGTGAAGTCCTCAGTTGTTGTAGTTTCCTCCGATGTTGGGATCTTTGGTAAACTGGGCTGTTTCGTCTTGGTGTTGTTGAAAACTTCACGGCTGCTGCTGGCTTCAGTTAAAGCTGTAGTTTCTGACGTCGGTTGAGCTGCGGGTGCGGCTTCATCTGGTGTAAAAGTGGTAGCTTCATTTAATGTTTCCTCAGGTTCTGGTGATGTGCTGCGGCTAGCAGACACGTTGTCTTCTTGCATCATCTTGATAGTCTTGGCGGCTTCCACGCTGCTCATTTTGAACGTCGGGTGTCTAGTGGAGTTTTTCTTGTGACGTGCCATTTTCTAACACGCGGCCGCCTTCCGATAAGGCGACTTGCTCTCGATAGGGCGTCGAGTCGACTGTGTGAGATATTGTGGATGACATATATATATATATATATATATATATATATATATATATATATATATATATATATATATATATATATATATATATATATATATATAGAGAGAGAGAGAGAGAGAGAGAGAGAGAGAGAGAGAGAGAGAGAGAGCGAGAGAGAGCGAGAGAGATACACGAGGGGAAGTAAATAAGTATGTCACAAATGGCTGTAGAAAAATAACTAAACATAATAACAACTTGAAACAAGTTTATTTCCATACATACATTGTCTCTTTATTTCTCAACATAATTTCCACCAACATTGATGCACTTATCCCATCGTTTTATCAGTCCTCCCAAACCAGCTGCATAGAACTGTGTGCGCTGTTTTCTAAACCACGTTTTCACTTCACATTCAACTTCGGCGTCATTCGCGAAATATTCTGAAACATCCACCTTACAGCCCCGACTTAGCCCCTAGCGATTTCCGCCTTTTTGGTCCACTGAAAACCCACCTTGGTATGAGACAGCCCTTATAAGGACTTTGAATTTGGTCTTTTTGCCGCCTTTTTTGTGTATAGCCCGTAGCAGCTTTTCGATGTTTTCATTTTCTTCCTTGTGCCTTTGTTCTCTTTCGATTTTGAGTTTTTGTTGCCTTTTGATTTCTTCCTCTGTGGTCAGCCATGGGACGATTTCTCCTTCATCTATATAGTATGCCTATGGGTGTACGTCATTCGTGTTTAAGTCTGGGCATTCTTTACAGGTACGGTAGGGCATTGGTTTTCCCTTGTGTTTCTTGAAGTTATTTTCTTTTTCTTCCATGCGCCTTCTGTATTCCTTGCACCTAAGTTCATTTATCCTTTTTTATCTCTGCGAGTTCTTCATCGGTAAATATTGGCGGTATCGGGGCGTCCTCTCTGTGTTGTTGCTGGTACAGACAGCCCATGTATCTTGCTCCATGCTTGCCCAGGCAGTTGGCGCACTTTCTTTTGTTGTTGGGTGCTCGAAAGTCCGCGTCCAGCTTGGCCAGCGGACACTCCTTGAAGGCGTGATGATCGGCGCAGTACCGGCAAATTTCCGTCTTACTGCGACATGCTGCTCTGCTATGGCCGGCCCTCTGGCATCTGGAACATTGATTGACTCTTGGGATGAATCTGTCTGACTGTTGTATTTTCGTGTTGATTGAGACTGTCGTCGGCACTTCGCTTCCCTCCGTCGTCACCACTGCCAAGGTTGTAGGTATCTTGGAGTAGGTGAGGAGCCGCTCCGCCTTCACGAATCGGATATGATGATTCTCTTCTCGTAGCTGCTTCAGGATTTCTTCATCTGATAGCTCCACTTGTATACGCTTGACGATCCACCTGCTTGTCGGTGAGTCGGTGTTTCCGACTCTGGTGTTTTTCTCCTCCCTCTGCTTCTCAGTAGGTTTGGCTCTTGTCTGTGATGGACTTTCGACGGTCTCCCTCGTGGTGGCTTCAGTAGTAGCTGTAGTTTCAGGTTCTTTGTTACAGCTCGCAGGCAGGCTCCCCACGTTCTTCTTCTTGTTGGCTCCCACGCTGGACATCTTGGTTGCCACGTGTCTTTTGATGTTCTTGCCACGTGCCATTTTCCCCCCGTATCAGGCTTCTTGACTTGTTCAGGTGACTTGCTTGATGGCGCTCGCAGTTGCGAATGACGACGCACACGCGCACACACACACACACACACACACACACACGCACGGACGCACGCACGCACACACACACACACACACACACATATATATATATATATATATATATATATATATATATATATATATATATATATATATATATATATATATTCACATGTATAAACATGATTGTAATCACACACATGTATTCACTTCTAACTCTCTTTCTCTCAGACTACCACACACCTACACACATGAAACTCTGCTCACTGTCCCTGAGCCAGCGATGTCAGCATACGTGTATGTATGCATCTCCTGCATACTGGGTTTGAAATCATCCACAGGCGATTTGGAATCAGACCGCCTTGCACTGATTTTCAAAATCAATGGCAAACTATTGAACGCAAAACTGACTAGAAAATCGCAAACTTTTTCCATGCAGAACTTTTTCCTGTAAGTCTTTCAAAACGTATCCCAAAAATAACCCTGATCTCTATAATTTCTTTGACTGCTAGTTTTCTAGTCATCTGTGCAGAATGTAGTCTACCATTACTTTCCTTATTATAAATGACCATACTGGATGACCCTAGTGATTGTCTCTATAAAAATTAATCCTATGCCTATCACTGCAATCTTAAGACCATAACCAACAACTATCTGCATGCTGCTCTCAAGCTCAGACTTCCACATGCAACTATGGTTTTAGATTACCCTCCACCTTTCCCAAGGGTGTTCCATTGGCTAACAGAGGCAAGGATATGTGTATATACATACCACCACAGTAACTTCCGTGCCTATTCCTGGAGAAAACCCATAAATCTTAGCCTTTGCTGGTGCTTTCTGCAGGACCATGTGATCTTGGAAGTGTTTGGCAAGCGAAAACTGAACAGCCTGTGGTTTCTCATTCTCTGCTAATTGTGTTTGCTGTTTGAATCTAATATCTGTAAAGAGATATTTGTCAGACAGACATTATTTAATATCTCCATATCATATTTCTCTGTAAATTCTTTGAGACTTTTACTATATAGAAAAGAATAATGGAGGATACAGTTTAAACTCAGGGGAAAAGTTGTTAAACATGCATGAGACAATAAACTTCAACAACATGGACTGTAAGTACACAATGATTTCAAAACACTGTAAGTACACAATGATTTCAAAACAACTATTAAAGAACATTGTTAATTGGAATAAAATCCAACATTTATGTTTCAAATTGGAGATGGTTGAAAAATGTTGCCTTGTACTGTTAAAAGTCAAGACATGTACCTAGAAATTGGTGTGAACAATAGTACTTCTCTAGGTATTAACCCCTTGAGGCAATGCACTTCTCTCATTGTTGGAAAAACAACACCCGTGAAACAGATTCTTCATGTTTGGAAACAGGAAGTAGTCACTCTGTGCCAAGTCCGATGAGTATAGTGGATGGAGCATGATGCCTTAAACAACAACGCTGAGCAAATTCTATGGTGCCACAAGCTGCATGATCCGGAACATTGTTTCTGGACAGCATTCCATGTCTTTTTCACTTGAATTCTTCTTATGTCTCATACCTTCTGAAGAAGGTTATGATAGTATGTTACGTCGATATAATGACCAACAGAAATTTAGTGAAGATTACCCCTTGGCAATCCCAATAGACGGTGAGCATGATTTTTCCCAAAAAAGGTAGTGTCTTTACCTTCTTTGGTGTTGCTTCATACACACCAGCACCAGTATTTTTCTCAATTTCTCATGCACAATGCATCCTGAGTGTGCCATGTATGTACAGGACATATAAACCAATAGTGTGCCTTTACAATGGCACACAGCACTTCCATATATCTTAATGATTCCTTAGTAAAGTGCAAAAATGTATGACTGTCCGTTATACTTTTATATATACTATCAGATTAGAATTCACAGAATGTACGGTATGTCACCTTCTTCAGTTTCCAAAAGTCTGCAAGACTCTTAGCTAGAAGCACATTATCTGCCTATTTATCTTTATCTCTGCTGATGTCATTTCAGTCCGCAAGATTCTGTTCTCATAGTTCTAGTTGCATACGGTCCGTCTATCTTATGGGTGGATGTCTTTTATTTTCCTACTTGGATGTGTAGATCTAGTTCCATGATGTCCCTCTATCTTATTTGTGGAGATGTTTACTTCTTTACTTGGATGTGTAGTTCTAGTTCCATACTCTCCCTCTATCTTATTTGTGGAGATGTTTACTTCTTTACTTGGATGTGTAGTTCTAGTTCCATACTCTCCCTCTATCTTATTTGTGGAAGATGTTTACTTCTTTACTTGGATGTGTAGTTCTAGTTCCATGATGACCCTCTATCTTATTTGTGGAAGATGTTTACTTCTTTACTTGGATGTGTAGTTCTAGTTCCATGATGTCCCTCTATCTTATTTGTGGAAGATGTTTACTTCTTTACTTGGATGCCTAGTTCTAGTTCCATGCTGTCCCTCTATCTTATTTGTGGAAGATATTTACTTCTCTACTTGGATGTGTTCAGTGTAAATCTGTCCGTCTGAATTAATTAATTCAGCATGGCATCCCAACTTATTCTTTTGTATTTCATAACACCAGCAATGGGTATTTATACATTTGCTCTAGTTATGTCTTTATTCCTGTCCACTGTGAGCTTGTCTTACAATTATTGAATAGGTCTAAATATTCTTCTAAACACATTGTTTTCAGAAAATTGCAGTCGAGCAAAAACATGTTTTGTTATGCTTTCTTATTACTTCAACATTACATCTTTTTAATCATCAGTTTAAAGTGGTGATCGAGTGAAATGGCGAGTCATGACCGCCCACGCTTTCCGGCATGGCACATGATTGATTGATTGATTGAATCATCAGTTTCTTTTAAATAAGTTCACCTTTGCTGAATTTTTATTTCGCTCGCTCGCTTTTGAATTCAAGCATAGTCCATACACAATATTTATAGTAGTGATGGACTGAATTTTGCGTGAGGATTAGCTTTCCCATTAAGTGTCCCTCTCCATCAGGCGAACCCACTCCGACTACAGAGGTATTTGCAATTTACGTCCCCAAGTCAAGGACGGCAGGTCAACATTTTAGCCCAGCTGTCCGGTGTACGGGTTAACCGCTAACCTCGGCATCAGCAAACCGGATTGATTGATTGATTGATTGATTGATTTAGGAACCGACATCACAGCATTCAGGACATTCCCATAAGCGCTCCCGGATGTTTAAGAACACGCGTTTTTGCCCATTCGACCATGCTGACCTGCACCTTTGCTGAATGAGATATTACTTGTTACTATAAAATATTTAATAGAGTATAATGGGCTGTATTACAATGCATAATCTATTTACGGTGCATACTATGGTATACTTTGAATCACGAACACTGAATAAAAATGTTAAAAATAAACTGGAAACCACAGAGATGAGGTTTCTATGTAGAATACTCAAATTCACAGAGACAGCTAAGATGACCACTATCCCCCATTCTGCAAGAGGCCAACTCACAAAGACATACGCTTACGCATATCGGACAAGACTATTATGATTGGGTCATGTCATAAAGTGAGAATGTGGCAGTCGGGGTGTTGAAGGTGTTAAAGACAGGTCGACACAGGGAAATGATGAAGAATATAAGACTTGTCATATTCATATATTCCTACAAGGACCAACTACTTTGAAAAAGGGTAATGCAAAATGTGTCATTTGTGTCTTTGCTTTTGGTGGTATGTAATGGGCACATCAGGCTGTTCTTCTTTTGCTCCTTCCTTAGCCAATCGATCATTTCTGTCGTTTCCAGGTACTCCACAGTGGGATGGTATCCACTGTATGATGACCTTATGCTGTCTGCTAAGTTCAGAAAGTAGTGTCCTTAGTACTGGCAATTTCCCAGACAGGAGCGCCTCGAGTACTGATTTTGCATATGTCAGTAGCACCACAAGTTGTGTACCATGGCTGGTATTTAGTAATTTCTCTGTTGCTATTTTGATTGCCTCAATTTCAGCATCATAGTTATGGCAGTACTTTCCTGTTGGTACTCTGGCCGTGTCCATAGTATTATTTGAGTATTCTATGTACACTCCCGCTCCTCCATTTCGACCAGCGTTTTGTGTTGACGAATATGTGTAGGCTCGGATCCAGAGGTCCTGTGGGTATTCTTCATCAAGGAAGCTGAGACTGGCTGTTCTGCACTGTACACTGTTCTGTTCTTCCTTGTCAAATATTCCTCTCACTTTTGTCTGGATTTGTAGTGATAGTCTATGTTCATCTCTCCATGGGGTTCATTCACCCTGGAATAGTTGTCAGGGGGAAACCAACTGTGGGCAGATCTGTATTTTCTCTGCAGAGTCGTTTGGCCTGGTTGATAAAACTGTTTCTTTTCAACCGCCCCATAGCTAAGTTTTAAAATCTGTTCTTCATAGCCTGGACTCCATAGCCTGGCAAGCTGAGGAACTTTTCTGCATGTATTAGCGTTTTCGTATCTCTGCGCTCTCTCAGTGCTTGTGTCCTCCCCAACTTCTCTATCTCCACTACAGAGGTAGATCTCATCACTCCCGTGGTGACTCTAAGTGCTTGATTTTGCACCTTGTCCAGCTCTTGTAGTGTGGTTTTTTATGCTGAACACCACGCAGTTGATCCGTATTTCAGTTGTAGTCTTATGCTCTGTTGATATACTTTGCTAAGTATTTTCCCACTGGCTCCCCATGTGGTTCTACTTAGTTTTCTCAGGATGGTTATTTTCCTTCTGGCTTTTGCTACTGTTTTGTTGATTTCTTTCTCTGTGTCAGCCTGTCATCCAATGTTACTCCAAGGTATGTTGGTTTCTTATCTTCTCTTATGGGTATTCCATTTATCGAAATGATCCCTGCCTTTTGTTTTTGGAGAGAGGGTAAATAGAGTGGTGCTGCATTTGTCCGTGTTTATGCTGACACACCATCTATTTGCCTATGCAACAAATGTATCTACAGCTCTTTGTAGTGATCTGGTGACCACTGATGCATGTTCATTTGTGCTCCACAGAACCAGGTCATCAGCTTACATTGCCGCTTTAATTCCATGCGGTAGAATTATAAAATTTAATATAATTATAATTATTATAAAATAGCAACAAGATCATTGATGAAGATTAGAAAAAAGTGTGGGGGACAATATCCGCCCTGGGGAACACCGTGACGCAATAGTACTTTCTTGCTCTTGAGTCCGTCTATCTGTACTAGGGCTCTTCTGTTGAGCAAGTATGCTTTCACTCATTTATACATTCTTCCATTGACTTTACAGTTTCTAAGTTTCTTCATCAGACCTTCTTTCCAGACTTTGTCAAAGGCTTTCTTCAGATCCACCCATGCCACAAGCACCAGCTTCTTCTCTTGGAATGCATCCTCAATTTCTTGAGAGAGGTAGGTTGTCTGATCTTCCGTAGAGTAGCACTGCCTAAAGCCAGCCTGTTGTGGCACAAGGATGTTCTCACTTTCAATGTATCACTGCAGTATGTGATTGATGATGCGCTCCACTGTTTTGCAGAGACAGCTGGTGAGGCTAATTGGTCTGTAGCTGGTGGCAGTGGAACTATCTTTCCCTTATTTTATGACTGATTATCATGATTGCTTTTCTCCAGGCTTGTGGAACACTGCCTAAGGTCTGCAACAGCTTTGCTTTGGCCTCTGTTCCTAGGTTCCTGATCATTTCATTGGAGATACCATCAGCTCCTGATGACTTTCTCATTTTCAGTTGTGACGTAGCTAGCTACAGTTCGCTGATTGTAATAGGTGCCTCCAGTACTTCATTTACTATTTCTTTCTGTCCTGTATGTTGCCATTTCTCTCGAATCTCTTGTTATTTCTCTGGACTAATTTCGATATTGTTATCTTGTGCGAATGAGTCCGCAAAATGGTCAGCTGTTTGCTTTCCTGTTAAGATGTTTCCGTCTTTATGTAGTGCAATTTTTGAGTTTCCCCCTATGCCCTCATCGTTAAGTTGTTTTATTAGCTTCCACAACGTCTTTGCGTCTCTTTCAAAGTTCAGTGACTCTGTTTTCTCCTGCTAGCTTTTCCTTCTAGCCTGCAGCTTGGCCCTTTGAAATTTGGCTTTTGCGTGTTGGTATTTAATGTGGTGCTCTTGGCTGGGTGTGGCCTCTGCTTGCTTTCTACGCACTTCCACATCATTATGCAACTGTTCCAGTTTACTAGTCCAGTAGAGTATATAATGTTTACGGGCTCCTCTTGGTACTGTTTCTCGTGCTACCTGTAGTGTGCATTTCCCAAACTCTTCAACTGCTTTATTTATGTCTTTCTCAGTGTTAAGATGTCTAACCAGTATGCTGGTGCGATGCTTGTACACTGCCCAGTCTGCTTTCTTGTAGTTCCACCTCGAAAGGGTGCTGCTTTCACTTACAAGCTCATTTTCTACAGTTAGAAAGACTGGCCGATGGTCACAGCCACCAAGTTGTTTCCCAACAATTCGTGTAATGTTCCACTCCAGGTCTGGTGAATGAAAAGCCAGGTATTTGTAGTGCACCATGATCTCGAGTAGAAAGTATGTGGATCGGACGGTTTGTTAATCAAGATGAATCTATTCTCATCCTGCCAGTCTTCCAGTCTCTCTCCTTTCTGGTCCATGTGATCATAGCCCCAACTCTGCGAGTGGCTGTTGAAATAGCCACACACAATCATTTTTTTTTCTTTTAATGGTAGTGTGTCCAGTGCCTATGGGCAGTCACTTGGACAGTAGTAATTGATCAGATGTAGGTCTGTATTGCCTGTCTTAAGTTTAAGTGTCTGATACTCAGTTCCTTCCATGTAAACTTCAATTTGGGAAGCAGTGATGTTATTTTTTACAAGGGTCAGTATCCCACCCTTTCGGTCAGATCAGTACACTGGTAGTCTCTGATTTTGAAGGCTATATTTTCGTTGAGGTGAGTTTCTTGCAAGCAACATACACTTACCTGTTCTTGGTCTAAGATGTTTTCTAGTTTGTTTTTTTTGTTTTTTTTACTGACTCCCTCCGGATTGCAGTGCATTATTTTTAGTCTTTGTTTGGTATGGCCAGGCGCTCTTTTCTCAGGTCCCCTGGCTCCACAGGACATCTGAGAAGGACCTCCAGTAGTTGTGGTTGGATCCTTTCGAGACATAGGGCCCGGTGTTGCACCTGCCTGCGGGTCCAAAGCAGGGCGAGCACCATAACATTTAGCAGTAGTCGACATACCGGTCTCCCTGGCCTAGAGGTTAACGTCTTTCTCCGTAATCTCGTATATCCACGTGAGGAACATAACCTGCGCGAGAATCGGTAGCGGTTCTCGCCACATTGGTAACTTACGGGGTATGTGAGTCGGTCGCTCTGAAAGCAATGACAAACTAGTGAGCGTAGTCTTGCCTTGTACATCAACAGCAGCTGAAAGATGCTGGTGTTGACTGCAACGTCCTGTAAGGGATATGCAACATTAAACTAAACAAAATTGCGTGGCATCCTGATTTCTGTGGTGCGCCTCCTGGCTGGTTGCCTCCGTCTTCAGCCTCTTTCCTTTACTAGAGCAGACTGTGGTCTTACTCGAGTTTAGGTGTGTAGGCACGCAGACACATGTCTGCGCAAGCATGTACGTGCATACACATATAGAGCTTTCTGGTTATTTCTCGGCGCCAGTGACTCTCCGCCGCTCCTTCTCCTGTTAGTTAAAACAGGTCCGCCACGTGAAGGCCAGGAGTTGGACTTTTGCTGCAGAGGTGATGAATGCACCGAGCCATTGGGGTATTATACAAGGTTGGGCGCTCACCCCAACCCCGCCCCCGGCTACATAACAGCAACATTTGGAACCCCCCCCCCCCTCTCTCTCTCTCTCTCTCTCTCTCCTTTGCTTGCTCTCTCTTTCCTTTGCTTGCTCTCTCTCTCTCCCTTCCCCCTCTCTCTCTCTCGTTCTCTCTCTCTCTCTCTCTCTCTCTCTCTCTCTCTCTCTCTCTCTCTCTCTCTCTCTCTCTCTCTCGAGCACGCACAAACATATAGCATGCAACGGCAGATATGTACACACTAATACAACAAACCCTGTCTAGTGAATGGCTAATATTTCAATAAAGATACTGTTTCCTTCTTTCCGTTGTGTTAGTAAAAATCACTACCGATGAAACTGCCCCTCCCCCTTCCTACCTGTAAGTTTCTCTACCACGGACATCTGACGAACATTTCCTATGTCAGTACTGTCAGCACTGCTCAATAACAGAAACACTGCACAAGTTAGAATATTGACGTAAATGTGCATCATCGTGAAGAAAACAACTCCATATATCTAAACAGGCAACTGTTATACTTAAGTTGCGAAGAATTGGGTTTTTGTTGGCGCTTATCGATAAGCGGTAGACTTAATGGTTGTTAATTTGAATCGCCTATAGCAGTGGTTCTCAATCTTTTTTAGGCCCATGCACCCCTTCACCATATGTTTAGAACGTCATCCCCCCTCTGTTTTGTTCTTTCCTCCCTATAAATCCCCCCCCCCCCGGGCCCCTACACAGTATATGTAAAAATGGAAGCTAAATTTAATAACACATACTAGAACAAGTCTAGACGTCTACATGAAACGTGATTTGCTGGTCTACTTGCATTATAAAACGAATTTCAGAAGGGCGGAAGTACAGGTATGGAGGGAAAAACAATATCAAGTAATCGGTTCTTGTATTAACGCGATCTTGAAATAATCTTCATTTCCCCCCCCCCCGGAAACCTTAAATTCCCCCCCCCCCCCCGATCCCTCCCCCATTCTCGACCGGTTGAGAACCACTGTCTTATAGCTTCGCAATCACGTGACTGCAGTTCATGTGACTTGTGGGATATTTTCTTTTTTTAAACAAGGAGGTTGAATTATTTGGTTGTTTCGAGATTTCGGGTTTGAAGATTGATCACAACCCACTACTGGCAACGTTGTGGCATTCTAGTGTGATCATTTGGTCGCGTTTAGTGTGAGCCGCATGGTCAAGTGGTTACACACCCGCCTCACATGCCAGTGATCCGGAGGTTGGTCCCGGGTCCAGTCAGGGATATGCACTACTGACGAGCTCAAACGAGAGCGAAATACAAGTCTAGTGCTTCCAATCAGACGTGGACAAGGCCCAAGGTTCGTACCGGAATACGATCAGCGTTGCCAGTAGTGGGTTGTGTTCAATCTTGCAGCCAGGAAGTTGTCAATGTGGCCGTCTCAAACTTCAAACCAAGAAGGCGGTGGATTCAATCTCAGGAAAAGACAGCATTTTTCCAAGAACCACTGGTATCTTCTTCTTCTTCTTCTTCTTCTTCTTCTTCTTCTTCTTCTTCTTCTTCTTCTTCTTCTTCTTCTTCTTCTTCTTCTTCTTCTTCTTCTTCTTCTTCTTTCGTTCGCTTGAAATATGTCTATAACTGCAATGTTGTCTCTTGTATGAATTTAACTGTCTTTTTTAGTTCACTCAGCGGTCTATAGAGTTTATCTTCTATTGTCGTCTCTCTAGGCCAGAAGGTTTGCCTAGATATGTTGTATTTTGGGCAGTCTTAGCGTATGTGCTCTGCTGTCTGCGACTCCCATTCACATATGCACATGGCTGATTCACCAGTCTTGAATTTTGTATACATGTAGTTGCGTAATATATTGTGTACTGTTCTGAGACGCAGAATAATGACTCGTTCTGGTCTGTCCATAACATGATTGTCATCTTGAGCAGGTTTTGGTGGCTTTCTGACTGATTTGATCATTCTTTTCTTTTGGTGGTATGTAATGGGCACATCAGGCTGTTCTTCTGTTGCTCCTTCCTTAGCCAATCGATAATTTCTGTCGTTTCCAGGTGCTCCACAGTGGGGTGGTATCCACTGTATGGTGACCTTATGCTGTCTGCTAAGTTCAGAAAGTAGTGTCCTTAGTACTGGCAATTTCCCAGACAGGAGCGCCTCGAGTACTGATTTTGCATATGTCAATAGCACCACAAGTTGTGTACCATGGCTGATATTTAGTAATTTCTCTGTTGTTATCTTGATTGCCTCAATTTCAGCATCATAGTTATGGCAGTACTTTCCTGTTAGTACTCTGGCCGTGTCAATAGTATTATTTGAGTATTCTATGTACACACCCGCTCCTCCATTTCGAACAGCATTTTGTGCTGACCCATCTATGTAGACTCGTATCCAGAGGTCCTGTTAGTATTCTTCATCAAGGAAGCTGAGAGTGGCTGTTCTGCGCTGTACACTGTTCTGTTCTTCCTAGTAAAATACTCCTCTCACTTTTCTCTCGATTTGTAGTGATAGTTTATGTTCATCTTTCCATGGGGTTCGTTCTGGAATAGTTGTCAGGGGGATAACAACTGTGGGCAGATCGGTGGTTTCTCTGCAGAGTTGTTTGGCCTGGTGGATAAAACTACTTCTTTTCAACCGCTCCATAGCTAAGTTTTCAAATCTGTTCTTCATAGGGTGGCCTGGCAAGCTGAGAAACTTTTCTGCTTGCATTAGCGTTTTCGTATCTCTGCGATATCTCGGTGCTTCCCCATTTTCACTATAGGGGTTGATCTCATCCCTCCTGTGGTGACTCTAAGTGCTTGATTTTGCACTTTGACCAGCTCTTTTAGTGTGGTTTTTTTATGCTGAACACCACGCGGTTGACTGTATTCCAGGTGTAGTCGTATGCTCTGTTGATAAACTTTGCTTAGTATTTTCCCACTGCCTCCCCATGTGGTTCCACTTAGTTTTCTCAGGATGGTTATTTTCCTTCTGGCTTTTGCTACTGCTTTGTTGATTTCTTTCTCTATGTCAGCCTGTCATTCAATGTTACTCCAAGGTATGTTGGTTTCTTATCTTCTCTTATGGGTATTCCATTTGTCTATATGATCCCTGCATTTTGATTTGAAGAGAGGGTAAATAGAGTGGTGCTGCATTTGTCAGTTTTTATGCTGACACACCATCAATTTGCCCATGCAACAAATGTATCTACAGCTCTTTGTAGCGATCTGGTGGCCACTGATGCATGTTCATTTGTGCTCCACAGAACCAGGTCATCAGCGTACATTGCCGCTTTAATTCCATGCAGTAGATTAGCAACAAGTTCATTGATGAAGATTAGAAAAAAGTGTGGGGGACAAAATCCGCCCTGGAGAACGCCGTGACGCAAAGTGTACTTTCTTGCTCTTGAGTCCGTCTATCTGTACTAGGGCTCTTCTGTTGTGCAAGTATGCTTTCACCCATTTGTACATTCTTCCATTGACTTTACAGTTTCTAAGTTTCTTCATCAGACTTTCTTTCCAGACTTTGTCAAAGGCTTTCTTCAGATCCACCCATTCCACAAGCACCAGCTTCTTCTTTTGGAATGCATCCTCAATTTCTTGAGAGAGATAGGTTGTCTGATCTTCCGTAGAGTAGCACTGCCTAAAGCCAGCCTGCTGTGGCACAAGTATGTTTTCACTTTCAATGTACCACTGCAGTCTGTAATTGATGATGCGCTCCATTGTTTTGCAGAGACAGCTGATGACGCTAATTGGTCTGTAATTGTTGGCAATGGAACTATCTTTCCCTGATTTTAGGAGGGGTATCATGATTGCTTCTCTCCAAGCTTGTGGAACACTGCCAAAGATTCAGCTGTTATTGAAGATCTGCAACAGCTTTGCTTTGGCCTCTGTTCCTAGGTTCCTGATCATTTCATTTAAATAATATAAAATGACACAAAGTAGTGCAGCTTTACATAACAGATTTACGACACATACAGGTCGTTGTGGCGATTAGCCTTCATCAGGAAACAAACACATTCACAAACACAACATATAGTCAAGGAGATTTCCTGTGACTACATCAAAAGGTGACGACAGGACGAGAAGAACAAAAGGATGAAGCAATTAAAACAATGAAGAGAAAATGAGAATTGAAAAAAATGTTCATACTTACCTCACAGTTCCGATCTGTGAGTGACACAGAATACCATCACCTTCTGGTGACTTTCTCATTTTCAGTTTTGATATGGCTAGCTCCAGTTCACCGATTGTGATAGGTGCTTCCAGAACCTCATGTAGTATTTCATTCTATCCTGTATGTTGCCATTTCTCTCGAATCTCTTGTTTTTTCTCTGGGCTAATTTCGATATTGTTATCTTGTGCGAATGAGTCTGCAAAATGGTCAGCTGCTTGCTTTCCTGTTAAGATGTTTCCGTCTTTATGTAGTGCAATTTTTGAGTTTCTCCCTGTGTCCTCATCGTTAAGTTGTTTTATTAGCTTCCACAACTTCCTAGTGTCTCTTTCAAAGTTCAGACACTGTTTTCTCCTGCTAGCTTTTCTTTCTAGCCTGCAGCTTGGCCCTTTGAAATTTGGCTTTTGCGTGCTGCTATTTATTGTGGTGCTCTTGGCTGGGTGTGGCCTCTGCTTGCTTTCTACGCACTTCCACATCATTATGCAACTGTTCCAGTTCACTACTCCAGTAGGGTTGTAATATTTACGGGCTCCTCTTGGTACTGTTTCTCGTGCTGCCTGTAGTATGCATTTCCCAAACTCTTCAACTTTTTATTTATGTCTTTCTAAGTGTTCAGATTGCTAACCAGTATGGTGGTGCGATGCTTGTACATTGCCCAGTCTGCTTTCTTGTAGTTCCACCTCGAGAGGGTGCTGCTTTCACTTACAAGCTCATTTTCTACAGTTAGAAAGATTGGCCGATGGTCACTGCCACCAAGCTGTTTCCCAACAATTCGTTTAATGTTCCACTCCAGGTCTGGTGAATGAAAACCCAGGTCAGGTGTAGTTGTAGTGTGCCATGATCTCGGGTAGAAAGTATGTGGGTCGGACGGCTTGTTAATCAAGATGAATCTATTCTCATCCTGCCAGTCTTCCTGTCTCTCTCCTGTCTGGTCCATGTGATCATAGTCCAGCTTTGCGAGTGACTGTTGAAATCGCCACACACAATCATTTTTTTCTTTTAATGGTAGTGTGTGTAGTGCCTGTGGGTGGTCACTTGGACAGTAGTAATTGATCATCTAATATCACACAACCTGTTGATCTCTTGGGTAGTGAGTTCAGGCAAAACGAAACGCCAGTAGCGAAAACTTAGTAGCGAAACGCCAGTGGACCATGTCCTTATGCATTCTTTTATTTTTGGTAAACAGGGGGAAACGGCTTTCGGAAACTCTCAGTTCTCTTGTTTGCTCATATCTCCATGAAAGAGGGTTCTTTGGGTTATCTTCATACCACAATCTTTACATGGAGCGAGTATATATTTGTCTTTCCTTTCGGGTAGACCCGTTGGAGCGCCTTGCGTCAAATGTGCACTGGTGCAGCTGCTGGTCAATTGATGGCCGTGCCAACACCTACCGTTTGATAGTTGCAGCATGTCAACTAATTTAAAGATTACGACAGAGATGCAACATACTACTGAAGTAGTGGAAAGGTAAACTTGAGTTTTAGTTGGTTCAGGCAAAGCTTGGCCTATAAATATCTATTGTCTTAACGACTGAGAGGATATGGCAAAACAGCAGTCTTGCCATGTTGGGAGGGGGTGACCGTTAGCCGATCTGGTTACGCGTCTTGATCTTGGCATGGCAAGGGAACACATCTGAAGAATAAGTAGTTACCAAATGATATCGCTTGTTCTTGGCCGCTGATGGACGAGTGATATCTTTCTTCCTACGGCTTGCCGTTACTTAGTAGCATGTCTCTTTTAAATATAGGCACATTAGATAGCTACGGGGATGGGGTCCACCAATCTATAATCTATCTTCTTGAGCCAGGGGATGATAGCCACAGGACTATCTCTTTCGTCTGTCACTCGATAGGATGATGTCGGGAGGATAATGGACTCCTCTATCTCACTGAGAGAACCTGATCTTATCTACACTATGGCTTGTGCAGGACAATGCCGGTACATTGGGGCGACAGCTCAGTTGAGAGCGGCGGCCGGGAGGGGTAGTATCTTCTTTGAATGGGGAACTACACGGTGTGCCATATAACCCCACTTAACGGGGAGAAACACACAGATTACTAGGCGCACCACACCACAAGATCTTGGTTGCGAGAAAGGCATGGTTTGCAAGTGAGAGGAAAGCATGGAAATGAATGTGCCCAATAATAATAAAGGCTTGGTATGAGTGTGGAATGTGTGTCTTGTAGACCAAACGTTCCTAGGGTGGACAACCTGACATCAACCAGCTGGAGGTCGACTCAAACCCGGACGTAGCCAATCCAGGGGCTACCTGACAGGTCAGGCCCATATATTCGGGTATGGTATATACTGCATTGGGTCAAGCTCCTATATGTCAAATATATTAACTGAGACCCTATTGGTCCTCAGGATTGTGTGATGCATGAGTCCGCCCAGTCGCTCAATATTGTTTGTCATCTCCAGGGTCCTCTTTTGTTGGACGTGACCAAATCGGACAGTATCCACACAGCTTCTATGCTAGAGCCGAATACATCTGATGAAGCCAGATCAATGTATTAGCCATACTACACATGGTGTGCCTAACTCTGAGAGAGAGGCAAGGGTATATCTTGAGGAAATGACATAGGCCCGAGAGAAATTGAATTCTGGACTAAGTCTACGCATGATTATCCTGTATACCATGAGCAAATGACAATTTACGGTAATGGTGCATCTCGGGTCCTTTCAGTGACCTAGGCCAGAGAGCAGTTGATTTCAAGGCGGAGTCTGCACATGAGCATACCCATTTGGTACCGGACATTGATAGACACCGATCTATGTTAATTCCATGAACTATTCCCATTATGGGAAACCATAATTCAATGGAAGTCCTCAAAAACCAGTGGCTTTGATTCTACAGAAGCCGGTTGAACTTACACCCAAGTACCGGGAAGGAAGGAGCTTCTGGCACAAGTGGTGAGATGTATGTGGACAGATCGGACAATATATGAAGCTGGGTCTGTGACTATGGCAACCTGAGGCTCTGTGCCTGAACTTTATCTGTGTTGTGTCTGTTTAGAACTATCTGTTTTATCTGCCTTAATGTTTTCCTGTGCTGTTCTTTATTGATTTAATAAATCAAGTTTTAGTTTATTCCAACGATCACTGTTATATGTATGGATCAGCCAGAAGAACACGGCAGGAAATAGGCCCTTAGGTCGAAAGAAAGAGTGACAGTGAGTCCGGGGAAAACGGAGGAGGGTTGGCAGGTAAAGACCTATCCGAGCCAGGGCTATAAAGAGAATAATTTTGAAATATTGTGATAGGGCTATTTGGGACCCTCCACGTAGCTTGTTACAATTTCTGGGGGCACGTCGCGGGATATTTGAAATCCTGGTGGAGTTCTGGCTGATATAGTGATAGGGGACAGATATCCTTGTCTACTATCAATAGGTTCTGCCTACCGTGCCTGGCTATTGTCTGTACTCTGCCTGACACAGACTGACCGACATATGACGTGTTGTGGTCGTATAAACTATCCAATTGTTATTTGATCGATAAAGTTTTGATATAGAATTGTATACATTTCCCTCTGAGTTTAAGATGGCATCAACTGGGTTTAATGTCGCTGACGTACAGGCTACAGGGCGTGAGATGGGCTATGATGGAGCGGAGTTACAGAAATATGTGCAGGAAGTGGAAAGAGACTTCAGACAGGCTGTGCGCGAAGCAAAGAAAATTGAGGCGGAGGCTAGGAAGATGGAGGCCGAGCAGGCAGTCAGAGACCATGAGTTTCGTATGAGGTAGTTGGAGCTGAAAGCTAAAACGGCCAAGGAAAGCAAGGGTGCAGTTGGAGGCGCAGTTCTCCCTGAATCAACAACTTCTAGTGGCGGTCCATACCAGGCAATGAAGTTCCCATTACTCCCGTTCGATGAACACAAAGAGAAGATCGACCAGTATCTTCAAAAATTCCAGTCGATGGCTTTGGCTATGGGGCTGGAACGTGGGAAATGGAACTTGAAAATCTCGCAGGGCCTGAGGGGGACCGCGTACGAGGTCTACTCAAGGTTGCCACCTGGTATGGAGAATGACTATGAGGCTCTGGAAAAAAGCATTATTGAAAAGGTTCCAGATGACAGCCCATACATACCGTCAGCAGTTCAGAAAGTCCAAGAGAGAGCCAGGAGAGATGTTCGCAGCCTACAGTGTCAGACTGAAGTCTTACCTTTTGAAGTGGATGTCATTAGCTGGATTTGCTAACGACTATGAAAGTTTGGAAGAATTAGTGGTCGTGGACCAAATGAAGAGGATGATGCCTAGGCCATTGCAAACCTTCTTGCTTGAAAATGGGGCAGAAAGGTTAGACATAGTCAACACATTGGCGGAAAGGTATGTGCTAGCTCATGGGGATAATGGGGAATTGTCACAACCCAATCCCCGACCACCAGACACCTGGTCTGGAAAGAAGAAGAACCCTAAAACAGCTCACACCAAGAAGGAGGATCCTTTCGAGAAAGTTCCTATTAAGAAACCCTCTGGTAAGAGTCCACCTGGATCTCCTAAAAGAAAGTGGAGTGAAAAGTGGTGCGCCTATTGCAAATCTCCCACACACAATACGGTTGATTGCCGGCGTAAACAGAAAGACTCTCACTATGCTGCTTGTCTTGTAGAAACCGGGGAAGGGTCTCACAAGGAAGTAGAAGGGAGGGATCTTGGGAACAATGATTCAGAAAAACCACCAGTAGTAGAAACGGTACTTGTGAACGGACAACCAGTTGAGTGTCTCTATGACACCGGTCTGCAGTTTGAGGCTGTAATTTCATCACACTTAGTGAGCCCGGAGCAGCTAACCGGAGAATCCATTGAGATTCAAACGGCGACAAAGAGTGCGGTAGCGATGTCTCTTCCAATTGCGAAGGTAGACATCAAATCTAAATATGTTACCGGCACTATACAGGCAGCCGTTCTGCTAGATCCTATCTTCCCAATGATCTTGGGTTGTCGCTACGTCTTTCTAGGGATTCCAACCGAACCCATGTACGTAGGGGCGATGCAAACCAGATCTCAATCGGAGGATGAGCAGACGCCGGCCTTGATCGTGAATCCCTTGCCTGGGGAGTTACGAGCTGCTCAAAGCCAGGATGCTACGTTGCAACCTTGCTTCAACCAGTTGCCCAAAAGTTCTGACCCACCAAGACGGGGTCAATATTATATGAAGAATCGGTTACTGTACCGGAGAGCCGGAGTGGAGGATCGCCAGCATGGACAGCTGGTAGTTCCTAAGGCTTATCGGGAACAGCTTCTTCATATGGGACACACCATTTCTTTCAGTGGACATATGGGTGTCGGGGCAACTCTCCAGCGCATTTCCTGCCATTACTACTGGCCAGGGATGACTGGAGACGTGCGTAGGTACGTCAAGTCGTGCCCAGAGTGCCAGCGTGTGGCACCAAAACACTGGACAGCTCCGGTAGTCCTGGGAGACATGCCCATTATGAACTCTCCTTTCGAGAGAGTTGCCATCGATCTTGTTGGTCCTCTTCCTCGGACTAGGAAGAGGAATAAGTACATTCTCACGATGGTGGATTGCTGTTCCATGTGGGGTGAGGCGATACCTTTAGCCACAATCGACTCTAAGCGAGTGGCTGATGCACTGATGGAGACCTTTACTAGGTTGGGATTTCCCAACCAGATCCTAACGGACAATGGGTCTCAGTTCTGTGGTAAGCTGATGGAAGAAGTCTTTCGTATCTTCCAGACTAACCACATTCACACAAGCCCGTACCACCCTCAGTCTAATGGGCAAGTAGAGAGGTTTAATGGTACCTTGATGACCATGCTTCGGAAGCTGGCTCAAGAGAAACCAGACAGATGGGATGAGTATATCTCAGCCGCCTTGTTCGCCTATCGGGAGGTTCCCCATGGGTCGACCGGGTTGCCACCAGCCACTCTACTATTCGGGAGGCCAATCAAGGGTCCCTTAGAAGCCTTATTGAGATGTTGGACAGAGGAAGAAACTTCCGAAGAAGTTGTATCCTCATATAAATACGTCGAAGAGTTAAAGAAGAAACTCCAGACGGGTTGGGCTTTGGCAGCTCAGAATCTGAGAGCGGCCAGGAAGAGACACGCGGCCTACTACAATAGAAGGACGAAAGATAGGTCTCTTAAGGTGGGGGATCGGGTTCTGTTGTTACTTCCAGTAGGTTCCAATAAACTCGAGATTGGTTGGCAGGGGCCTTTCCCGGTGGAAAGGGTTGTGTCCCATACCAATTATGCTATCCGGATCAGGGGGAAATCTAAAATCTTTCACATTAACCTCTTAAAAAAATATGAGGAACGATCCGATGGTACTTCTCTCCCACTCATGACTATGGCGGTCGCGATGGAAACTGAATCGGGCGAAGACGCGGATAGGGAGTATCCTTTACAACCTGGGGAAACCTATAAGGATGTACATATAAATCCTGATCTGTCGACTGAAGAAACAGAACTGGTCATCCGTTTGTTGGAGTCCCATCAACAGATTCTTACCGATCGTCCAGGGCGGACAGGGTTGGTCGAGTTTGATATGACTCTGACTACCCAAGACCCCATTCGCCAAAAAATATATCCAGTGCCCTTTTCGAAAGAGAAGGCCCTGGAAGCAGAAATCCAGAAGCTTCTGGAGGATGACATCATAACTCCTTCGACTTCTCCTTATAATGCCGGGGTTGTCTTGTTGAGGAAGCCAAGCGGAGAACACCGCTTATGTATTGATTACAGGCATTTAAACAGTTGTACGACATTCCAAGTTGAGCCGTTACCAAACACAAATCAATTATTTGCCAGATTAAATAGGGCAAAATACTTCTCAAAAATCGATTTAAGTCGGGGATATTATCAGATCCCTGTGAAGCCTGAGGTTCGGCCCATGCTCGCTTTCAGTACTCCGAGCGGCCATTACGAATTTAAGGTGATGCCTTTTGGGCTGAGCAATGCGCCCAGTGTGTTCACTCGCATGATGAGAATGTTAATAGACCCTTTAAAGGATCCCTCTGTGGTCTCGTTTATGGATGATATTCTCATCGCGTCTGACAATCTGAGTGATCACCTGAAATCCTTGGGACAGATCTTCAAAAGGTTAAAAGAGGAAGGGTTAACCGCCCGTCCAGCCAAATGCATGATTGGCTATCAATCCTTGGAATTTCTGGGACATACTATTACCCCAGGGGGACTGGTACCGGAAGAAAAGAATATTGAAAAGGTCCGTCTCGCACCCCGTCCTAGATCCAAAAAAGATGTTAGGTCTTTCTTGTCTCTGTGTGGGTTTTACCAGAAATTTATTCCAAAGTTCAACGAAATTGCGGCGCCGTTAACCGAGACTCTGAAGAAAGGATCACCAGATCTTATAATCTGGACCCCGAGCTGTGAAGAAGCTTATGGGAAGCTGAAACAGGCTTTGGTGGATAGGCCAGTCCTGCAACTCCCAGATTTGGAGAAAACGTTTGTTCTGAGAACCGACGCGAGTAACATAGGGATTGGGGCAACTCTGTTGCAGGAAGGGCGAGATAATCCTTCGGTGCTGTGTCCGGTGGCATATGCCAGTCGAAAACTGTTACCCGCCGAACGGAATTACTCCACCTTCGAACGGGAATGTCTAGCTCTAGTGTGGGCGGTACAGAAATTTCAACCTTATCTGTATGGAGTCCATTTCAAAGTGCAATCCGACCATCAACCTCTGACGTTCTTGGCAACTTCTAAGAAACTGAACGCGAGGTTAATGAGATGGTCATTGCTCCTACAACCGTATCAGTTCACGGTCGAATACATCCCCGGAAGGGAGAATGTGGGAGCAGATTTCCTATCACGGCATCCTATGGTTGAATGTGAGGGTGGGGTCATTCGAACAGAACCACTGACAGTAGAAAGTTCGTAGGGTTCGACTTTCTTAAGAGGGGGCCTATGTAGCGAAACGCCAGTGGACCATGTCCTTATGCATTCTTTTATTTTTGGTAAACAGGGGGAAACGGCTTTCGGAAACTCTCAGTTCTCTTGTTTGCTCATATCTCCATGAAAGAGGGTTCTTTGGGTTATCTTCATACCACAATCTTTACATGGAGCGAGTATATATTTGTCTTTCCTTTCGGGTAGACCCGTTGGAGCGCCTTGCGTCAAATGTGCACTGGTGCAGCTGCTGGTCAATTGATGGCCGTGCCAACACCTACCGTTTGATAGTTGCAGCATGTCAACTAATTTAAAGATTACGACAGAGATGCAACATACTTGTGACGAAACGCGTTTATCTGTCTTGGGTCGTCAAGTTCCCGCACTATTTTGGCGCGTCATCGGGGACTTTCCCAGCTAAAAATAGACTGAGGGAAGCCGATGGAGGACTTATTATCTAGAATCGTCTCGAAACACTGGAATTCGAGTAACCCGTGATGTTGGGTATCGCTCTAAATTCCCGTGCAGAGAGATCTAGAAACTCTAGGCGGGGAATGACGTTTTCCCGAGAAAGTATCTTTTCTCAAGAAGCACTCGCTTCTTGTGCGCATCGAGTTGGCACGAAGCGGGAAATTGGCTAAACCAGCCATTCACTTACTTTTGTTCGAAGAGAACAGACGCTGGCCTGAATGTGAGCCATTTTTGTGTTGCGTCTCACCTCAACCATGATTCGGCTGACTGTTATGAAAAGGAAGCTGAGAAGCCCTTGAACAGTTCGGAAGCTGACTGGAGAGCTGGTTTCACCATCCAGGTAGATATTTGGTTAAATCATTTAACTTTGCACGTGTGTTCCACACGCCATTGTGCTAACCTCATTACCTATGCGGATGTCCTTGCATACTAATTAGCAAACCGATCGATAACGCAGGTGACAATTAAGCGTGGGTTTGTTTACCGTGTGCTCGCGAATCAGCTGTTAGGAACGCCGTAATGTGATGTGGGCGATTTGGGTTCCAAATATATGTACCATATATTGCCAATCGTTGCATCTATTAGGTTGCTGTGTTAGAATAAAACCTAGTTACTTGTGCCGGATGGAAACTTAGATTATGTCAGTCAGTTGCTGAAGCCAGAAGAACGGTTAGAAAACCAGGTAAGTTGGTAGGTGGAGATTCAGACAAAATTGTGCTTAGTTACTAAGTAAAGGAAGAACTTAGTTCTGTGCCACCAGGAATGATGTCACTATTGTGTAATAACTTAATAGTGAATTCATTGTGTGGACCAGCGGATTTCTGTGGAAAGGTAAGTGGCTTTGGTGCTATATCTATATATATATGATGTGACATTGTGTATATATATTAGGTCATAGCATGTGATACTTCCTGGGGTAATTCCGAACACCGAATAGCTGGACGCGTGATAACACTGCGTGCCGTCGCGATGTAAATATGCGTTCTGAAATCTTGTCTAAGCTATCCTGTTTCTTTCATACTGGCGCTAGTGCGAGTGAATGCTAAGGTGCTGGAAGTATGGAAGGATGCAGGAGGCTGTATGAGACTGGGGAAATATAGAATATGGGGATGTGAAAGCAAGTTATGAAAGTATGTGTTGGTAGACCAAACCAACGATGAAGTTCAGTCCAGGCCAAGGCTAAACCACTTGGGAGGACAGAACTGGAACAGTACCCTTGGAACATGTGGGGAACATGTATTCTCAAGAAGGCTTCTTGACTCTAAGGTAGAGTCTGATAAGAAGAGTTTGCTGTGGCGTGGGCAGGTGGTCCCACCAGCAAACAGGCTTGTGTACATATTGGATGTGATCATGTACTATTCCTATATCCCGAGGGATGGTATATTGATCAAGTTTATGTTTCTTAATGTACATTGATGATGTTAGGAACGAGTCTAGGGACTCTTTACCTATTTGTTTAGTTCGATTAAATTAGAACAATAACAGCCTTGTATCATTACTGACGTTAGCGACGACTGGTAGATGATTAGGGATAGGTGAGACCAATGATCAGACTCGTCATTCTGATGTCTAGCTCTGTTTGACGGGCTGTTCTGTGAGGCCAGCTGACATTTGTGAACCCATGCTTGACTACTCTCCATATAGAGATAATGCTTTGGTTATATGAATAACTAACTAGCAGGACTGAGAATTGAGTAGTTTTGGTAGGATGCATGTGAACTAATGTTTGGGCCAGTGTACTCTCACCGGTCGCTCTTCCTTTTCAGGAGTTTGCCTGTTGAGGAACCAGTCAACTATAATTGTTGTTGGCAGAAAACCACTTCGTGTGACAGAGCGAAGGGTTCAGTTCTTTACTTATCACGCCAGACTCCATCACACCAGGTACCCAATGTGATTCACCATGCGTGAAGGTTGCTGCAAGACATACAACTGCCCTGAAGGTGCACGTGTGGGAAGTGATGGTTTGTGATCGTTTAAAATAGAAGATACTCTGGTTTTGCCAGGAACATTTCAGCATGTTGAGTAATCATGCTCGACAGGGAACACCGGTCCGTCTGGTTTGACGGGGGTTCTGCCTAAACGCAGAAGTAACTAATCTTCAGACACTTGAATGGTTCTTTGGACAGCTCGAGTAGCAGGTCTTGAGAAGAACTACACCAGTATGGACGTGTGTCAAGTGTAACCCGGTGGAAGGGACTAGGGATTATAGTCCAACCTGAATTGTTTCCGTAAAATAGATGTCTGATTCTATTCATGTACTGTTTCCGTATCCAGATTATCAACTGTGTTCTAGAAGGACTCAGTAACTTTTCAGTAGCCATATCTGATCCTACAAAGTGTGACTGTAAGAGACCATTGAATTGGTCAATGCCATATCGGTTCTGCAGTGGGACTGTGCTATGAGTGACAGACCATTCGGTTGGTCAGTGACTATTTAGTTCATCGAAGTAACCAATACTTGGAGCCAAGTCCAGGAAGATTGTCTCCAACTCGGTTGTGTTCGAGAACTGTATTTCCAGTGACTCCGTGGGAGTGTTATAGATGCAGTTGGTCCAGTGAAGTGTGGTCCAGCAGTGACTCTATTGTTGTGGTTCCACGTTCGGGAGACGGAGTGGTCTCCAAGGTTCTAGTCATCTCACTGGAAGGAAGCCGGGTGAGTGGCGGACCGACTGGACGGGACATCTGCATCCACTCTACTTCTCAACTCGATGAAGACACCTACATCTCTAAGTCTTTCTCTACTCTATCTTCTATTTGTGTAAATAGATTCTTCTATCAGGATGTTCATTTCAGTTCTATATTCTCAAGGGTAGAATAAACTTTATGTAAGTTGACTTGCTCTTCGTATAATGATTGAGTGTGGTCTCGGACGATGCCTAAGTGTTCATTGTTCAACAGGTGTAGGTAGTTAGTGGGGGTCTAGAATCTGGAGGGGTGTGTAGACGTAACTAAATAACCTGAGATCAACCACAGAGAAAAAAAAGTGTATCTGCTCGTCCAACCCCTGGGGCTAGAATACACGGGAGTGCTAGAGACACCTCGGGTGTGGTTCACTCTCACTACCCAAGGTGAACCCGAAACACTCCGTTACAGAGTGGGGGCTCGTCCGGGATTATTCCAAGATCTTTGTGTGTTGTAGACCTCTCACTTAGGGATAGGAACTTTGTCTTTATCCTCTACTACAGTCTACATAAGATTCTACTACTTCTACCTATTTCCTAACTGTCTGACGGACATTTGTGTTGTGGTGATTAGTTAGTACTATTGATTATTGATTCATTGTATTGCTTCACCCACACATACTTGAGTACCCACCTATCATAGTCAACATGTCTACCCAAGAGTTAGACTTGGACAAAGTTCAGGAAACTGGACGTAAGTCTGGTCTTGAAGGAGATGCTTTGAAATCCTATGTCCAAGAGGTGGAAAGAAATTTTCGCCAAGAGGAAAGAGAGAGGAGGAGAGCAGAAAGAGAACTGGAAGCCAGTAAAGTGGCTCTTGAGGAAAAGAGGATAGCGGCTGATACTGAAATGAAACGGCTTGAGTTGGAAGCCGAGAAAGAAAAACGTGACCATGAGTATCGAATGAAGCTACTTGAGGCACAAGTGCCTGCTACAGGTGTAACTGATGGAGCTATGGGAGGAGGTGTACCTCCTGGCTCAGAGTCAACCAGTAGACGTGACTACCAGGCTATGAAATGGCCTTTACAGCCGTTCGAACCCGAGAAGGAACGGATAGACCAATACTTAGAGAAGTATGAAGCCATGTCTATTGCAATGGGTCTAGACAAACAGAAATGGTGTTTGAAACTCTCCCAGGGACTCCGTGCAGAAGGTTATGAGGTGTATGCACGCTTACCACCGGGGTTACAGAATGATTACCCGGCATTGAAAGCGGCTCTCTTGAAGAGATTCGAGATCACAGCGCACTCATACCGAAGGAAGTTTCGAACGGCGAAGCGAGAACCTGGTGAACTGTTTTCAGCATACAGTGTGAGATTGAACTCATACCTTCTTAAATGGATGGCCTTGGCCGGATTTAAGGAGGAGTATGAAAGTTTGCGTGAGTTGATGGTTGTAGATCAGATGCGAATGCAAATGTCTAAACCCTTGCGAAACTTCTTAGGTGAGAATGGGGCTGAGAGATTGGATATAGTCACCAAGTTAGCCGAAAGATACGTTGAAGTCTATGGCGAGACTGGGGACACCAGTCCAACAGATCCGAGATCGAAAGATCCGGATCAAGGTAAGTCAAAGAAGAAGTCAAAGAAGACCCAAGGTTCTGATGAACCAAAGAAACAGGTAGGCTCTTTAGAGAAGATCTCTAACGTCAACCAAGGTAAGAATAGCCCACCTAGTTCTCCAAAGAGGAAGTGGAGTGAACGTTGGTGCAAATTCTGCAAGTCCAGCACTCACAATACGAGTGAGTGTAGGAGTAAGCCCAAGGACTTTCACTTTGCTTGTCTTGCAGAGGTTAGGGATAGATCTTGCAGGAAAGTGAAGTCGGTTGATGGGAATGGAGAAACTAGACGACCTCCAGTGGTTGAGAAAGTAGAAGTGAATGGGCGACAGGTGTTGTGCCTCTACGACACGGGATTGCAATTTTCAGCTGTAATTGCATCCCACCTGACAGGCCCAGAGCAACTCACCGGGGAGATGACGGAGATACAGCCAGCCAGTAGGAGTGCTGTGGCGTTACGTTGCCCGATTGCCAATGTGGAGATTCGGAGCAAGTACGTTACTGGACGCATTCAGGCGGCAGTCGTACCGGATCCTCTCTATCCCCTAATTCTGGGCCGGAAGTACGTGTTTCTGGGCGAACCAGAACACCCTAGCATCCCTAAGTCTAGGCAGGTCAGAGATACAGAGGAAGAGGGTCTTGAAAAGGTAAGTCTCCGAAATACTCACCCGGATAGAATGAGTAATGCTCGGAGCAAGGATGCGACGGAGTGTCCTTGTTCGGAATGGTTGCCCAACAATGGAAACCCGTTAACTCAGGGTAAGTTCAACTCTGATAACCAGTCAGAGTTAATTCAGACTGGAACAGAGAAAAGGCAGAGGGGACGTAAGTTGGTTCCTGAGAGCTTCAGAGCTAATCTGCTGCGAACGGTACATGTCAGGTCCCCAACCCGACATCTGACTGTAGGGACAACCAGTAAATGTCTATCCCGGTACTATTGGTGGCCGGGAATGACAGGCGACGTGCGCAGGTATATTAGGTCTTGTCCGGAGTGCCGTAAATGCACACCTGAGAAACGGACGAAGACGAAGATATCCTTAGAGGTTGGAGACCGAGTTCTAGTACTCCTCCCAATCGAGGGGAACGAATTCGAAATCGGGTGGCAGGGCCCATTCCTAGTGGATAAAGTGGGGCTCCACAAGCACTATGGAGTGGTGATCCTGGGAAAGTCTACTACTTTCCATTCCAGTCTCCTCATGCGCTATGAGGGGAAGCCCGATGATAAGTCCACCAGCCCAAGGGCGCAGAGATTCGCTGAAATAACGGTTCGGGGTTCAGGTCAGGTAGCGGAAAGCCTGTCACACCATAGGAAGTCCTATATGTATGTGCAGGTACCTTCTTCGGTTCAGCCCGGTGCTCGGGGGAACATGACCGGCCAAAGGAACACCCGCAGTGCTAGCTACACTGAGAACCGAGGTAGGAAGAGGTGGGTTGTGTCGGAACGGACACATACCCTTGGTCCCTCAATCCGACCGACTGCAGTCCAGCTGGGTCCTCGAAAGGGGAAGCTGGAGTTGCAGAAGTCCAGTAAACTCTGGCAGGAACGATCGTTAAATCAGGTCGAGACGGGAGCTCTGGTCCGCAAGATACTGCGAGATGCCCGATCGCAGTAGCGGAGTAGGCGTTGATCACCCGTGATACTGAATAGCTTGCCACCCCACCGAATGTGGTAAAAGTATTCTATACAATATTGACGGGTTAGACTTCCTCACCCGCCATCCGGTCTCTTAGAAAGAGGAACGAACGACATAGACAGCTTCTGCGTAGAAGTGGAACGACGGGGTCGATCCTCTTAAAGTGGGGGCCTATGTGACGAAACGCGTTTATCTGTCTTGGGTCGTCAAGTTCCCGCACTATTTTGGCGCGTCATCGGGGACTTTCCCAGCTAAAAATAGACTGAGGGAAGCCGATGGAGGACTTATTATCTAGAATCGTCTCGAAACACTGGAATTCGAGTAACCCGTGATGTTGGGTATCGCTCTAAATTCCCGTGCAGAGAGATCTAGAAACTCTAGGCGGGGAATGACGTTTTCCCGAGAAAGTATCTTTTCTCAAGAAGCACTCGCTTCTTGTGCGCATCGAGTTGGCACGAAGCGGGAAATTGGCTAAACCAGCCATTCACTTACTTTTGTTCGAAGAGAACAGACGCTGGCCTGAATGTGAGCCATTTTTGTGTTGCGTCTCACCTCAACCATGATTCGGCTGACTGTTATGAAAAGGAAGCTGAGAAGCCCTTGAACAGTTCGGAAGCTGACTGGAGAGCTGGTTTCACCATCCAGGTAGATATTTGGTTAAATCATTTAACTTTGTACGTGTGTTCCACACGCCATTGTGCTAACCTCATTACCTATGCGGATGTCCTTGCATACTAATTAGCAAACCGATCGATAACGCAGGTGACAATTAAGCGTGGGTTTGTTTACCGTGTGCTCGCGAATCAGCTGTTAGGAACGCCGTAATGTGATGTGGGCGATTTGGGTTCCAAATATATGTACCATATATTGCCAATCGTTGCATCTATTAGGTTGCTGTGTTAGAATAAAACCTAGTTACTTGTGCCGGATGGAAACTTAGATTATGTCAGTCAGTTGCTGAAGCCAGAAGAACGGTTAGAAAACCAGGTAAGTTGGTAGGTGGAGATTCAGACAAAATTGTGCTTAGTTACTAAGTAAAGGAAGAACTTAGTTCTGTGCCACCAGGAATGATGTCACTATTGTGTAATAACTTAATAGTGAATTCATTGTGTGGACCAGCGGATTTCTGTGGAAAGGTAAGTGGCTTTGGTGCTATATCTATATATATATGATGTGACATTGTGTATATATATTAGGTCATAGCATGTGATACTTCCTGGGGTAATTCCGAACACCGAATAGCTGGACGCGTGATAACACTGCGTGCCGTCGCGATGTAAATATGCGTTCTGAAATCTTGTCTAAGCTATCCTGTTTCTTTCATACTGGCGCTAGTGCGAGTGAATGCTAAGGTGCTGGAAGTATGGAAGGATGCAGGAGGCTGTATGAGACTGGGGAAATATAGAATATGGGGATGTGAAAGCAAGGTATGAAAGTATGTGTTGGTAGACCAAACCAACGATGAAGTTCAGTCCAGGCCAAGGCTAAACCACTTGGGAGGACAGAACTGGAACAGTACCCTTGGAACATGTGGGGAACATGTATTCTCAAGAAGGCTTCTTGACTCTAAGGTAGAGTCTGATAAGAAGAGTTTGCTGTGGCGTGGGCAGGTGGTCCCACCAGCAAACAGGCTTGTGTACATATTGGATGTGATCATGTACTATTCCTATATCCCGAGGGATGGTATATTGATCAAGTTTATGTTTCTTAATGTACATTGATGATGTTAGGAACGAGTCTAGGGACTCTTTACCTATTTGTTTAGTTCGATTAAATTAGAACAATAACAGCCTTGTATCATTACTGACGTTAGCGACGACTGGTAGATGATTAGGGATAGGTGAGACCAATGATCAGACTCGTCATTCTGATGTCTAGCTCTGTTTGACGGGCTGTTCTGTGAGGCCAGCTGACATTTGTGAACCCATGCTTGACTACTCTCCATATAGAGATAATGCTTTGGTTATATGAATAACTAACTAGCAGGACTGAGAATTGAGTAGTTTTGGTAGGATGCATGTGAACTAATGTTTGGGCCAGTGTACTCTCACCGGTCGCTCTTCCTTTTCAGGAGTTTGCCTGTTGAGGAACCAGTCAACTATAATTGTTGTTGGCAGAAAACCACTTCGTGTGACAGAGCGAAGGGTTCAGTTCTTTACTTATCACGCCAGACTCCATCACACCAGGTACCCAATGTGATTCACCATGCGTGAAGGTTGCTGCAAGACATACAACTGCCCTGAAGGTGCACGTGTGGGAAGTGATGGTTTGTGATCGTTTAAAATAGAAGATACTCTGGTTTTGCCAGGAACATTTCAGCATGTTGAGTAATCATGCTCGACAGGGAACACCGGTCCGTCTGGTTTGACGGGGGTTCTGCCTAAACGCAGAAGTAACTAATCTTCAGACACTTGAATGGTTCTTTGGACAGCTCGAGTGGCAGGTCTTGAGAAGAACTACACCAGTATGGACGTGTGTCAAGTGTAACCCGGTGGAAGGGACTAGGGATTATAGTCCAACCTGAATTGTTTCCGTAAAATAGATGTCTGATTCTATTCATGTACTGTTTCCGTATCCAGATTATCAACTGTGTTCTAGAAGGACTCAGTAACTTTTCAGTAGCCATATCTGATCCTACAAAGTGTGACTGTAAGAGACCATTGAATTGGTCAATGCCATATCGGTTCTGCAGTGGGACTGTGCTATGAGTGACAGACCATTCGGTTGGTCAGTGACTATTTAGTTCATCGAAGTAACCAATACTTGGAGCCAAGTCCAGGAAGATTGTCTCCAACTCGGTTGTGTTCGAGAACTGTATTTCCAGTGACTCCGTGGGAGTGTTATAGATGCAGTTGGTCCAGTGAAGTGTGGTCCAGCAGTGACTCTATTGTTGTGGTTCCACGTTCGGGAGACGGAGTGGTCTCCAAGGTTCTAGTCATCTCACTGGAAGGAAGCCGGGTGAGTGGCGGACCGACTGGACGGGACATCTGCATCCACTCTACTTCTCAACTCGATGAAGACACCTACATCTCTAAGTCTTTCTCTACTCTATCTTCTATTTGTGTAAATAGATTCTTCTATCAGGATGTTCATTTCAGTTCTATATTCTCAAGGGTAGAATAAACTTTATGTAAGTTGACTTGCTCTTCGTATAATGATTGAGTGTGGTCTCGGACGATGCCTAAGTGTTCATTGTTCAACAGGTGTAGGTAGTTAGTGGGGGTCTAGAATCTGGAGGGGTGTGTAGACGTAACTAAATAACCTGAGATCAACCACAGAGAAAAAAAAGTGTATCTGCTCGTCCAACCCCTGGGGCTAGAATACACGGGAGTGCTAGAGACACCTCGGGTGTGGTTCACTCTCACTACCCAAGGTGAACCCGAAACACTCCGTTACAATACTACTGAAGTAGTGGAAAGGTAAACTTGAGTTTTAGTTGGTTCAGGCAAAGCTTGGCCTATAAATATCTATTGTCTTAACGACTGAGAGGATATGGCAAAACAGCAGTCTTGCCATGTTGGGAGGGGGTGACCGTTAGCCGATCTGGTTACGCGTCTTGATCTTGGCATGGCAAGGGAACACATCTGAAGAATAAGTAGTTACCAAATGATATCGCTTGTTCTTGGCCGCTGATGGACGAGTGATATCTTTCTTCCTACGGCTTGCCGTTACTTAGTAGCATGTCTCTTTTAAATATAGGCACATTAGATAGCTACGGGGATGGGGTCCACCAATCTATAATCTATCTTCTTGAGCCAGGGGATGATAGCCACAGGACTATCTCTTTCGTCTGTCACTCGATAGGATGATGTCGGGAGGATAATGGACTCCTCTATCTCACTGAGAGAACCTGATCTTATCTACACTATGGCTTGTGCAGGACAATGCCGGTACATTGGGGCGACAGCTCAGTTGAGAGCGGCGGCCGGGAGGGGTAGTATCTTCTTTGAATGGGGAACTACACGGTGTGCCATATAACCCCACTTAACGGGGAGAAACACACAGATTACTAGGCGCACCACACCACAAGATCTTGGTTGCGAGAAAGGCATGGTTTGCAAGTGAGAGGAAAGCATGGAAATGAATGTGCCCAATAATAATAAAGGCTTGGTATGAGTGTGGAATGTGTGTCTTGTAGACCAAACGTTCCTAGGGTGGACAACCTGACATCAACCAGCTGGAGGTCGACTCAAGCCCGGACGTAGCCAATCCAGGGGCTACCTGACAGGTCAGGCCCATATATTCGGGTATGGTATATACTGCATTGGGTCAAGCTCCTATATGTCAAATATATTAACTGAGACCCTATTGGTCCTCAGGATTGTGTGATGCATGAGTCCGCCCAGTCGCTCAATATTGTTTGTCATCTCCAGGGTCCTCTTTTGTTGGACGTGACCAAATCGGACAGTATCCACACAGCTTCTATGCTAGAGCCGAATACATCTGATGAAGCCAGATCAATGTATTAGCCATACTACACATGGTGTGCCTAACTCTGAGAGAGAGGCAAGGGTATATCTTGAGGAAATGACATAGGCCCGAGAGAAATTGAATTCTGGACTAAGTCTACGCATGATTATCCTGTATACCATGAGCAAATGACAATTTACGGTAATGGTGCATCTCGGGTCCTTTCAGTGACCTAGGCCAGAGAGCAGTTGATTTCAAGGCGGAGTCTGCACATGAGCATACCCATTTGGTACCGGACATTGATAGACACCGATCTATGTTAATTCCATGAACTATTCCCATTATGGGAAACCATAATTCAATGGAAGTCCTCAAAAACCAGTGGCTTTGATTCTACAGAAGCCGGTTGAACTTACACCCAAGTACCGGGAAGGAAGGAGCTTCTGGCACAAGTGGTGAGATGTATGTGGACAGATCGGACAATATATGAAGCTGGGTCTGTGACTATGGCAACCTGAGGCTCTGTGCCTGAACTTTATCTGTGTTGTGTCTGTTTAGAACTATCTGTTTTATCTGCCTTAATGTTTTCCTGTGCTGTTCTTTATTGATTTAATAAATCAAGTTTTAGTTTATTCCAACGATCACTGTTATATGTATGGATCAGCCAGAAGAACACGGCAGGAAATAGGCCCTTAGGTCGAAAGAAAGAGTGACAGTGAGTCCGGGGAAAACGGAGGAGGGTTGGCAGGTAAAGACCTATCCGAGCCAGGGCTATAAAGAGAATAATTTTGAAATATTGTGATAGGGCTATTTGGGACCCTCCACGTAGCTTGTTACAGGTAGTGAGTTCAGGCAGCTAGCCTTCTCTGTTAAGGTTTTTTTTTTTTTAAACAGGAGGTCACATGTGCAAATTGTGCACGTTAAAATTCCCCTGGCAGTTAGAAATGGCAAAGAGTAGACTGTAAGGCGGCTGCCCTGGTAAAAATTGTTGGGAAAGACAACCGACCCACGGACAGATACAGGCCGTTACTTTGAATGTAGTTCGTCTTCTAGAGTAAGCAAACCTTACACGAATGCATGCTAAATTGAAACTCGGCAAACGAGTTAGTTAGTCGACAGATCATCCTCAATGCACATGGAATCATTCATTCCATAGGTGCTCGGATCCCCTCCTCGGTAAATCCCGCAGCGTTTAGCGGCTCACGACACCGGTTTTGTGTTGGTTTATTAAACTTCTTTGGCATAGTGTTCTTGTTTGGCCACATCTCTTTTGTTTGTTTTAACTTGCTGTTCTCGAAGTCTGACTAAGGTTGTAGATGTACAGACATCACTTAGTTCTCGCAAACGACTTACTTCTCGTAGAGCATTCGGTATATCAGTCCGGTCCATGGCACGTCCTCCCTCTACAGCAGTCTTATGGCAAACGAGATATAGCGAAATATGCCAGGAAATATATACATTGTCTTAAGATATCCCAATTATTCCTGGCATCATTTATATTCTATACAACTATTACGTAGGCTCCTCTTAATCCCCCGGGAATAGAAAGAATTAGAGTCAGCAAGAAGTACGGTACAAATAAACCTAAGCACCCTTTTAGTTTACACGCCAAAAGGCAAATTGGGCATATGGTTCTAGACTGGTGTCTGTATGTTGTGTTGTTTGTCCATCAAGAATGATTATGACCATTATTTCATCCAGTGGGGTTGACGGTACGGAGCCGTGGGTTCTAAGATGGCTGATAAGGCCGATTTTGGCTCGAAATGTTCTTTGACAATGTGGGCAAGGAATGCTTGACGTTTCTGGAGGAGGATTTCCTGCAGTGGTTTTTCTGTCCTGCCTTTTCTTCACAGCTCTTGCAGTCCTGGTTGCCTCACATATGACTGCACCCTTGCGTAATGACGCACGCCACGAATTTCGGTCTCTGACTGCAGCCTCCCAGGTGTCATGATGAATTCCAAAAGCCTTCAGTGAAATTTGCAGTGTCTTTAAAGCGTTTCCTCTGGCCACCTTGGGAGCGTTTACCACAACGCAGTTCGCTGTAAAAAATTCGTTTAGGGAGCCTGTGATCTGGCATGCGAGTCAAGTGACCAGCCCAGCGAATCTGATTCTTCATCAGTAGAGTGTGGATACTGGGCATGGATGCTCTTTCTAGGACTTTAGTGTTTGGAGTCTTGTCTTGCCATTTAATCTTCAGTAGCTTCCTTAGGCAGACTGTGTGGAAGTGGTTTAATTTCCTAGCGTGTCGCTGATAAACAGTCTAGGTTTCACAAGCATATAGCTGTGTGGATAATACAACTGCTTTGTAGACTTTCAGCTTTGTTTGCAGGCTTATTCCAGTTCTGTCCGATACATTCTTGTACAGTCTGCCAAAGGCAGGTATAGACCAATCGACATGCCATGGGTGATGTTATCAATATCATACCGGCCGCCGTCATTTCCCAAGACATTTCGTGGTACCTATTTTGTAAGCAGAGTCGGCTGGAAGCCCAGGTCAGTTTTTAAATCATATTCTAACTTTTGACCGTCTCCCTAGCGAAGGGATTAAGGACGCCGTTTGTAATCCCGTATACACACGTAAGCAACACAGCTGCGCGAGAGATTCGACAGGGGATCGCGTCGCGTTGGTTTCTTACGGAAAAGTATGTGAACCAGTCTTTCAGAAAGTAATGGCAAACTACTGAACGTAAAACTTGCCAAGACACCAACAGCAGCTTAAAATGCTGATGTTGACTGCAATGTCCTGTAAATAGGATATGAAAAAAAAAAATCTAATTTTTGGCCACCGGCCCGCAGGCTGGCGTCTTAGAAGTACTATGGAATTCCGTTAACTTGAGCCACACTGGCATATACACTTGTATAACCAATGGGCTTAAACACGTTCTAACTGAGCAAAGTGCATTCATTAAATTAATTAATTAATTAATATAAGAACGTAACATTTAAAGAAATAATTAAAGCCAAATGTAAACAGAATGTACTGCCCATATATAATTTATTTATGCAAAAACGTGGTGCATAATAAAGTTTAGGCCAGAAAAGGTTTCAAAGTAATTAACAATTTTTTATATTGAAACACAATTATGGTGTCTGTCCTGTGGTGTTCTTTTTTTTATGAGCTGCAACAGGGGGAAAACAAGCTGATAAAGGATTATTTCAACGCTTTCACTGCATGCTTTAAGAAACAAGTTCTCAATGCACGCACACAGTAGTAGTATAACGTAGTACAGTATGGCGTAGAGCACACACAATAGTAAGTTTCAGATCATCAGATGAGGACCCCTCTCCCCAGACGCTGACCCTACCTTCTTTCTACGAATGTTTCGTTTTCTTGATCTTCTTTACGCCTGGATCATGACTCTCAAATATCTTACTCCTGCTGTAAATCCGAACATTGTATGCCAGAATCAAGACAGGTGTTCACTGCAGATTGCCATCGTCCCACAAATTCACCGCTATGTGTACCTACCTGACAACCACCCTTCATATTTCTGTGCTGTAGCGAAACGAACCTCAAGCACCAGGTACATCTTGATCCGATTCCTCCTCAATGCACCTTTGCATGTAGCAGGGAGAAAGTCAGATTCTTTTCCCGAGCCGTTTGGCCTTTATCTCTGCTGCCACATCCATGGTTCGATATACCACGGTGAACGTCCTTGCAGCCATATTTAATCCTTCGCACGCAGTATATAGCTACAGCCGCCAAATTCCCACAAACACTTAGGGTAAGTCACCTTCTCTTCTCGGTTAACACTTTTTTTTTTTCGCATATCCTTTACAGGACATCGCTGTCAACACCAGCATCTTTCAGCTGATTGTTGATTTCTTGGCAAGATTAGCTCAGTTTTTGCCATTGCTTTCTGAGCGACCGGCTCACATACTCCGTAAGTTACCGACGCGGAGAGAACCGCTACCAATTCTCACGCACGTCACGTAAATCACGAGAGTATACGGGATTACGGAGAAAGTCGTGTAACTCCTATACCAGGTTGACGGCCGGTTAACACTAGGGGAAACAAATACGATTCTGACATAAGATACGACTTCCAACATGAAAATACAGGTGGTGGCTGTAACTGCGATGTTCTGATAGCTGCAGAGTAGTATAGTCTAGCAAGTTGTGTTTTTCACAGACTCCAAGAGCTCAGAGCTAGCTTACATTGGCACCTTGCCGTATTGACAGACGATAGCTTGTTACATTGTGCTTCAAAAAGGCATATTAATTACAACCCATGGCGGTAGCGAATGTGACTGAAAAGGCCAATTCGCGCTGTAAGTGTTCATCCACAGTGGATGCATTTGAACACATGCTCATTTCCACCACCATACACCATCTTACGTCTCACATGCTCGGTTTGTGACTTATTTGCAATCATTTTCTCCTTTGTCTTTATTCCATTTCTGATATGTGCTCTCCATGCACCACGTTCAGCGGCGACTGGCTCCCAGTGTGCATTATCAATGCCAGAGCTAACCACTTAGCACATATATGGGTATGTTCTGTGTGAGGAGGCTAACATCGCTCGACAAGACGAAGGTAAATCGTGGATTTTCTGCTTAGGGCATGCAAGTATACGAGGAAATGAACAAGCCGACATTATAGACTGGCTGCTACTGGTCTTTGGCGGAGAGCCACATTATGACCAAACTTATGTGGTGAAGGTTCTCTGGGAACAAATGGAAAATGCAGCAAAATAAATAAAGATCCGCATCTGGAGACGGTGATTCAGCGGGGAGCGAGCAGAAGGTCCGGACGACACTCAAAGCGTTGGGGAAAATGCAGGTGTACGAATATTCTGGCTGCCACTGGTACCATCAGTATGGGTAGTCTTCGTTGGCTTGTGAAAAAAAAGACGGAGTACGTATGAGAATGTCCTAGATGCAGTGGTGTTGATACTTGAACGCATACCATACTCTCGGTTTTTGTCATTGTGTTCTTGGAATGAATCCTTCCTTCTCTCGCCCTTATTTTTCTGCCGAAAGCGACCCTAGCATACCATCCTAGTCAAAAGTCAAGGACTAGTGTTGCAGCTTAGCTACGGTGGAGGGACTTTGGACGATATTTCTCTATCTTGGAGTCCACTGCGATGTGGGGTGTCTTCCACTCAGCAGAGTCCACGGCTTAGAGTCCTACTTGAAATAGCAGCTAATCAGCACTGTGTCAGTAAAGGTTTGTTTTCGTTAATGATTGAGTTGTGAGAGCCTGACTAGTCTGTGATCTGAAGGCAGATCCATGGGCTCTGAGTCGATACATTTCATTGGTTGTTCCGATTGTTCTGTAATAACCAGCACTAAGCTTTCTCCGCGGCGTCGCCGAGCAGTTCCAGCACCCGAGTTCTCTACTGTCCTCTCAATACCAGTTGTCTAAGCACCAGGCCCCTTAACTTGTCACAGACTGTCGACTAGGTCGCTATACTTTTCTATGTCCAGTATATGCAGTTCCTCGATTCTCGATTCGTACGGGATTCGACGATGAGTGCACAAGAATGTCTGATCTTTTCTCACACTTCAAATTATTTTAGAATGTCTTGCAGGGTAGTTGACTTGACCTTTTACTCTCTTCCCAGATTTGAGGGAGTACATCGGCTTGGTCCTAGCGTATGATTTCTTGTTCGCCTGTAGTCTCGACACATGCGCTATGGCTGTCAGCTCTGTGGGCACTTTGTTGGCCCCACGTGAATCGGTCTTCCACGAGGGCCATCTTACTTGCCAACAATACATGAGCAGAGAATCCTCTTCTGTCGATAGAGGGACAACTCTGCAACGTCGGACTTTCCCCATGTTAACAGCTGATGGTAGGTACAGTCAGTACCGGTTCTGGCGGGTTGTTTGATTTTCACAAATTTCCTAGTACTATAACAATTTCTCTAGCCCTCTGTATTCTGATATATTGTCCTGTTTCAACATATTTCTGTATATTGCTAGGTGTATGATTCCCATGATATTTCACCAAGGGAGATCAGGTTATTATTAGTATTAGTATTAGCTTGATTTATTCTCATGATCTTTGTCTTTTCCCTATGACTTTTTAAACCTAATTGTTGTGACATCCCATCCAATGTAGTTAGTTTATCTTCCTTCATCTCATCCAATGTATTTAGTTTATCTTCCTTCTGATTTCGTGTATGAGGCAGAAGGGCGATGTCGCCAGTGAAGTCAAGGTCATTGAGATGCTTTGTCAGTGGAGTCCACTGAATTCCACTTCTGGCAGTGCTTCTTTTGTTGTTGCCTTTTTTAATTTTTAATTTTAAACAAACAGTTGAGGAAAATGTGGTTCATAAAAAGAATCTTGTGAATACTTTTGACTGCCAGAGTATTTAACAATGATTGCTTTGAAAAGGCTAATGAAAGTAGAACATTATTTCCAACCACAAGAAAGAGACAAACGATGATCTTTGATCATGTAATAAGGGGAGAAACATTAGGAAATATTGTGACAACTGGAAAGATCCGCAATAGAAGAGGCAGAGAAATGAGGCTGTATGGCCTAAGACGGTGGCTTGGAGGAATAACATGAATAGAACTGACCCAGAAATCAAGGGACCAACATACATGAAGGTGCGTGTCATTTGGCAGGGTATTTGATGATGGTGGTGACATAGCATTTACCTTATACATAGCATGTAACTATCGGACACTACTAATTGGCATGATTAATGTATATATCTCAGGTGTACAAATGTTTATTATAACTGACTATAGTATTTAGAACCATCATGTCGTGTGCACTGTCTACTATTGCCGTTAGTTCTCTGGGCATTTAGGTATATTTCACATGCTCTTTCCATTTTTATATTCCACAATGTTGATTTGCTTTTTGTAACGATCTCTGCCATTTAGTGTGCTGCTGCTTCTTTCTACTAACCCTTCTTTAGTTAATGTATTTTTTGATTTTGTAGCATATATCAGTCGCCCTGTTCTTAGCCTGGATTTCTGGTCCAGTTTTCGGGTCCTTGAATAATATTCAGGACTCATTTACCTGATACTGATGTGTTAAATAAACAAACACACTTAATGTCTATCACGATTCCAAGGTTAGGAAAAATGTAATGCTTAATAGACAGTATCACAAATATACTTCTTACAATAACGTGCTGATAATGGAGAAACTATTGCTGACAAATGTACATTTAATGATAAACAACTGACAAGATTTGTAGAAATGTGGTCAAGGGTTATGTGATAATATCTAACACTTATTAGGTCATACATGTAGCTGTGCACATAATCAGTTTCAATTGGAGATAAATTATACCACTATTTTTGTCAAGTGGCTAACTCAAGGAGATACATATCTATATTCTGATAACTTGTTTTAGTATCAAATTAATATGTAATGTACGTGAATATTGACTTAAATTGGAGTTAAATTAACAACAAAACACACATACATACATAAACATGCATAAACATATAAATAAACAGTATTAATCTAATATCATCTTGTTACTCTTGTACCTTGCGGTGTCGAGTGCACAAACACATATAATTACACACACACATATATATGTGTTTATAAAAATAAAGAAACATTCACTGCTGTTGGGAAAGTGCAAATTATACTGATACGACTAAGTTCTTTAAAGTTCAGAAGAGTATGAGAAATACCATCATGGTCTGGGCTCGATGAAGAGAAACTCCCTAATGCATCTTATAGCGCTATAGGATGGGCAACACAGTTCATGATAAATGTAAATGACAAGAAGCACACGTAGGTTTTATACAGGGCAGAGGAATCTGGGACTGGATCTTCAACATGAGAACCATCTTTGAGAAAATACAGAGAGCAAAATGTAGATCTTCTTAATGTCACAAACTCTGACTATCATAGCTGCATATCAAGAGCAAGGAGACCTGTTCAAAGGACATTCGATGTTGACTGGCCACAACAATGCAGTTGTTAAGCATTGTTAAAGGCCGGTGACACAACACCAGCAAACATTTAATGCTGTGATGTCGGTTCCTAAATCAATCAATCGATCAATCAACATTTAAAGTAAATAATGTTTAGTTAGTTAGTCTTTCCTCTTGAGCCCAAAGCGGCGCATAGGGCAGAAGTCATGGCTCTCCATGTCTGGCGGTTCGCTGCCACCTGTTGTAGATCTTGGACGTTTGTTTGGCCGTTGAATGAGCCTTCTCTGATGATGGTTCTACGCAAGGTCTCTCTTGGTCTTCCCCGCTTTCTTTTCCCTAACGGTGTCCATATGAGGGCTTGGTAGGGGAGTCTTGTCTTGTCAAATTTTAGAACATGTATATTTCCTTTGCCAGCTTCCTGGCCTAGAGGTTAGCGACTTTTCTCCGTAATCTCGTATACTCTCGTAGGTAACGTGACGACGGCGAGAATCAGCAGTTGTTCGAATCGCGTCGGTAACTTACGGGGTATGTGAGCCGGCCGCTCAGAAAGCAATGGCAAACTACTGAGCGTAATCTTGCCAAGAAGTCAACAATCAGCTGAAAGATGCAGGTATTGACAGCAATGGCCTGTAAAGGATATGCAAATATTTAATTTTAATATTTCCTTTGGGTCAGTGAGTGTTAGGGCCATCGCACTTTGTAGGCCTGAATGCACGGAGAAGTAGATGGCCAGTCATACTCTCTCTTAGCGGACGATGCATGCAGGTGTGGAGCCCTCGAATGCTCATGCTTGTGACATGATCAGAGTAAGCATGTTATGTGAGTGATGCTCATTTCGCAATCACTCAAGTAGAACATTTGGGCTTTAAATTTACTGTATGGGGAACCATGACTGAGAGGTTGTGGTGTTCACCTGGGGCTCAGAAGGTAAGGGTTTGATTCCAGCATAGAGCTGGACATTTTTACAACAGCCATTGGTACCTAATGATATCACAAGTCCCTCTGATTGCTTTGGGTAGTGATATCAGATACCTAGCCTTCTTGGATAAGGTCAAAATAAGGAGGTATCGTGAGCACATTAAAAATCCCACAGCATTTGGAAATTGCACACAGTAGCTGTAAGGCTACTGCCCTGGTAAAACTGATAGGCAATAAAACCTACCATCTGGTAGATAGAGCCAATTACCTTGGATGGAATATGCATAGGCAAACCAAGCCTAACACAAATACATGAGTAAGTCAGGTACCCCGATCTTTAAGGTGAATAACTAGGTGTGATTACTGTTACTGTTTTTTTTTTTTTTTACTTACTGGTAGCACCTTGCTATTTTGACAGATGATAGTTTGTCACATTGTGCTTCAAAACGGGAATAATAACCACAGCCTATGGCGGGTATCAGGGATGAAGTTATACCTCTACATACCACAAAGCCTGGGCTGAAATACGGACACCACGTAGCCGACCAAGCCTTAGGATCTGTTCCATCTTGCCATGACATTTAATCTTTACGTTGTATTTCTTCACACTATGATAATGCTTTTGCCCTCCCACTTGCGCTCCTCTGCCCGAATCCGTTGGCACAATGGGGGTGTCGGGATGGTTGAGCTCTAACAGATAGGTAGTACTGTCTACTGTTTTATGGTAATTCAGTCACACCTGACCCCAAAACAATACATTAGTCTGGGTGGGGTGTATTACATTCCCCGCGAAATAGGAATGAAAATGAGGAAGAAGAATTTTAATGTTACAGAACATCATACGGGTTGAAGATGTTAAACATATTTTGAAAAAGGCAAAAGACACGGCACCAGAGCCCAGTGGGGTTAGGTATGGCCACATGAAGGCTTTGAACGATGCAGACCTGAAGGAGATGACCGACTGCTTTAACCAGAGCATTAGGACAGTATAACAGTACATATGACACGATAAGGCTGTGTACAGTGGATGGCTCGTGTCGATATAGTTGACAAAGTCTCGATTACAATATTAATATGCGTTTATTGATTGAAATAATACATCTTCAAACTGGTGATGTTATTTACAGACTTGTTTGTTGTTGTTCTCCTAGCCGAATCCCAAGTGACGCGTGAGCCACCCCTGGATACCTAAACCCATTCATGCTCACGCGTTCACTAACTTTCTTTCCCCATTACTTAATGAATGCGCAGCATTTATTAACTCTATGACTACTTTCTAGCTAATTTAAACCCCATAACAGTGATACTGTTATAATACCTCCCTTTTTCAACAAGACTTTTTCTCTGGAAAAGTCTCAACTCCAACCCTTAAACACTTAACTCAATACTGAAATATTTCTTCTTCTATACCGATTCTACTCAACAATCCCTCAACATATATTTCATAATTCAAATCTCATCCTCCTATCTCATCATAGCCAAACGCTAATCAGATACATATTTTATAAAATGTCAGTAATACAAAACCCTACTATAAACTCTCTACAAAAACTCTCTATAAGCGAACCGCTTTTAAAGTGACTATCTAAATTATGATTGACAAAAATTGAAGACATTTTCTTTATCTTTTTCTCACTTAATCACATTCTCGCTATTCTAGGATAGACAGAAAAAAGTTTAGTTTAGATTGGTTTGGTGCGCACCGAAGAAGGTAAGATAGTAAGAAAATAGAAAGAAGTAATCACATTTCTCTTCCCATGCATTCTCAAAACTTTATAAAGTTTTCAAAATTTATCTTCATTGCCGTCAATAATAATTTTTGTTATCAAAAAGTTATGTTAATCCAAAACTACAACCTTTTGTATTATTCACCTCGTCAAGTTCAACCATTCCTTCAAAACCTCCAGAGTCCACTTATTTAAATGCCAAAATTCAACCTGGCATTCCCCCCATATTCTCCCATTAAACGCTGTTCAACCCAGCTCCTATTTCAACTCCCATTTACCCAGTATCGCCCGTCATTCCCCTCATCCATGGCTTTCAATCCATGTATTTACATTACGAACCGTCTAATGTAGTCCTTAATTCAATCCCCCAAACCATTTTTAACGGTTTAACTCTTTCCAACCCCCATGTAATTATCAATTGTTGCTGACAACCCCAGCCACTTTTAAATATACTCCTCCATTACTTTCTCTACTACATACTGAATTACTTCGCTAATCACCACAACTTCCCCTTTAACTCAATCATGTTTCACCCTCAATTTCTATTTATAAACGTTATACACGTTAAGCAACTCAACTTCAAGTCACAAAATTCGTAAAACGAAGCATGGCCCCTACTCCATGTTTCATATTTTCTGCAAGCTCCCAAAAACAACTCTTCATTTTCCCCCATAACTGAACGTCAACCTAAAAATTATTTTAAACACACCCAGGGTAACTCAAAAAAATAAAACCAAAGTTTTGTAAAATTAAACAGTTAAGGTAACATATCATCACATTTTATAAAGAACCACTGAAGTCAAAACAATAGAGCAAACAATATCAACCCCCTCATTCTTTAACATCATTTTTATCCCCACACATTATTCAAAATAAACATATGTGATGAAATGAAAAATCATATATATACATACACCATAATCAATCATTTTCCGTCTAAGAAAAACTCAACACTTCAACTTTAAAAATCAAAATGATAATAAAGTATATATCAATCACTCCTAACTTAATACAATATTATGTCTACTCATCACGACAACTCTCAAAAACTCTTGATTAAGTTATTTGCTAACTTTCTTCATTTGAAATTCACAATTACCGTGTCCAACTTCTTCTTCTATCTGCAATCTGCAGAATATTCTACCAAGCAATTCATCACTTCTCCATTTTCTTAATAACTTCAAATTTTTTTTCTATAAGTGCAATCTCTACATCAATGTCGTCATCTTCCCGAGGAGAAATATCTTCTTTCATAGCCTCATCCTCATCAGTTTCTGACTCTTCATCCATCTCTTGTTCCGCGTCTGTATACCCATTACTAGCAACTGCTAATCTTTTCCTTTCTAAATCCAATCTAATCTTTCTACCTTGATGTCTTAATGATCTTTCAAATAGTGGCATAACTTCATCACTTGAGGAATTTTCTCTAAATTTTCTTTGCCTCTTAATTTCTCTTTCTTTCTGTTTGTCTAACTTTCTTTTTACTGCCTGTCTAGTATTCATAAATGGAGCGTCTATTTTTTCTTGGACCAATTCTTCACTATTATAACCGTCATACGTGTTGTTTTCCTCTGTCAAGATCGTTTTTGGTATTGTTTCTTCCTGTTCACCAGTAGTAGATGCTGTTATTATTTGTTTTTGTAGCAATTCTCTCCCATTATCCATAGGTATCGGATATTCCGTTTGTCTGACAATCTGTCCATCTGAAAATAATTCTTCTGAATAATAATTGTTATTATTGTCCTCTGCATCTTTTTCATCATTATCCCGTCTTAAGTGCTCTACATGTGAACGTGCAACATGCCCTGTAATTTGATTTTTTATAGTATATGATACTGGACCCTTTTTTTCTAAAATATAATATCCCGGGACCCAATGAGCATCAAACTTAGAGTTTCTCCTATGTTTTTTGTAATAAACTCTATCACCTATGTTAAACTCCTGTAAGTGTGCATTTTTATTTGTGTATTTCTTCTGTCTTTCTCGAGCCTTAATTATATTATTTCTTAAACGTATATGTGCTTTGTGCATTTCTTGCAAAATCAATTCCTGAAAATCCTCCCCCATATATTTTCTCCTAGGCTTCAATAAATTGTCAATCGGTAATATTGGTTCTCTTCCATGTAGTAAATAAAATGGTGAGAAACCTGTTCCCTCATTTTGGTGTGTACGGATCGCCCCCAGTGCTGTTCCCAAATAAAGATCCCAATCCATATCGTGTTCTTCTACATTTTTCGCCAGTATATTGTATAATGTCCTATGTTGTCGCTCATTTTTTGGCATTCGAAGATGGTCTGTAAAACGAAGTTTTAATGTGCTTTATATTTAAATCTTTTAACAATTTTTCAAACTTTTTATTTACAAATTCTTTCCCATTGTCTGTAAGTATTATCTGTGGACACCCAAACCTTAGTATAAATTCTTGTAAAAACATATTTATAACAGAATCGGAACTCTTGTCTGGAATTGGATAAACTTCTGGCCAGAGACTATATGAATCTATGATATGTAGTAAATACACATTTCCCGATAATGTTTTTGGATGAGGACCTGAAATATCCAAACTCACTTTCTGCATTGGAAATTGAGGAATATCTGTATCTTGTAAGGGACATTTAATTATCTTGATGTTTCTTAACCTACACTTTTCACATGCATCAACATATTCATAAACGCTTTTAAATAAATTCGGCCAGTAATATTTACTGCTAATAGCCTTAACTAACTTATCTCGTCCAAAATGACCATTATTATCATGATATGCCTTTAAAACTTCCCGTTCTAAATGTTTCGGAATATATTTTCTTAATCCCTCCCCTTTTTCACCGACATAATATAATTGATTGTCTTCTTGCAGCTCTAAGAATTTTCTTTTAAAACTGTTTTCCCCTGTTTCTTTCAATTTTTGTTTAATCTTTATTATTTTTTGGATCTAATTCCTGTTCATTTTTCATATTAAAATGCATCAACTGTGTATCTTCTTCTATTGATTCATAATCTTGTTCTGTCTGTGAGCTTTTACAATTTATTTTAGCAGAATCCAATATATTTACTTGCCAATTCCTGTCGTCAATTTCTGGTTCTCCCTCATCTTGAGTAGTGGTTTCAGATATTGTTGTATGTGGAATTCTAGACAATAAATCAGCGCATGTATTATGTTTTCCTGAAATATACTCTACTTTAGCATTGTATCCCTGTAAATTTAGTGCCCATGTTTGTATTTTCCTATTTTGTATTGGTGCCTCTAATATAGACTTTAATGGCATGTGATCAGTTTTAATAATGAAATTGGCGTTATGTAGGTAGTAATTTAGTTTTTGGAGAGAATAGTGTATAGCGTAGGCCTCCTTCTCAATAGTCGCCCATTTCCTCTGAGATTTGCTAAGTCTATGTGACAAGAAATAGATTGGTCTTTCATTTTTAACTCCTGGTATTCCTGAGTCTTCTCCTTCATACGGTTGTGTTAAACATGCTCCTATGGCATTATCTGAAGCATCTGTATACAAGACCAATTGTTTGTTTAAATCTGGATGTGCCAATAGTGGAACTGTTGTTAAGCTATTTTTTTAAAAAATCGAACGCCTTCTGACAATCTTCAGTCCACTTAAACCTTGCATATTTACAGGTCAATTTTATAATAGGTTCTGCTATCTGTGCAAAATTTGGAACGAAACGTCTATAATACCCGGTAATATCTATAAAAGCTCGAACTTCTCTCACGTTGGTCGGAGAAGGTAAATCTCTAATAACTTTAATTGTATTTTGATCAGGCTTAATTCCCTCTCTATTAATAATGTATCCTAAATATTTGGTTTCTGTTTTTAAGAATTCACACTTACTCAATTTCAACTTAACATCGTGTATTCTTAGCCTATCAAATACCAATTTTACATGTTTTAGATGATCTTGTACGTCTCCTGATGTATATATTAAAATATCATCTATATATGCCAACGCAAACTTTTGAAACCCACGTAATACTTCATTTATTAATAACGTGTAGTGAGATGGAGCTGTTCGAACTCCGAATGGCATTCGTAAAAATTCGTAAGAACCCATATGAGTACAGAAAGCACTTTTCTTTTGAGCATCATCCGACATCGGGATACACCAGAATCCTGATCTTGCGTCTAGTGTAGTGAAGAATGTAGAGCCATTAAGTAAGCCCAAAATATCATCAATTACTGACAATGGGTACGCTACATGCTTAGTGATTTTGTTTAACGCCCGATAATCACAACAGAATCGATGTGAACCATCGACCTTGGTCACAATTACAATCGGAGATGACCACTCAGACTTCGATCTTGTTATTATTCCCGCTTTTAACATATCTTCAATTGCCTTCTCTACAATCTCTCTGTTTCTTAAAGGAGTTCTATATGGTTTTAAACTAATTGGTGGATGATTTCCAGTGTCTATTTCCATTGTAACTGTACTAGTTTTTCCCAATTCTAAATCATTAATTGCAAAAACGTCTTGATTTTCTTTCACCAATTGTTCTAATATTTCTTTATTCTCCGGTGGGTTTTTTAACTGTGATAACAATTCTTGTTCTCTTGTCTTTTTGTCTACTGTATCTATTTGAGATGGATATTTTTTGAATGTATGGATCAATTCATCATTCCGTCTTTTCCAGCTTCTTTTATAATTATTTCTGACATTATTTCTGACCATGGGAGTTTCTGAATAATCATTTCCCAACATGTTTTCTTTTTCTATAGTTAACATGTTATCATTATTATACGCTACTTTAGCGATTACACAGCCTCTATATAATTTAATATTTTTTCCTGTATTGTTTAGGAGCATCACTGGAAAGCTGAGATGTTTATCTAATATTATTAACCCATCTGTGACTTCCAAGCCAGGTTCATCTATTATTTCTCTCTCTAATTCCGTTATTTTAACTATTTGTCCAACCGAAAAGTACGGATTTTTTTTTCATTTTTGCCTGTATTAAATTAACCGTTTGTGGTTTCAAATTCATGGTCGTTTTGACTCTAACTAGTGTCGACACATCCATATCCTCTTCTAAATCCACGTAAACATCTTGGAATTTTAATTTATGCAAATCAAAATAAAGTCTCACCCCATTTTTCAATAAAAAATCTCTACCCAATATTATATTTCTATTTAAATCCTTGACTACATGGAACATATGCCTAACATTTATCCCTCCTAATTTAAAATTTATCATCGTTTGACCAAGCACTTCTAAATTTTGTCCAGTTACCGAATGAAGATTATCCTGAATTCTAAATATTTTGAAATTTTTTAATATTCGATATAAAAATGTTTCTTTAATCACACTAACTTGCGCTCCCGAGTCAACTAATGTTCTAATTTTATATTTCCCTATTTCTATAATACATGAACTAGGATCAATCATATTTAGTGACAACTGTTTTATCTCCCCAAGTTGAGGCCACTTTTTGTGTTTTTTATTTCTAAATGTCATCTTTTGGACCTTACTATTTTCCCCCCTACTGCCGATCCTGTTCAGTAAGCGGGATGCCAATTTCCCTGATCTCCTGACCTTATAAAATTTCTCTGCACCTCTCCATAATTCCCATTTGATGATCTACTATTTACAGTTCTATTCTGTGTACTAGTCTGAGCACCTCTATTATTTTGTGAATTCGATTGGACACGTCTGTTATCACAGAAGCGAAAAATGTGTCCACGTTGGTGGCACCCCCAACAAACCACATTTGTGTTATTTGTGTTACCTACCATGTTTCTTACAGTATTTCTCACTTGTCCTTCTCTACCTTGATTATATACGTTACTGTTTCCTTGTACCATCTGTATATCTCCTTTTCTTCTTCTCCGTCCATATCTATACTGTCCTATTTCCATTGGTTCTTCAATTCTATCTTCCGAACTATTACCTAACTCTCGTCTTACCCTCAATCTAAACCTTCTCCTCAAGCTTTCCTCTTGTATAGCGATATCTACAGCTTGTGACAACCTTGCAGGATTCTCTCTCATTAATTTAAATTTCAATCCATCTGACCTAATCCCATCAACAAAAATCCCCACCAACATCTGTTCCACTTCTTCAGCTCGTACATTCTGACCCAAAAATGACTCTTCGGCTAAATTGATCAACCTATCACTGTATAGCTGTACACTTTCTGTAGTATTTTGTCTCGTCTGTCGCAACACTGAGAATGCGTGTTGAGGGTCAGTAATCTCTGCATATTTATGAGCTAGGTCGTCTTTGAATTGTTCCCAGGTTTCACCTCCTCCAGCTTCTAGTTTTCTTCTTATATGATCAGAAACCGGACTTGCACTAGTTCTATAAGCCAAATTTTTGTTCTCGTCATCCGTAGCGTTCACTAGATATGCATGTTTCTCAATAGATATAATCAATTTCTTAAATTGATTCGCCTGTCCATTAAACCTCTCGACATCACTGACTACACTTTGCTGTCTTAACACCGCGTCCAACTTTGATATTGCCCCACCAACTCCACTAAGTACTTGAGAAAAATCTTTGGCTTCCATTCTAAAAAATCTGTAATGGGAAGTACCAACCAATATAGTATACTAATATTTTAAGACAATATTATCTTAAAGCAAGCAGCAAGAAATATTCTGTTCAATTGAGTATGTTGTTAATTAATCTGAAATTATTATTAATCAAAATTTATGATTATACTTGCTATAGATCCTCCATTACCTATACTGCTCTGTTGTTTGTTCTGGGTTTACCAACTGACGCTGCCTGTCCTATGTCTATGGGTAGAAATGAAGTATGGTCCAATCGACAAAGTGATGGAAGATGATCCAATCGACAAAGTGACGGAAGATGTTCCAATCGACAAAATGACGGAAGATGATCCAATCGACAAAGTGACGGAAGATGATCCAATCGACAAAGTGACGGAAGATGTTCCAATCGACAAAGTGACGGAAGATGTTCCAATCGACAAAGTGACGGAAGATGATCCAATCGACAAAGTGACGGAAGATGTTCCAATCGACAAAGTGACGGGAGATGTTCCAATCGACAAAGTGACGGAAGATGTTCCAATCGACAAAGTGACGGAAGATGTTCCAATCGACAAAGTGACGGAAGATGTTCCAATCGACAAAGTGACCGTTAGTTATCGAGAAGTTAGATCTATCTTCATTGAGAATTCACCCCTTGGATGGACTCCAATTTAAAAACGATTCAGTTGTATTTGTGGTAGTGGAACGGTCAGTTCAATCAATTGTCACCACTGATTTGAGATAAGTTGAACATATTCAATGCTTTCACTGAGCTGAATTGACTGTTGACCTTGATTCGAGAAATTTACTGGTCCAAAAAGTGAAAGTCGACCTTGATTCGACCTCAAACAGTCCAGTGAGCTGAGACTACGCTCATAAATTTATCACCCTCGAGATTTCGCTGTTCCAATTGGAGTGGATCGTTCGGCTGTAGACAGATAATTTATTTCCCGAGGTTACAAGGTGGATTTACAGGTTGTATGATGTATCTAGCGGTGACGACATCATTTAAAAATTACGATGCAAAACAGCAATTCTTGACTTCCATAAAAAGCAGCGTATGTCAGCGATCAAGGCACTATATATTGGTGAGTCAGGTATATCAAAAACATCGGTCTCTCAATGAAGCAAGATTAAGCAAATCTCCTGACCTTGACTAAGATCCACTTAGCAAACACCGGGAAATCACAACAACTACCCCTGGGCGGGCTTTCAGTTGCTGCGTCTCTCATAATCTACTTGAGAAAACCAATAAACATCCATCTCCAGACGCAGATAAAACAAATCTTCGCTTGTGTCAATTATCTCCGCGACGACCCATGCTGGAAATTCTGGTCACGGCACCAAAACAGCCTGTATAACAGTACAGATGACACGATAAGGCTGTGTACAGTGGATGGCTCGTGTCGATATAGTTGACAAAGTCTCGATTACAATATAAATATGCGTTTATTGATTGAAATAATACATCTTCAAACTGGTAATGTTATTTACAGACTTGTTTGTTGTTGTTCTCCTAGCCGAATCCCAAGTGACGCGTGAGCCACCCCTGGATACCTAAACCCATTCATGCTCACGCGTTCACTAACTTTCTTTCCCCATTACTTAATGAATGCGCAGCATTCATTAACTCTATGACTACTTTCTAGCTAATTTAAACCCCATAACAGTGATACTGTTATAACAGCATCAGTACCGCAGGATTGGGTGCACAGCTATCTCATCCCTCTCCCAAAACGAGTCAAGGATCATTCAAAGCTTAGTGGCTTTAGGATCATCACCCTTCAAAATACATTTGGGAAGGTTCTAGAGAAGATAGTTGCTGTCAAGCTGCATGAGATTATGGAAAGGGTGAAGCTTCTTCCAAGAGGCCTGGGGAGCTACAGGCCAGGAAAAGATACCTGGTCAAATGCAGCCACTTTTGCCTTTGATGCTTATGAGGGGTTCCAGAGTAGACAGGAAACGATGGCGGCAGCGCTTGATCTCGAGGATGCATACAATAGAGTTCGATATGATATTTTGATGACCGCACTGATGGAGAAGGGGGTCAATCCCTGGTTGGTGAACTGGATAGCAGCCATCCTGCATTCTCGTCGGGTTGCTCTCCGTTTGGGTGCATGGACCTCAGAGCCACGTATTTTAACCCCGGGACTGCCACAGAGATCTGCAATCTCACCGGTGCTCTTTAACGTGTATACGAGCAAGATTGCAAACCTAGAAGCACCAGGGGTTGGAAGGATACTAACATTTGCAGATGATATTCTTGCATATAGGCAGGGGAGAGATAGGGAGCAAACAGCCCAGAAGCTACAGGTGACAGTAGACAAAGTGATTGACTGGTGCACTGAAATGAGTGCTGTCATCCACCTGGAAAAGGCAGCTGTTTTGTAGTGCTCTCTGGACAACAGGATTGTGAGAGCTGATGTCCCAAGCCTCGCGATAGATGGTAGAAGCGTCAACAGAGAGAACAAACTGAAGTATCTGGGAATCACATTTGACAGGAGCCTGTCCTTCAAGGACCATGTGGAGACGGTTGTGACAAGGTCTCAAAGGGGACTCAATGCATTTAAAACTATGGCTGCAATGAACACAGAGCAGAGAATGCTTTTCACACTATACCAGAACTTGATCCTCTCAGTGATTGATTATGGACTAGGACTGCTCGCTGTTTCAAAGAGTCAGCTGGTGAAATTAGAGCGCATACAGAACGAAGTTATGCGAGTCATTCTGGGATGCACCAGAGACACCCCAGTAGTGTGTATGCGTTAGATCCTTGGTCTGCCGACTGTTGCTGGTAGGCTCAAGGTGATGCAGGCGAAGGCATACCTCAGAGAAGCTGCAGACACAGATCACCCGTTGCATGAGGCACTGGACGCCATTAAGGGTCAGCAACTGTTAAGAGGGAAATCATGGATGGCTCAAGCGGAGGATACGATCAGACAGGTGTGCATCTTGGAGAACATTCGGCGAGGAGAAGAGTGGGTCAGAGTGCTAGCGAAGCAATCAGACTTGTGCAGAGTTATAATGACATTGAGCAGGGAGTGGCCAGCAGGGGCCACGGAAGTGGAAATCCAGCAACTATTTCAGTATAATGCTCGCTCGGGTGATATGATTATCTACACAGATAGGTCGGTGTTGAGAGGGAGGAAAAGTGCCTGGTTTAGCAAAAGCAAAAGCTAATGGTCGACATTTGGTGCAGGAGAGCCTGGCATATGATACCACAATATCTAGCTTAAGAATGGAGGTGGAGGATGTCAGTGCAGCTTTCCGCTGGATGGAGAATACGATACACACACACATCGTGATTGTAACTGACTTAGAAAGCATGCTGAGGAAGGTGAGGACAGGCAAGCTTCAGGCAGTGGCTTGCTTCACTTTGGAGGTCACGGAGCATTGCCTGGATCTTTTCTCCGGGGCATGCCGGTGTGCTGGGGAATGAACAGGCGGACAGATTGGCTGACTCTGCAAAACTTGGTGGAGTATTGATGCATGACAAGGCAGACGTAGTTGCGGCCTTGTGGGAGCATGTGTACACCTCGGTGGAGCAAATGGATCACCATGGTCTGGCAAGAATGAGACATCGAGGAGTGACGAGGGGATCTGGCCGACACTCGACGCTCAGAGGAAAGGCGAGACTGACATATAATCAGATTGCTACTGGTACTATTATTGGTGTTGGAACTCTTCACTGGCTGCTGAGGATGGGGACAGAGCGCTTATGGGAATGCCCCGAATGCTGTGATGTCAGTTCCTAAATCAATCAATCAAGAACATTTCTTAGAATACAGCAGGCCAAGAAGAAGAAAAAAACACACATTCTACAAGATCAAAATATTGAAGAAAACTGACTCACAAACAACATAGTGACTGATAAATTAAAATACTTTGGTCAAGGTAAGCGTCAAAGAGGTTTGGAAAGAGCAGTGATGGAAGGCATGGCTCCTGGAGGAAGAGGCAGCGATTGACCAGCACGAAGCAGGCCACCGGACATTGAAGGCAACTTGGGCATGAACATGCGACACAGAAACTGGCAAGGGACTGAAAGTCTTTTTGGTGAGCTGGACTAAAGCTTTGATTCAGAACTGCACTGATGCATCATGAATCATCCCCAATAACATCAATGTTCGGCATGTTTTGTTTTTTTTTCATCTATATACCGAGACAAAATATTCCTATATAGGCTCATTCAGTTTCATTTTATATTTCTCAGTCTATTTGTCTGGATACCCTCTATTAGCATGGTTACCATTTTCTTATGCATTATGCATGCAAATCCATGCAGTCTGTTACCTAAACTAATAATAAAGCTTAATGATGTTGCCACCAAATGTCTCCTTTAGAAACTACCAGCAACTATTTTAAGTTTTTCTGTAACAGATTGTAACTACCAATCTGTTAAAATATTATCAATACATATGTGAACAAATCTACAACAGCCACAAGTAATGCCAAAGACCAAGACTTGTCATTTGACATCGTTGTGGCAGTTGTATACAAAGGCGGGTTGTGAGCATTCGCTGGATCTTTTCTCGAGGACACTCTGGTGTGTTTGGAAATGAACAGGCAGACAGATTGGCTGGTGCCGCGTTATTGAGGTATGATTTGATGCATGGTAAGCCAGATGTGGTGAAGGCCTTCTGACAGCATGGGAATAATGCAGAAAAACAGACAGACTATTATTGTCTAGAGAGAATGTGGCAGCAAGGGGTGGTCAGAGAATCTGGTCGACATTCGTCACTCAGAGGTAAAGCAAGATGGACATATGATCAAATTTCAGCAGGCACCATTAGTATTGGAACTCTTCACTGGCTGTTTAGATGAGGACTTAGCGCTTATGGGAATACTCCGAGTTCAATAATGTTGGTTTTTAACTTATCTCAGTTGAACTCTTCACAGATGGGGACAGCAGAGGCACATTCATAATCAGTATGCTATTGGGACAATCCTCAGCTCTACATTCTGACATATGACAAGAGAGACGGAGCACATATAGGTTTGATCCAAACACAATGACATTAATTGTAGTTAATTAAAAAAATCAACATATGTTATCTATGATATACATTCATCTAACATATGTTATGTTTTCTATGATTTCTACTCTTCTAACAAATACTTATATTCTTTCATTTAACCTGTCTGGCTGTGTTTTATATGATATCCATTTATCTAACATATGTTTTGTTTTGTTTGATATTCATTATCAACATGTTTGTTTATATCATTTCATCTAATATATGTTTTGTTTTGCATGATATTCATTATCAACTTATATTTTATAATCCCTTCATCTAACATATGTTATGTTTAATATAATATTCATTATTAACTTTTGTGTTTTTAAAATGTTTTGTAGAGTATTTATTTATTTAACATATGTTGCATTTTGTATGATATTCATTCATTTAACAATTGCTGTGTTTTGTATGATATCAATTCATCTAACATAAATTTGTATATTTGTGTACATTTTGTATATAGTTAACTGATCAATCAACGTTATACCTTTTTTATATCGACTCATCTAACATGTGTTATGTTTTGTATGACGTTCTGTCATCTAACATATGTTCTGTTCTGTATTATAACATTTATTTATCTTCAACAATGTCATACATGTGTGTTTGTAATCCCTAGTAAGTATTAAGCTTGTTAGCCACACTAGAAACAATTAACTTGTTTTTTCTAGAAACAATGAACAAAACCCATTGCAGGCCATCTTAGACCTTGGAAATGAAGTGATTTTGTCAAATGTGCAAAATCTCTCCAGATAATGAACAGTTCCAAACTTTTTCTAGGCATATCACAATGTTCAAGTTTCAGACACACAAGAAATATGACAAAACATTCACGTTTTCTCAAAACTTTAATCTGAAAAGACCTGCACACAAAATTAAACCCTTGTTTAACAAAGTAAACAAGAATAAATATCAAAATAAATAAGACTTTTAATCTGAATACATTAACAGGAAAGTATTAAGCAGACTAGCTCCTAAGATGTGAATATTGTGAGTTAAGTACAATAATAATAAATGTGTAAATTCAAGAATAACATAACATGCTTAGCTCAACTCCCTATTTATTGTAATCAGCGCAATGAATATCAGCATATAGATGGTGCAGGTTTAAAATACTGTAATTTATTAAAACTGTCCCCTTTCCTAGAAACTGATATGTCTAGTTCAGATCTGTGCTCTCCTAGGAACATCAAATATATTATTCAGTTTCAGAAAGATGGTTTCCACTACCTGGCATTCATTTCCAGGTATACAAGTGTTTTTCTCTGGTTTATTACAATAATGGGTGAAAAACTGTCTAATGTTTTATGTCATGGCTTTTGCGTTCTCTGAGACTAACTTCATCTTATTACTATATTCTTCTTCTTTCATTTGCTATCTAATTACTATATAAAACATAGCACAATTAATATTTGTTTGTGTGTAATATACATCAAATGGACAAAAACTGAAGAACATTTTATTCCATACTGAGACAAAGGTTTTGTCGTCAACAGAAGCAACTGACTGTGCTAAAGATTATGCAAGCAAGTTACAATTTTAATGTAATTTTGAGCATTTTCATTTACTGAAGAGTAATTCAAAGTTTCTGATCTTTTCTTTTTCCCTATCAGAATGTTATAAATATCATTGTTTATATAGCCAGAAAATACTAATACAATTTGACTTAGCAAGAAGAGAGAGAGAGAGAGAGAGACAGACAGACAGACAGACAGACAGACAGACAGACAGACAGAGAGAGAGAGAGAGAGAGAGAGAGAGAGAGAGAGAGAGAGAGAGAGAGAGGGTGTGTGTGTGTGTGGCGTGTGTGCGTGCGTGTGCACTCGTGCGCGCCTGCCCACCCACACACACACAGAGTAATTGTGCTGCTTGTAAAATATTCATAATCACATAAGACGGGGCATGTAAAATAATAATTTAAACCACCAATTTTCCCACAATAAAAAGCCTGGAATGTTTTATCTAACAGAATATTCAAACACACTGGTTATCATCATCATCAGACAGCAGGTCTGTTGCTCTCAACATAACCAGCTGAAGACTCATTATCCTCTGCCAGCTTCTGTTACTTGTAACTGACTCTGTCAAACCTATGCAAGCTGTACAATGCAATTTATGACATGAAAATAACATAAAAAGAATGAAAATTATGAAACTGGTAAAACTGTCTATCAGTAGACTATGTAGTATATTTCAGCAACTTCACTGATTTTTAGAGTTGTGATTTGACTGTCATTTAGTATTTTATTTTGGCTTTGAACTATTTTAGTGTAACAATTAAGACAAATGGCACCAATACTAAAGAACAAACATGTATCAATAGATACTTTAAAAAAAGCACTCTACAGCACAATTTTCCTACCAACTCTATGCTATCAATGCCAAACTTGGACAATTACAGAAAAATAGCAAAGAAACATTACAACATGGAAATGAGATTCCTGAGAAGAACACTCAATGTATCAAGAAGAGAAAAAATCAGAAATGTTGAAATCAGGACTAAAGTTGGGGTTATAGCAGCGTTGGATTTCACTAGAAAACAGCAAGTTAAATGGTTTGGCCATATAACTAGGCTACCAACTAACAGTATACGCCAACAAGCAATGATGTACAGACCAAACAGAATCAGAAGAAGCGAGTGACCATGTAAACAATGGGCAAGAGGGAATAAGAGAATCCATGGGAATTACAATATATGAAGCCCATAAATGGGCACTCTCCCGATGTTTATGCTTCACCTTGACATCGCAAGGTACAAGAGGGATGAGATGATGAAGATGAGATGAAAAATAGAGATAAAACAAACAATAAAAAGGTTTACAGACTAAGATCAACTTCATTGCACTAGGTTTTTAACCCATATGACTCAGTCTCTTTCCGCAGGGTGGCCTGCCAAAAGTGCAACACGAAGTACGAACTCTGTAGCTCCAGTGATGACCCCTAGGATTCTTGTAAAAAAAAAACTGCACTTGTGAACCAAACTGACAGAGTCCAGAATCAAAACCACAACCTTCACAGTATAAGGCAGGCAGATCAAACGCATATGAGAAGTACTTAACGTAACAAGGAAACACAAGATAAGAATTGTAATGATATCAGAAAACAAACTGTCATAATACAAGCCTGGACCTCATCAAAATTCTGTGAATAAAATGATTTGGCCCCCAAATTATGTTTACCACTAGATAGTATTCACAGCAATAATGGGCTATGTTTAAAGTAAGTTAGATGGAGGCTGGCAATATCAACGCAGAGGTTAAACTACAATAAGAGACTATGGCACAACACCAGCAAATTAAAGTCATAATTTTTAGAACATGCATTTGTCCTTACCAAAATACGAATGTAAGTCATAGACCAATCACTACAGAAGAAAATAGCTTTTAATATTAAATGTTACAGAAATTTTTTTTTTATAATACTAGGGACAAAGAAGATGAAAAATATGGACATTCTACAGATTCAAACATGAAAGAAACTTGAGTCTTATACAGCATCATATGCCAGAAACTGATGTACTTTGGTCATATTAAACATCATAATGTTTTGGAAAGAATAGAGATGGAAGGAAGGGTTCCTGAAAAGATTCAAGGGACACCTAGCACAACGATGGATACAGGAGCATTGCAGACACCTGGAGCAAGAGCGGGCCATGATAAGAATAACATTTGCAAGGGGCGCACTACTTGATGTTGATGAAGCATTACAGAACTTTCTTTATATCCAGACGTGAGAGGGAACATAGAAAAGAGAAAAGGAGAAAGAGGAGAAGAAGAATAAAAACAAAGTAAAGAAGCAGACAAACAATAAAAACATATTAACAGGCAGATAATTTTAGAAAGTAATCCTCCTAATGATTTCACTTTATTTACATTGTAATATTAAGTATTTCACCGATATTTCACAACTTAAGAAATATTAAACTATTCATGTAGATAAGGCACATAATAATTTCTATAAATAAAACAAATAATTAAATTTACCCTCTCAACTGTTATGAGCAGGATTATGAGTATGAGTTCATGAATCAATATAAATACACATGGGACATCTTACACACGTTTGACAACCCTTTCTTCATCAACCAGTGAAGAGTTCCCATGCTGATACAACCAGGGCTATTTGACAGGATACTAATATTGTAAAAGTAAAGAACACCTTTCCACATCTTGAGGTGTATATGGTATATCGTTCCAGCCACATATTTTTTAATGACCAAATGGCTCGTGATGGTGATGTGGTATATCACTCTGGCTACTTTTACTTCTCAGAATATTTTATGGTACACATTTTAAGCTGGGTCGACCTGGGAGCCCAGGTCAAATAAAAAAGAAAACAATGATCACTGAGCTGGCAGATGAGCGTGCTAGCTATTGCGCTAACGTGGCTCCCATACTAACATTATACATCTTTATATAACTGTCATGATTTTTAGGCTACCAACATCTGTACAGAAACTAGTCTATATGACATCTAAGGCAGACACTAGTCTGTAAGACATCTAAGGCAGACACTAGTCTGTGGGACATCTAAGGCAGACACTAACACATATTATAATAATGTAACTGTCATGATTTTCAGGCTACCAATATATGTATGGACATTACACATTTTAAAATAATATAGCTGTCATGACTTGTGGGCTACCAACATCCTATTAGGCAGCTGTAATAGTGCAGTGGCTGGCACACTTGGCTGCTGACTTGAAGGTCATGTGTTCAAATCCCCATTGAGTCAGATTTGGTAAACTGACCCAGGCTCCCAGCCTAAATGGACCCCAGAATATACCCTGGGAAGTAAAGACAGCTGGCATGACAGTGACATCACCCACCGAGTACCAGTTTGTGTATAAACATGCATGACAGTGACATCACCCACCGAGTACCAGTTTGTGTATAAACATGCATGACAGTGACATCACCCACCGAGTACCAGTTGGTGTATAAACATGCATGACAGTGACATCACCCACTGAGTACCAGTTGGTGTATAAACATGCATGACAGTGACATCACCCACCGAGTACCAGTTGGTGTATAAACATGCATGACAGTGACATCACCCACCGAGTACCAGTTGGTGTATAAACATGCATGACAGTGACATCACCCACCGAGTACCAGTTGGTGTATAAACATGCATGACAGTGACATCACCCACCGAGTACCAGTTGGTGTATAAACATGCATGACAGTGACATCACCCACCGAGTACCAGTTGGTGTATAAACATGCATGACAGTGACATCACCCACCGAGTACCAGTTGGTGTATAAACATGCATGACAGTGACATCACCCACCGAGTACCAGTTGATGTATAAACATGCATGACAGTGACATCACCCACCGAGTACCAGTTGGTGTATAAACATGCATGACAGTGACATCACCCACCGAGTACCAGTTGGTGTATAAACATGCATGACAGTGATATCACCCACTGAGTACCAGTTGATGTATAAACATGCATGACAGAGACATCACCCACCGAGTACCAGTTGGTGTATAAACATGCATGACAGTGACATCACCCACCGAGTACCAGTTGGTGTATAAACATGCATGACAGTGACATCACCCACCGAGTACCAGTTGGTGTATAAACATGCATGACAGTGACATCACCCACCGAGTACCAGTTGGTGTATAAACATGCATGACAGTGACATCACCCACCGAGTACCAGTTGATGTATAAACATGCATGACAGAGATATCACCCACCGAGTACCAGTTGATGTATAAACATGCATGACAGAGACATCACCCACTGAGTACCAGTTGGTGTATAAACATGCATGACAGTGACATCACCCACCGAGTACCAGTTGATGTATAAACATGCATGACAGTGACATCACCCACCGAGTACCAGTTGATGTATAAACATGCATGACAGAGACATCACCCACTGAGTACCAGTTGGTGTATAAACATGCATGACAGTGACATCACCCACCGAGTACCAGTTGGTGTATAAACATGCATGACAGTGACATCACCCACCGAGTACCAGTTGATGTATAAACATGCATGACAGTGACATCACCCACCGAGTACAAGTTGGTGTATAAACATGCATGACAGTGACATCACCCACCGAGTACCAGTTGGTGTATAAACATGCATGACAGTGACATCACCCACCGAGTACCAGTTGGCGTATAAACATGCATGACAGTGACATCACCCACCGAGTACCAGTTGGTGTATAAACATGCATGACAGTGACATCACCCACCGAGTACCAGTTGGTGTATAAACATGCATGACAGTGACATCACCCACCGAGTACCAGTTGGTGTATAAACATGTGGGGCTGGTACCATATACAAAGGGGCTTCAAGTGAATACCTTAAATGTTTTTGTTTTGTTTTGGTGAATATATTCTGAAAAATTAAAGAACAAATGTATTATTTTTTAATGTAGTCACCATTGTGTTCAATGCAAGTCCTCCAACACTGATAAAGTGCTTGCATAACTTTAGAAACATTAACTCTGGGGTCACTACTCGGTGTGCCTGACCCGGTCGTGAACAATCTGTCACAGAAGTCACGCCATTTTGAAACTTCATACTCCACTCATACACTTGCTGGACTGGCAGGCATGCATCACCATACTGGATTCTTCGCTGATTAATTTCTAAAGGTTTTACCACTTCACTGATCCAAAAAATGGACAATAGAGCACTGCTCCTCTTTAATGTATGCCAAAAGTGGGGTGGCCATTTTTAAAATGTCCTTATGATGTTGTGTTCGTCTGCACCGTGATATTGCATGCCTAACACTCTTGACATCCTTAAGAACAATATTGACATGTTACAGCACAATGGCATGGATATTGTAATTTCTATCACACTTTTAAGGTATTCATTTGAAGCCTTCTCATAATCAATGTACCTTGAGTGTCAAAGGGTCCTTTTTTTTAAATACTCAATATGCCCCAAGGCATCTAAAAGGGTCCTGTATGTGGTTTTTAACTTCCTCTTAACTGTGACATATATAAATGTCAGTAGAACACAGGACCATTAAATCTAAACTGTAGTTTTTCATTGGTAGTACCAGAAATCAAGGCCACAAATGGTGGTGCTGGAAGGCCATTTACACTTTCGTAAACTGCACACTTCTTGAAATCGCATGGGGACTCCCGCCAGGCATAACGTAGGCCAGATAACACCTGCCCTGGGTTACAAACATTTGCAAAGATAGTGACAGCTGTCTTGTTGAAGGCTATAATACTTGTTGGAATCCATTCTTTGACTGCACCATTAGCACAGAGTAGCTGAAATGAATAGATACAGATAATTTACAAATTAATTTATCAAATCGTTAACCCAGATTCAGATAAAAATGTTACTCTTTATCTAAGAGCTGTTAGAACACCTTATTTTCTTTATGGACCATAAACGTAGAGGAGCATATGTGAGATCTCAAATGGGCATTCTTAAAGGGTAACATTTAATTAAAGATAATTAATATCCAATTACCTTAAAATCTTGTGAATCTTCTTCTTCTTCTTCTTCTTCTTCTTCTTCTTCTTCTTTCTTCTTCTTCTTACTTCTTCTTCTTCTTCTTCTTCTTCTTCTTCTTTTTCTCCTCCTCCTCCTCCTTCTTCTTCTGCTTCTTCTTCTTCTTCTTCTTCTGCATTCGTTCAGAGTGTTTTTTTGGACGTAACAGTGTTGTGTCTGTTTACAGCACAGCTATGATACTTGCGACTTTCGGCCAACATATCCGACTTCTGCGGGCATTTGTTGACCGGGTTAACCTTCCAGGGTGTTTTGAAGGACATTCGCCTCTTACTTTTGTGGTGTCACCTACATCCCAGCTGGTCAAGTTAGAACGGCCGAAGACATCACTGTCAGCCCTCAAGGGAAGGCAGGGACAGACCATGGGCATTTCCTGGCCATCCAAGGAGGCTTCCATAATTGCAGAGCTGACACACAGTATACAGATGACATCCACACAGCGAACTTTCGCTTTGGACTTCCACAAAATGAATTCGCTAGCCAGGCAATATTCCATTTCGTGTCAATGGGACGCTTTTTCTACCTTTGGTAACGTTCACTCAATGGGCATTCGATGCTGACTTTCCTTGTAATGGATTTCCCAATGGGACGCTTTTCCACCTTTGACAATGGTCACTCAATGAGCTTTCGATAACGACTTTCCTTGTAATGGATTTGCTAGACTAGCAATGTTCTATTTTGTGCCACTGGGACGCTTTTCCACCTTGGATAACGCCCACTTGATGGGCTTTCGATGCTGACTTTCCTTGTAATGGATTTGCTAGACTAGCAATGTTCCATTTTGTGCCACTGGGACACTTTTCCACCTTGGATAACGCCAACTCGATGGGCTTTCTCGTAATGGACTTGCTAGCCAAGCAATATTCCATTTAGTGCCTACTATCATGCTTGTACCTTTTTCATCACCCACATAATTCGGTCTTTCAATGTTGTGGATTTGCTAGCCAAGCGGTATTCCATTTTGTGCATTGTGGTCGCTAGTCAGCATCATTTATGGTGAGAACTATGACGGTATCTGATCATCTTCGCACCTCTGACTTTCATTCTTGATTAATGAAAACATTCTTGACAAATGCTTTCAGAGTAGCTTGTCTTGTGGCGATCCTAGAATGTCACCTCTAATGCCGCAATACGAATGCCCCCTTTTGTCCCTGTTAAACATTACCTCCAGTTCCGAAAACCAACAAAATAGAACTGAGGTCCTATTCCATTATTCCATGCACCATTATTCAGGCAGCCGAGGCTTGCTTTGAACACTCTAATTTTTTCAGAGTAAACGCACCTAAAACCCAGAATGCTCAGCGAAGAGCACCCATGGAAGAGAGCCACAGATGATAGGGCAGGAACAACGGGCAGTGAACCGGCGCGAGCCAGACCGCCCATCTGCACCTGAGATCCAACTACAAGCTTTTTAACTGCAACAGCTTTAATACACACTGTTGGAGCTGGAATTACCGTGACTGCTGGCACCAGACTTGCTCTCCAATAGATCCTCGTTAAAGGGTTTAAAGTGTACTCATTCCAATTATGAGGCCTCGATAGAATCCGGTATTGTTATTTTTCGTCACTACCTTCCCGTGCAAGGGAGTGGGTAATAGAACTTGTTGATCTCTGCCTAGCAGAAGACTCCTCACATAGACAAAGAGATGATATTTAAGTGTGTATTAATACAGATAAAAGCCTTTTGTTTGCTGGATTTTGGGTTCATATCCAAAATATTTGTGTCCGATTTGCATAGATCTTTATAATTACGGAATATTTAAGAGATCATATGTCAATATTGGAGAAAATGCCTGTATTTCCACTTTAATTGCAAATAATGCTTCTACTAGTTTAACCATGCTTTCACAAATGAAAAGAAGTATATATACAACACTGTATATTTCAAATTTCCCCCCCCCCCCCCCCTTCATTTTGCCTGGGCCACCTGTATTTTTTCAGTGTGATTGTCCAAGCCCAAGGTTTGGTACAAAACAATAGAGGTCCCGGGAAGGTTAACCCGGTCAATAAATGCCCGCAGAAGTCTGATGTGTCGGCCTAATGGCGCAAGAACGCAGCTCTGCTGTAAACAGGCACTACGCAATGTCGTCCGGGAAAAAAAAAAATATATGATATGTGATAAACTGAAAAACATATAAAATGCCATTTGTAAAGCAAGAAAACTAAATTAAGAACCACAGAAAATGATTTTTGGTGCAATGAGAGAATTAACACAGAGTTGTATTTGGGTGTATGACGAAACAAAAAGGCAGAAATAATACTAATATCAAAGCATCATCACACGTTATTATCTATTGTCTAGCCCTAGGTGAACGATGGCTCTTAGTTAATTAGTTAGTTAGTTAGTCATGGTTCCAACATCACGGCAACGGGTCGTCCCCATATTGCTCCGTTCCTGTGCCAGTGAATATCACACAAAATGCTCCTCACTGCCCAATGTGAAAATGGAATAGACAGGAATTCGGCAAGCCAACAGCCCGCATACATAAACAGTGCATAATGCCGCCTACAGAATGCCAACACAAAAGACCTCCATGAAAAATACAGTTCATCATCGATGGAAACACCAGTCACCAGAAAGACTTCATTGACCCGGGTTTTATCCCATATGGTTCGGTCTCTTTCTGCAGGACAACCCGCCGAAAGTGCCGCACAAAGCACGAACTTCGTAGCTCCAGTGGCGACTCCCAGGAATCTCCTGAAAAATGCACTCGTGAGACCGAAAAGGCAAACCAGTCAATCCAGCAACAGCTGGCCGCCATCGTTCCGAACATGCAGTTCACGCTACACACAACCACGGACAGATGTAAAAGCATTCCACGTGAAACTCACAGATCACAGTGTCGTGCCACGCACTCACTCAGTAGCAGGACGACGGAACCATATCCTCCTTAGTCGCCTCTTACGACATGCATGGTAGGCAACAGTGTTACTTTTCTTTACTCCCCCGTATGGGCCCCGGCAACTCTTTGCTTACACCATACTTGCCATTAAGAGTAAGGGTGTTCTTTGGCCAGATGTGTCACACACACTAAAAACCAATACAAGTTAACGAGTCTGTGTTGAAACAGATTCATTTCTAAAATATAGGTTTGAACTAACCCAGGACTGTATTTATATACTACAGACTGATACTAATTAAGGCACACACCTCAAAGCCTTCTGTATCTCTGATTTGTAAGTTCCAGGTGTCTCCATATTCCAGATTCAAATCACCACCAATTACTTTCCCTTGTATAGGAAATGGTCCTTGAAACACCTCTTGTCTTCCATATGCAACAGCCAGGCCTGCTAAGCTTAATCTGGACCCAACATCCGTCTTGTCTTGCGGGTGAATTCTAACAAATGGAAAGCATGTTAAAAGAAAATGTATTTTTATACAAAACATGTATAGATTCCAAATTACAGTTAATTAAATAGTTTGTGGGATATGCTAACATATGGGTCAGTGTGCTTGCTTTGATTGAAGCTCAAACACCAGTAATGGCAGGATGTTTCCAATCTATAAGGAGATAGCAGTAATGGGTGTGACCCAAGTGCTATGGCATTGCTTCTAGATACTCAGTTAATGAAATCCAATAAAGAAAAGTTGTAGTTTTTGTATTTCATGTCTTAGTTGTAGATACAATGGAAGTTCAGTGACTCTTCCATGTTACATATATTGTGTATACAAGTTTAGTAGCTTTTCTATATTACACATTCACACATGCATGCGTGCGCACACGCACTTACACACATGAACACACCTGACCAACCAACCAACCCACCCACACAGTACAATCTTGGCCTAGGCAGTAACAATAGTGATGTTTAAGAAAGGCTTATCTCTGTGTCTTCAGGTTCTCTTACACACATGCATATACACATAAACTAGGGAAATTACATCAGACCAAAGTAGCAAAGTCTTTGAGACATTGCTTTCATGTTAAATGGAAGCAAGCTGTGGTAGACTTTGATCCTTTGTGAGCAGATATGTGGTTCTAAAGCAGAATACTGAGAACACCTGAGACAGATGTAAAGAGTAATAAAGGCATCTTGACAAAAACTAATTAACAGATTCAGTGCCAAACAAACATACGTTTGGACCGAACAAAAAAAAATGGATGGCGGAAAATAGAAAACAGGGGTGTGTCATAGTTATGACCTAAAAGTTGTTATATGGTGTCAGACAAGTTGAATATATATCAAATTAAAGGAGGTTGCTTTGGGAAAACTACTGTATTGATATTTTAATTGAAGCAACATTTAGCAATAACATTTCAGCAATACATAAGCCCATGGCAGATATGGGAAGTCACTTAAGATGATCAATCATTCCGTGGCACTGAATCAGTTAATGAACAAAACTGGTTTCTTGTATCAGAAGAATACAATCCACATTCTTCACGATTGTCATAAGAAGTGGTAACCTAGTAAGAGATGCAGTGAATACCTAACGAGATGATGCTAAACAGCTTGATGTCTGGTACCCAATTTTGTGAGGCTGTGTCAATCCCAGAGCCATACTGATCAGAAAAAATAATACTGGCTCTGCTTTGGTTTGAGCCATGGTCTTGGCAGCCATGGGCATTATCCACTAAGCCACAACAGCACTGTGTTATATAAAACAAACTGTAACACATGTTGTGAATCCTGGACTATTAGTAAACAAGCAAAACAATCCCATGAGACCTCATTGATGATGTTTTACAGAATGCTAAAAAATCCTTGGAGAGCCAAAATGAATACTCTAAATGTTTTAAAGGAGGCTATGATAAATGACAACATATTACAAACATCAGAAAGAGGCAGTCATCATTTTAAGCTACATTGTGTGGAAAGAAATTCTGGAAAATATTCTGACAACTGGAAAGGCTTATGGAAAATGAGATAGTGAAAGACCACAAGAGAAAATTCTTGACATCATTTTGTCATGGCATGGAAATGTGTGCACTATATGAATCAATAGATGGTGTTGGAGATCACAAGATGTAAAGAAACATGCTCATTCATGCTAGTCAGCAAGGCACTTGATGGTGATGATGATGAATATATAGAAATTAGGCAGAGTGATCATTCTTTGCGTGAGCCCAGAACCACTACACCGTGTACTGGATCTAACTCATGGAATGCTTTTTTTGGGATGTGGGTAATGCTCGTGTGCTGCTCCTGCCTTCCTTTTAGAGCCAAGCATTACATGTTCTAGATTGGTTGGGTTATAGGATGGAACTGTAAATTTAAGGATAAGTCTGGTGCAAATGACTTAATCTGACCAATGTTTGTTGGTGGATATCAAAAGGAACACACGCCTAGGTCTGTATGAAAATGCCAGGGTAAGAAATTACTGGGCATTATTTAAAAGAGCACATAGCTTGACACCCTTATCTATGAAATATGACATCAAGATGCAACAATCACTGCACTCTGGACATTCCCATGTGTATTCCGTTCCTTCCTTTAGTAGCCAACGAAGAGTTCCCATGCTGATAGTACCAGTGGTAATCTGATTAAACGTCTGCCAACATTTTCCTCTCTGGGTTGACTGTTGTCCAAACTTTGATCAGCCTGTGCTTTAAAAAATGGGGATCAAATACAAGACCACTGGCCATGAGGCAAGCCCCACCTAACAGCAGATAAACTGTGTTAGCTAGTGTTCATACTTGTCAAATAAATTAGTTAAAATATTCATTGTTTGAATTAAATGGCAATAAAGTTCATGCACATACAAAGTAGGGAGACGTGGTAGCACAGTGACTAGTATGTTTACCTCATGGCCCAGTGGGCATGTGTTCAAATCCCCATCAAGGGGGGATTTTTTTAAACTGATCTGAGTTCCAAGATACCATTATGCCTTTAGGTGTGGAAACTGGCCCTTTGCTTTACCAAGTGTTTACTTACAAAGTAACACATTTTAGCAGTACACAATAACTTACGAGCCATATGAGGAGTTGTAATCTGGCAAATCCATAGTTACAGCCATAAATACTCTAGGCAAGTCTTGATTTGGCACATAACCCCAGTCAGCCGTCTGATGGAATCTTATATCAGGAAATCCAACAGATATTGTTGGATCATTTCTGTTGGGTGCCAACTGTAATTATAAGACACAAAATATTTGAACCATTTTTGTTAATAATATGCATTTTTCACAAACTGTTGTCTGTTAAAAGTAATATTTTCCCCACCAGGTCTTAAATGGCACAAGCTGAAGAAGGATAATACAAGGAGAAGAATATGCTGTGATGCCTCCTAACAATGATGCATTGCATAGAGTTATAATTACATTGGGTCGGGGATGCCAACAATGGGTGTTACAGATGCAATAGAAGTCTCAGTGCAATAGCTGACTGAAGACAACTCACATCCTAGCACTGGAATTAGATACATTGATGGGTGTGTGGTCAGAGGTAAAAAGAGTAGGTAGCGTTTTATTGCAAAGACAAACAGACATTGTTGTTTTTTTTTAAAGGGCAGTTTGGTACCTAGCCTTCACAACATAATCTTTATCAATATATGTTTGCCCAGCAGTGGTATGTTTAGTAGTCTTTTTTGCAACAAAGAAATGTGACAGAATATTACAAAAACACCACCAGTCATTAGTGAATCATTTTATTTTTAAGGTAATTTTAGTTGTAGCAAACTGAGCTTCAACCATGGTAGTCTCAAGTTCTATCCGTTTGGTTCAGTCAGTCAGGACAGCATGCATGAAGTTATTCATGTAAAATAATCTCTTTATATTACCACTACTCAGGCTCAGTAATGCTGTTATCAGTATCATAATTTATTACTTTTGATGGTTAATGAAATCAAAATGGCAGAATTGAGCCTCCTACAGCTACACAACTGGCCATTTCCATCATAAGCTTTAAATTGGAAAGAAAAGCCATGTACCTGTACAAAGCCAAAGGGAAATGAGGCACTTGTTTGTCCTTTTGAAAATTTGTTGAAATTTTTTCTCCAGTCTTTAATCATTGTTGGAAAAGTGCAGTTATAGCGATTCATCATGGCACCACTTGCATCATTTTCACCTGACATGACAACAAAGAATTGATGTGTACATTATTTTAATCAAACAAACAAGCCTTCCATTTTACTGGTAAATCATGAAAATGGTAAAAAATTAAACAAATTTAAAAAAATAATAAATCCATTTTCATACCATGAGATGTTTTGAGTATTTGGTGCTAGCTGATATTCTGTGACCAATCACAACTCAATGGGTGATATGGTCAATATCATGCCGGCCACTTTACTTCTCAAGACATTTCCTGGCACCCATTTTTTGGCTGAGTCGATCTGGGAGCCCAGGCTAATTTTAAAATCCACACCAACGGGGATTTAAACATGTGACACCGGGCTGGCAGACAAACGTTCTTGCTAGCTATTGTACTATTGCAGCTCCATGAAAGTAGTATCATACATTAAATACCATAAGGGTGCACAACATTTGGTATTTAATGTAACTATATCATAGCATGTTTGTAAACTGTTCCTATTCTTGCTGACTTTTATTCTCCAACTGACAGCCACATTTTATCACTCTGAAATATTGAACTCACTGAGCAACAAACGCCACAGACAATGTCAAACTTCATGCAATTTGAACTGTAATTCATTCACATGTTTTTAACATATGTGTTTCGAATTTGATAAACTAGAGATAATTTTATAGAATCACTAATGGCTCAAACAAATCACTAACGGCTCAAAACAATCACTAATGGTTCAAACATGTAAATAAATTAAATCTGCCACAGCAAGTATGTTAACCTGTTAGTTAATGAGTTAAGATCTTGCATGAAGACAATCACCACATCATTCACTAAATTAAAGAAGTGAGGACTATTTTTATTTATTTGTTTGCTCAGGAAAAGTTAAAGCAATGAAAGAGCTCTATAAACTTTGGAAATGTGAACTTTTGTAAACAATCTCTGTAACATGGAAGAGTTGCTGAACTTTTGTAAATAATCTTCCATCTGTGTATGGTAGATATTAAATTATATATCAAATGGGTAAGAACGCGTGTTCTTAAACATCAATTGTGCTGATGCTGAGGTAAGCGATTCAACCCCTACACCGGACAGCTGGACTAAAATGCTGACCTGTTGTCCTTGACTTGGGGACATAAATTACAAGTACCCCTGAAGTCAGAGTCGGTTCGCCTGAAGGAAAAGCTAATCCACATGCAAAATTCAGTCCATCACTACTATACATAGTGTGCATGGACTATGCTTGAGTTCAAAGCGAGCTAGCGCTAAAAATAATAATTATTATATATGCTCCTTCATAATATTTGCATAAGTTGATAATAAACCATTTGAACATGTTTTCCTCATTTGTAGCCCTAAAAACATTCAACTTTATTTTATACAATGAAGACATAAACAATAGATCGCACAATTTATTGCCCGATATATTTAGCTGAATGTCATCAGGTGCATACTGCAGAATTCATGCAACATAAACTCAAGCAATAAAGTAAGCCCTTCAAGCTACAATGGCATATTCATACATTAATTAGAATTGTCTACCACAGTAATTTTAAACTTATTAATATGTCTTTTTATTTGCACAAAGTTGCCTTTTGTATATGAATGGCGATTCACTCGGCCAGCATTAATATTTATTTTGTGTAATAATAATTGCATCCCTCAAAGATACGTGAACATTTAGAAAAGGTAAAGACAAAATAACAATTATTAGTACAGAATGCAAATGTTATACCTTGATACCATATGGCTCCATAAATTGTCATACCAAGCAGTGGATTCACCATGGCATTCCACAGAACTGAGTTATTCAGAGGTCCATTCAGCTTAGTTCTTTCAAATGGTGGCAGGTTTTTCAAAAATCTGGATAATAAAAGAAGAACAGATTAAATGATTACAGTTGATTATGAAAGATTTATGCCTATTCAACACACATACATTCATCCATCTAAACCACAAGCATACACAAACGTGCATTTTTTCATGCACACAACCACACACACACACACATCACATGCACACACACGTACACATAAGCAGAATATATACACACACATACATCCATCCATCCATCCAAACCACACAATGCACAAACATGCATTTGCGCATGCGCACAACCACACACAAACATATAAGTAAAGGACTCTTGCGTGTTGTGAGGCACAATGGCTAGTTATTGCTAGCTTAATTTTTTAGGCACATTAGCACTGGATGAGTGATCTTGCTGGTTGCCGTTACCTCCAGTAACATTTTCTGTTACCCATTTTAGGCTGGATGACCTGGGAACCCAAGACAATTTTACAGAAATCACTGCATGGATAGGGATTCAGACACATGACACACTCCCCCCCCCCCCCCCAAAAAAAAAAAAACTAACTAACAAAAAACACCTAAACACACACCCATACATCCTCTTGCTCATTTGCCATCAAGTGTGCCAGTTGTAACAAAGTTTTCAAGTTTATTTCTTCGCATCACTTGCCCAAAGATCTTGACTGTCTAATTTCTGTAATCAAACTTTTGGTTTACATCTTCTTCTTGAAGGACTGCCTCATTTGCTTTTATGACCGTCTTTAATATTATTTACATTTTCTTCAGACCCATATTTCAGCTGCCATCAGATGTTTTTTTGGCTTGTCTGCTTATTGTCCCATCTCACATACATACAACAGTGCAGGCTCTGTTTAACACATTAACACTCTTTTTCTCACCCACAATTAAGAACTATTTATTTGTATGTTTTTTGTTGTATGTATTTGTAACATTTTGCAAAAGGTTATTTCTGCATTAGATTCTTGTTCTATTTTTAACAAGGCATCTGCTGTTTTATGTTGTTACTGTTCCTCCATCCATCATGTGCCATGCCGGTAAGCGTGGGCGGTCATGTTCTGCCATCTCACTCGATCAACAGAGTCGTGGATCAGTTCCGTGTTTCTGTCTCGACCATGCCACAAGGCCAAGCCATCCAAATACTTGTTTCTAGGTCTTCCCCTTGGTCTGTTCCCCTCGATCTTACCAGTTGTCACCAAGTTCTCCAAATCATTTCTTCTCATAACATGCCCAAAAAATTGTGACTGTCTACGTCTAATGTCTCTGATCAGTTTACGATCTTCATTTGTTTCTTGAAGGACTTGTTCATTGGTCTTTCTGGCTGTCCATGGTATTCTTTGCATTTTCCTCAGAAACCACATTTCTACAGCCATCAGATGTTTTTCAGCCTGGCTGCTCATTGTCCAAGCTTCACATCCATATAAAAGTACAGGTTCTATGTAGCATCTCAACACTCTTTTTCTCGTTTCAATTGACATCTTTTTATTGGTCAGTATGTTTTTCATCTTGCTAAAGGCTACTTTTGCCATGGCGATCCTTGTTCTAATCTCTTCAAGGCATCTCCCATCAGATGTTATTACTGTTCCGAGATAATTGTACCTATTCACTTGTTGAAGAATATTCCCATTTACTTGTATATTACACTGTGGTATTTCGTTCTTCCTAGTGACGACCATAATCTGTGTCTTTTTACAATTTAATTCTAACCCTTGTTGTTCACTGTGTGTAACAACCGCCTCTACTAAATTTTGCAGATCCTGTTCATTGTCTGCAATCAAGACTGTATCATCTGCATATCTAATGTTATTGATGCATCGTCCCCCAATGTTGATTCCTTCCATATTTTCAATATTTCTGAAAATATTTTCACTGTACAGGGAAAACAGATCTGGAGACATTACACATCCCTGTCTCACACCTCTCTTAATAGGCTGATATTGGCTTACTTCATTATCAACTTTTATGGCAGCTTGTTGTTTCCAATATATGTTTTTTACAAGTCTAAGGTCTTTCCCATCAATTTGTAGATCTTCAAGCATCCTTATCATGTTGACATGTCTCACTTTATCAAAAGCCTTTGTGTAGTCAATAAAGCAAAGGTGTAGATCTTTGTTTACTTCTATAGAACGTTCGATTACGGTTCTCAGTATATACACAGCATTTACTGTACCCTTGCCTACTACAAACCCACATTGTTCTTCTCCTATTTCAGGTTGTATTTTCCTCCTAACTCTTTGCATGATAATTCTTAGCAAAATCTTCGTGATGTGACTCATTATACTAATTGTTCGATGTTGATCACATTCCAAGGCTCCTGATTTCTTTGGAATTGCAATAAATACAGAATTACATAACTCATGAGGTATATTTCCAGTATCATATATTGTATTAAGCAGACTGGTAACTTTATCTATTCCATATTCTTCTAAAGCATTAATCATTTCTGTTGTGACGCTGTCTGGACCGGGGGTCTTGCCAGATTTCATATGATTAAGAGCATTCTGAACCTCCGTCTTCAAAATTGCTGGCCCTTCATTGTTATTTTGAACAATATATTGTTCGTCTCTGTTATCGTCATAAAGGTTTTTCACGTAATCTGACCATACATGTAAAATCTGATCTTTTTCTATTACGACTCTTCCATCTATTGTCTTTAGGCAGCCTGCTGATGTACGTGTTCTTTGATTAGTAATCTCCTGAATTCTTTTGTGCATTAGTTTCGCATTTTTACTGTTGTGTTGTTTTTCAATTTCTCTGCAATTTTTCTCAAGCCATGTTTCTTTAGCCTCCTTACATAAGGTTCTGACTTTTCTGTGAATTTCTTCATATTTGGCAGGATTATTTTTGTTCTGTCTTCTTGTTTCCATTAGTTGTAAAATTTCTTCAGTCATCCATGTCTTACGGCCCACTTTCTTTACTTTTGGAATAGTTTTTTCTGCTGCACAACTGATTGAATTCTTCAGCATTTCCCATTGATCATCTACATCTTGAAATAGGATCTCTAGATCAGACAATAAATCAAATTTGTTCTTTACTTCTATGTTAAAATTATCTTGTATTTCTTTGTCAGTTTTCAATTTGCACAAGTCATATTTAGGGTTTCCTGCTGTATACTTGACTTTCTTTAACTTTACCCTCAATGTGCCAATAATTAATCTGTGATCACTGTAACAGTCTGCATTTGGAACTGTTTTTACAACTGTTAATGCATTTCGAAACCTTTTGCTTATCAGGATGTAATCTATCTGGTTTTTAATCCTGCTGTCTGGACTCCTCCATGTCCATAATCTTCTAGGATGTTGTTTAAACCAGGTGTTTCCTACAACCATTTCTTGTTCTTTTGCCCATTCTACAAGTCTGTAACCTCTTTCATTTCTCTCTCCCAAACCATGGTTGCCTACACTGCATCCATCGCTTTGCTTTCCTATTTTTGCGTTGAAATCACCCATTATGATATTTATTTCTGATTTTTTACAGTTCTTCAAAGCAGACTCCATGTCATTATAAAATTTCTCTATACTTTCTTCACTGCTTTCATTTGTTGGGGCATATACTTGAATTACATTTATTTTAAAAGGTCTTCCGTTTAATTTTACTAATAGAACTCTGTCTGACACAGCCCAATATCCTTTGACAGAATTTGATGTTTGCTTATCTAATATAATGGCTACACCTCTTTGCTGTTCTTCTCCCCCCGAGTAAATAATCTTACAATCCTCTCCTGTCCTTATCCCTGCTCCTCTCCATCTCGTTTCCGATATTCCTAATATGTTAATCTTCTCTCTCTCCATTTCTTTTTTGATGTCCTCCAACTTTCCATCTGCATTCATTGTTCTAACATTCCAAGTTCCTACTTTCAATGATATTAATCTTTTGCACCTAGTAGCCTGTTGACGGTCTGGAGTCACCTGGTGCGCATGACTATCCCTACCGGGCGAGGCTGCTCCTATGGAGCACCCATTTACGCCGTTTCTCTGATTATCGATAAGTGAACACAACATGATTTTCTTGGCATGTGTAAAGAAGGTAGTTTGCCATTGCTTTCCTTCCCAGCAGTGACCATACTGGTCAGTGACCGTAGCCATTGTCTCCTCAAAAAAGGAGATCCTCTGCCTACCGTCGTGAAGGTGGAGACCATAACCTACAACTATCTGTCGGCTGCTCTCCATCTTCATCCACCACCTGCACCCATGGCTTCACGTAACCCTGATCGGGGGGCTAAACGGGTACTCCACCTTGCCCAAGGGTGTCCCGTAGGCTAGCGGAGGGAAGGAGGCGCCTTACTTCTCCTTTGATAGGGGATACCCCTACCCCGCTACCCGTTACTGTTACTGTTCCTAGACAGCTGAAATGACTCAATCTTTTTCCATTAAAATGATCATAATTTGTTTTCTTAGAATTTTATTTTAAACCCAGCAGTTGACCTATCTTCACTTTTTCTTGAACTTCTTTTTAATGATTTTTAATTTATCAAGCAAATTAGGGAATCTCAACATATTTTATAAATGTGTTGTGTATTTAGAAGAAATACAACATGTCTTTAAAATGGGGTTATGAAAGAGACAGATTTCTATAAATTAAAGCTAAGAAATGATAATATAAGAATTTAAAAACAAACAAGTTGATTTGGCTTTAGCCAGGAAAACTTCTTAAAGTATAAGATAAAAATATTCCACAATACAGACATAATCAAAAGGTAACATCAGAATAGAAACCGCATTGCTAAACCCAACACAGGTAAGAATTTCTTGAAAGAAAAAAACATTACATAAACTATCACCTTTGGAGTACCCAATGTACCCTATCATCGACTTCCTAAGGAAACTATTGCAACTAGGCTGTTATAATAATGAATTTGCCAAAAAAGATAATAAAGATACAATAGCTAGTATATTCAAATCAATAAACAGTCTACCAATTTATCTCTTCCTATATATTACAAGAAAATGTCTTGGGAATTAAAGGCAGCAGATGTGACATTGGCCACATCAACCACGAGTGACGATTGGTCTATAAAACTATGAGTTTAGCAACATACACCTAACGCCCCTAAAGGCGTTACTTTTTTAACATGTTACAAACAAATTTACAGAAAGAGTGACAGCTGCACTTAAAACTATCGTTTTCAAGCATTCTGATGTAGACACAAAAAATATTGCCTTTGATATCCTGGTGATTGTTTTCTGGCACTATTGCTTGTGACTCCACACTGAGCTAGAGCTTCAGGGGATGACCATGCCTCTACAGGAGTGCCACCCCAGTCTGTGGCCACTAAACCAATGGGGTAGCCAAGTTGTTTATGTATAGCTTTTCCATATAACCAACATACAGCAGAGAAATATTCCCATGCTGGACCACCCACGCTGGCTGGAAATAAAAAACACATATATGGTGGTTTAATAAATATTGTGCAAAAGACAATGAATTAATTAAACACAGTCTCTCCTCTTCTACACTGGAGGTGGAGGCAGTCACAGAAGAGTTTCACTAGCAGGAGGACACACAAATCACATGTTGTGATTGTAAGGGACTCGCAGAGCATACTGAGAAAGGCGAAGACAGGCATGGTTCACCAGAGTTGCTTGCTTCAATTCAAAAATCAAAGACAGGAAGCATCTGTTGGATCTTTCCTCCCCAGGACAAGCTTATGTGGTGGGAAATGAGCAGGTAGACAATTTGACTGTGTCTGCACCGTTGGGAGGTGTTACTGGTGCATAAAAAGGCAGATGTAATCAGGGCACTTTTGGAGCTTGTGTATAGCATGGAAGAATAGATAAAATGTCATAGAATCAAGAGAATGGAGTAGTAGGGAGTGATCAGAGGATCTGGCCGACAATCAATCATCCAAGGAATCACCATACAGACACATAATTAGACTGCAATTGGTATCATTAGTATTGGGACACTTTACTGGCTGTTGAAGATGAGGACAGTGCCTGTATAGAAACGTCCCATGTGCTGTGATGTCAGTTCTTGACCAAACTGAACTCCTATCTACCCTTATGTGTAGAGATACCTTACAATCTCTTTATGATCTTTTCATAATTAGCCATGGTAGTGCAGTGGCTAGGACATTTACCTACTGGCCCGCAATATGTAGCAGTAGTAGTGGTAGCCACCAGCTCATGTAAAAATATAAAGTTGTTGATATCCTTTACAGAATGTAGCAGTCAACCTCAGAATCTTTTGGCTGTTCGTGATTCCTGGGCAAGTTTGCATTCAGTAGTTTGCCATTGCTGTCTGAATGTCTGGCACCGATACCATTTCATTAAAAAAATGGTCTGCTGCCAAGTCGCCCAAACTGCGTCCATAACCCCTCTGCCACGGAGCAGGCCATGTACACACAAGTTTATATCTCTGTGGAGAGACATGAATATCTATGCCATTTTACAGGGCACAAGAGGATAATATAAAAGAACAGTCACACAGCTTTCATAAGCAATAACTTCATGCATGCTGTCCTGACTGACTGAACCAAACGGATAGAACTTGAGACTACCATGGTTGAAGCTCAGTTTGCTACAACTAAAATTACCTTAATAATAAAATGATTCACTAATGACTGGTGGTGTTTGTGTAATATTCTGTCACATTTCTTTGTTGCAAAAAAGACTACTAAACATACCACTGCTGGGCGACGTCCAGTCTTGCTGGATGGCAACCAAGTCATAAAGTGGTGTCGTAGATTGCTCTTCTGCTACTGTCATGATCCGAATATTTGGGTATTTATTGGCTTCTGCTATTTCTGCTGCAGCATTCAGCATCTGTGGTAATGAGTTAAGCAATAATTAATAACAGCAGATTCTTGGATCACAAGTACAAATCAGTCATGGTTTCATTTTTGGCCTCTGCGATTCAGTTCATAATTTTAATTTTCAAGACTTCTAGGGGTCGTCTCTCGAGCTATGGAACTCATGCTCTATGTGATTCTTTCAGTAGGACACTGCGGAAAGAAGATCAAGTCACATGGGATAGAACCCAGTGCAATGAATTTGATCCTCTTGCTTTAACCCTTTTAAAAAGAGTAAATTAATTTAATATAAATATTTGGAAGGAGTTGGCTGTGATTACTGAATAAGTTGCATGGGACAAAAACAGGTGACGTGTCACTGAGAATTTCGTAAGGAAAAGTCATACATTATTTCTGAAAAAATGTGATATTCAGAAAGTGTGCTGTCTTACTTTCTTCTTTTAGGTACACTTTTCTAAGTTAAAATGCCTGCTGGTCACTGGTTCGACCCACATCATGGTGGATTAACATTTTTTTTAAGTAACCCGGGCTCCTAGGTTAACCCAGCCTAAAATTGGTACCAGAAAAAGTATTGGGAAGTTAAGGTGATGGTGTGATTCTAACTACATCACCCACTGAGTAGCAAGTGGTCTATCATGATATGGGCCTGGCACCATTTGCCAATTGCATCTTAGGCATGAAAAGGGGGACTTTCAAAAGCTAGCAAAGTATTTACTTGCATGCAAGTCAATGGAAATCTACTGTTGTAATTATCCACAGACTGGGCACGGATCAGAATAACCATATCAATAAAGTAAATGATATTAGAGAATTCAATGAGAAACCTCTTATCTGACAGGTGGCAAGTGGTTAGTGTGGTTGAGAGGTTTAGGGTGCTCATGCTTAAACTTCCTGTGAACTGATCATGGCACATCATTCCACACATCAGCCAGTTGGACTTAAACACTGATTTCTCGTTCAGAAAGCAATGGCAAACTACTGAATGTACAATTGGCTAGAAAATAAACCAGAGGTTGATCTAACGTCCTGCAAAGGATATGGCATGCTTTGGCCAGGCGATGTCCTCTATTAAAGATGATCCCAGAGCTGTATTGGCTATAAGAAATGTCCCATCTCTGCTGAAGGTGTGTCCTGCATGATACTGACCACATCACTCATTGAGTGCTGACTGGTCTATACAAATATGGGGATAACACCACATAAAGTGTATTAAATGTGAGCATGAAGACAAGACACCAACACGAACACTGGCATACAGTTAGTTTTACTAGAGACATAAGTTACTGGAATTCTTCTTCTTCTTTTTCTTTGGTACACTTTCAGATGTCAACCTGAATATATTTAAAGAAAGCAACAATCAACTTGAGCTTGTTGGCATTTCCAAAGAAGTTGCCCTCAAATGGTGTGGATGTACGATAGTAATAATTGTTCCTGTTTTCCATTTGTTGGACTGGAATATTAAAATTAAGTGTCAAAATAAAACGTTTAAAAAATTAATGCTGTTACGTTACACAACGTTTAACATATATTTACTTTTTACATTTCTTTTTTTTTAAGCTACTGGCTACTTGCATAAAAAATGATTCACAAGCAATGATATCATTAATCAGAAAACTGCCAGGGTTTAAACTGAAGGCACAATGTTGGCATAAAGTTATATTTAAAACAGATAATTTGCATTTTAAGAAATCTGAATGGCAGAGTGATAGCACACATGCTTACAGTTCTCAGGAAACATTGCTGGCCTTAGTTAAAGGAATCAATATGCTACTATTGTGGCTAAATGAAATAAAAATGTAGGGTAGCTATGCATTCCTGGATAGATCCAAATGTTTAGAAATGAACAAATGAGGTTTGCTGCTTTTAAGCTTTTGGGGAATCCTGTGTGTTGCCGGGGCCCATAAGGGAAGCAAAGAATAGCAACACTGCAGCCTACCACGCATGTCGTAAGAGGCGACTAAGGAGGCTTGATGGTTCCGTCGCCCTGCTACTGAGTGAGTGCGTGGCGCGACACTGTGAGCTGTGAGTTTCGTGTGAAATGCTTTTGAATCTACCCGAGGTTTTTTGGAACGTGACTGCATGTTCGTAGCGATGGCAGATGGCTATGTCCCAGAGTTGACCGGTTTTTGCCTTATGCAGAAATGCGTGGCTGCTGGGCTTCTGGTTGACTGCCACTACCATCGACGATGAACTGTATTTCGTGAACTGTGTGGGTGAACATCTAGGAAACATCCAGATGGGAAAATGACTGCAGATTCCATCAGAAATGAACTGGGTGTTTTGTGGGGGACTATTGTGTTGACATTCTGGCGGCGGCATTATGCACAGTGCATCTGTGCAGGCTGTTGTTTGTCAAGACTCCTGTCTTTTCCACTTTTCACATTGGGCAGTGGGGAGCGTTTTGTATGATATTCACTGGCACAGGAACGGAGCATAATGGGGACGACCCGTTGCTGTGAAGTTGGAACTGCGACTAACTAACTAACTAACTAAGCTTTTGGGGAATTGATTAAGGCACAACATCAGCAAACAAATAAAGGTAAACATTTTGAGAACATGAATCTTTCCAGTGGCAACATATGGATGTGAATCAGGATCACTTCAATCGCTAAGGAAGAAATTGAGACGTGAACTTAAATTTTTCAGAAAGAATAACATGAATCAACAAAATAAAAGAAGGAAAATACTGACATTTTACAAGATCTGAAAACCGAGGATAGGAATCACCAAACATATTTTCAACATCATAAAATCAGTATTAACATCTAGAGAGATTAACAATGCATTAAAATTGAGAACTGTCAAATGTTATACATATTCAACACTACTATATGGCACGGAAGTCTGGACAATGAACAAGCAATTAGAAAGTTGAACAAAGGCACGGAAGTCTGGACAATGAACAAGCAATTAGAAAGTTGAACAAAGTGATTTAGAACGAACTGTAATGGTAGGCATGGTCCTTGGAAGAAGAGACAGGGGCAACTTATGGGAGTGCGGCGGACACAGGACATTAAAGACATCCTGGACATGTGTACATGTATGAGGCAGGAGAATTGACAAAGAATTGAGAACCTTGCCGGTAAAGTGTAATGAGAGTGACATTTTGCAAAGGACATGCTACATGATGTGGGGGGGGGGGGGGGGGGGGGCTGAGTGGTCTTGAGGTATGGTGTCCGCCTCGAGTGCTGGAGGTCCCGGGTTCAAGCCCCGGTGAGGACCGGGATTTTTTTCACATGGACTTCTAGTAATAAAATGTCCCTTTGTCTCTGGGTAGTGAGATCGGACACCCGTGTGTATTGTTGTGCACGTAAAAGATCCCTTGGCAGTTGGAAATTGAAAAAGAGTAGCCTAACGGCACTGCCCGGACAAAATTTTGAGTTAAAAATCTACCCAAAGTATTTAAGGATCCCCGCCGGTGAGGACCGGGATTTTTTCATATGGACTTCTAGTAATAAAATAAATTTCCCCTGGTCTCTGGGTAGTGAGATCGGACGCACGTGTGTATTGTTGGGCACGTAAAAAATCCCTTGGCAGTTGGAAATTGAAAAAGAGTAGACTAAAGGCGCTGTCCGGGCAAAATTTGGAGTTTGTGCACTGAGCCGAGTTTCTCCGGACTCAGGCTTGAGTTAGGAGAAGAACGGAGCACTTATGGGTTACATCCGTGTGCCGTGATGTTGATCCGTTGACTAAACTAAACTAAACTATGCTACATGATGTGGAAGAAGTCATGACTGCCCACGCTTTCCGGCATGGCACATGATTGATTGATTGATTCTGTCTAATCTTTCCAAATCTAAAAATAACCATAAGCCCATAGAAAACACCTGTCAGTCTTGACCCACAGGATGTGGACCAATGTGCTAGTGCGCTGTATTCTTGAATGTATTCTTGTTCTTCTTCTCATTGCATCTCCCAACGGAATATATGCCCTCTAACAACTCAAACAAAGCTCTTCGTTGACTTGTTCATTGTTCATAATTGGTTGGATTTTGTAGCTAAAGTTTTCAACAGGATTAGGTTGCCAGCTTCACGCCAACCTTCATTAGTTGCCTCTTATGACATACATAGTAGGTGGTAGTGCTACTATTCTTTGCTTCCCTTATGGACCCCAGTAACACCCAAGTGAATTAATGTATTACTGTCATCATTTCCCATGTCCTGATCAAGAATTTCTAACATGTTTTCTCTCTGCCATTCCATGTTTTTGTTTACACTTAATTCTCGCAGTTACAATGTATTCTTGTGAAACACATTAATGCTATCACAGTTTCCCAGGCCAGTTAGTGGTTAATTATCCCAGCTTGCAGATAGACCAAACATCTCACTCATACTATGCATCAATGATTGATTGATTGATTGATTTAGGAACCGACATCACAGCATTCGGGGCATTCCCATAAGCGCTCCATCCCCATCCCCAGCAGCCAGCGAAGAGTTCTAACACTAATAGTATCAGTAGTAATCTGATTATTTGTCTGTTTCGCCTTTCCTATGAGCGTCGATCGTCGGCCAGATCCCTTCGTCACCCCTCGCTGTCGCATTCTGCCAGACCATGGTGATCCATTTGCTCCTCCGAGGTGTACACGTGCTCCCACAAGGCCTTATCATGCATCAATACTCCACCAAGTTTTGCCGAGCCAATCAATCTGTCCGCCTGTTCATTCCCCAGCACACTAGCATGCCCCGGAGAAAAGATCCAGACGATGCTTGTCACCCGTGACTTCCAAAGCAAAGCAAGCCACTCTGCACGAAGCTTGCCTGTCCTCACCCTATTCAGCATGCTGTCTGAGTCAGTTACAATCATGATGTGTGTGTGTATCGTATTCTCCATCCGGTGGAAAGTTTCACTGACCGCCTCCACCTCCATTCTTAAGCTAGATGTTGTGGTATCATATGCCAGGCTCTCCTGCACCAAACGTCAACCATTAGCTTTTGCTAAGAACCCCCAGGCACTTCTCCTGCCTCTCAACACCGACCCATCTGTGTATATAATGAAATCACCCTGGCAAGCATTATCCTGAATTAGTTGCTGGATTTCCACTTCCGTGGCCCCTGCTGGCCACTCCCTGCTCAATGTGATTATAACTCTGCACAAGTCTGACTGCTCCGCTGGCACTCTGACCCACTCCTCTCCTCGCCTAATGTTCTCAAAGATGCACACCTGTCTGATCGTATCCTCCGCCTGAGCCATCCATGATTTCCCTCTTATTGGTCGCTGGCCCTTAACTGCGTCCAGCGCCTCATGCAACGGGTAATCTGTGTCTGCAGCTACTCTGAGGTATGCCTTCACCTGCATCACCTTGAGCCTACCAGCAACTTTGCATCAATATGGTAGTTTGCCTTTAGATAAGGGGGAGGTGGTCGTGCGCTTGTGGGACCAGGTGCAGAAGGCGGAGGAACAGATTCAGAACCCATATGTGGAAAGAATGAGATTGCGGGGGATCGGCAGGGGTTCTGGAAGAATCTCAAAACTGAGAGGGAAGACCAGGAGAACTTTTAATGAGATAGCGGTGGAAACGATTAGTAGTATGACTCTTCACTGGCTGTTGAACGAGGGGACGGAGCACGTATGGGAATGTCCTGAGTGTAGTGATGTCGGTTCTTAAGTCAACTCAACTCAATGTATCACAGTAGTTACTGTCAAATAACACACACCCAGTTAGACAGCACAACATTCAAATATTACAGTCGTCATTATTGTTAAATTCATAGTCACCAAATTAGTCACAAACACTATTTACTATTTACATAAAGCTATGAATTCTCATTCAGTTGCATGTGTTCACACTTCACTTGTACAAGAAATAAGACTCCTTTCATGGCCACTTTTCACACCAACATTCAATGAATAATTCTTCTATCAAGCATTCAATCACACCATGACAAAGTGCAGTTTTTCCATAACAACATGTGAAGATTGGCAGTGTGCTCAATTCAACCTCTGACACTTTGAAGGGTGAATTCAAATGATATCACCTTCTCCCAAATAGACACATTTGTTAGAAACATGATGCATTCAATAAAAAAAATCTATCAAGCTGTTTTATTGATTGGCAACCATCAACATTTTCTTTATAACATCAATGTATCTTTCAATGTCTTACCTGAATAACTGTGAACTGCATGTTAGACTGGCCAGAGCAAAGCCAAACATCACCAAAGATGACATTGCTTATGGCCAGCGTGCCTATCTCTGAGTGAACATTGATGCTCACTGTTACATTAGCATCTACTGGGTCCAGGCTGAAACTCCACACACCAATGTCTGGTGTTGGGCCTTGCTGGACTGTCGTAGAGTAGTAGTACTGATGTAAGGGTGTTCTCATCTGTAAGAATTATAGACAATATAAAATTAACATGCAAACATTAAAGAATTATATTTTGTTAAAAATATCTTTTAAATTCCTAAACAAAATGAGATACGGCAAGTCACGTTCATTTAATGATATAAATAAACACACATGATTATTTGGTGCTTATAAAAGTAGAAGAAAGAAGTAGAGATTAGAGGAAGCACCAATTGATCATGCATCAAAGTACACTTGCTCCGGCAGTGAGGCGCTGTCGAAAGTTGGAGGTGACAGATTCGAATCCTGGTCAGATACTATAACTTTCCTTTTTTTAAATGTTGTCTAGTGTGACTTTTAGTCACTACTTATTTCTTCTACATTTTTTCTATAAGTGCTAAACAATACATGTGTTTATTAATTAACTGTTTTAGTGGCCTCAAAGGGCTTTCCAACTGACATTTCATTTAATGATATTTCATAATAAACATTTTTCTCTTTACAGTTTGTGTAATTGCTTCAGATTCACAGGTTTGGACCACAAAAACTTATACACACATGCCTCATAAACATTCACATATCATCAGAATCAAACAATAAGTTACAGCAAATCCATATACTTTTAAAGCAATCAGATGCACAGAAAACAATGTAATCAATACACTCTACACTAACATTATTATACATAAAATATTGACATCACATTGTATTCCTTGTCTAAAATTCAGCATTAACAATTCAGTTATCAGTTATCAGTTGGGGTATCTTCATTGCACTACAGACAGGTCCATATGTGCTCAGATCCTCCCCCAGCATATGCATCTGTGTCCGGTGGCTATTAGTGCCAGTTCTGTGTTGGTTGACGAGGCACCTTGTTTTCCCGATGTACCTTTCACGTCTGGCCATGCCGATTCTTACTCCCAAGTCTTTCATCCTGGACAGCGATGTGGATTCACTGACGTCAAAGTCCTCTGTTCTCACCATATCTTTAAGGACGTTAATAACATCAGTACAATCCATGGGCTGGCCATCTACAGGGGGTGCAGAGCCAGCAAGTTTATCAGCTCGTTCATTTCCCTCGACTCCAGCATGTCCCGGGACGAAGATGAATTTGACTTTACGGACAACAGCGACTCAGTCCACTGTCTACGTACAGATCCAGCTTCGACCTTCTGAATCATACTCATTGAATCACTTAATATACACACGTTGGCATAATGCTGTGATTCCAGCATTTGAAAGCCTGTGTAACTGCCATCACTTCCATCGTCATGCTGCTCGTGGTCATAGAGTGGACACCACTGGATTCTTGAACGGTTCAGCCCGCGCACTTCTCTGTTGCTTTACAGCAGATCCATCTGTATAGATGAGCACTTCGGGGCTAACTGAGTGTTCATAGATGAGCGCGTTGACCTCTGCATTGACAGCGGCAGGGTTCTGGTCTCTGTACCGTCTGTCAAGTGTGATAATGCAGGAGAAATTGCACTTAAAAGCTGGAGGCATCGGCACTCATTCCTTGGCAGGGTTGATACTGGTAAGACTGCAGACCTGTCTGACGACATCTTCCGCCCAACCCATCCATGATTTGCCCCTCTTTAGCCTGTCACCCTTATCTCTGAATATAGCGTAATGCAGTGGGTGCTGCTCATCTGCACTTATATTTAAGTATGCATGAGCTTTCCAGATCTTGATCCTGTGTTCCATTGTCAGGAAGTCAAGGAGGTATCTCATTGCTACACAGCTGGTATCTCTCGTGCAGCCCAAAATGATGCGTATGGCTTCATTTTGTATCTTTTCAAGTTTTCCAATCTGTGTAGGGCTGACAGTGAGGATGGTCAGGGCATACTCGATGCGTGAAAGCACCAGTCCTTGGAACAGAAGTATTAGCAGTCTTTGCTCGACATTGGCACTCTCATTGCTGACATTGCATTAACCATTGAAACCATGTAGGAAAATGTTCACTATGCCAAATATACTCCCATAGTTTTTTGTAACTTTTTTTTTAAAATGTGAAGTGGTCATTATCATGATGACTACCTTTAAACTTCAAGATCATTATCTGGAACCCATTTTTGTGAGGCTGGGTCGAGTCTGGAGTCTTGCAGTTTTTAAATGCATTATCAGGCTGTCATTTATTTTATTTTAATCTGAGATTTCAACATTCATGCAACAAAATTATATATATACAAATTCATATTTTACACACACACATACATGCAAGCACATATGCATACATACGTGCACACACACACATGCATGCATGCACGCATACACACACACATAACAACCAAATATAAACAATATAAGAGCTATTAATGTAATAGACAATAATGCACTCTGTCATACTATTTATATGTGAAAACAAGTCTTGTGTAATTTGAAATGTACTTTAAATTACCAGTAACTATTTTTATTGAAATTAGATAAATGTTTTTAAAAATAACATCTAACCTGGGCAATGACTTGCTGACCAATTGCAGATGAAAATCCATATATACTGGCTCTTGCCGGCGCTTTCTGGAGCACCATATTATCTTGGAAATGTTTGGCAAAAGCAAATGTTTGACCAAGAGTGGGCACTTTTTTACTTCCACTATTAATTCCATCTGTTGAATAAGCAGAAATATGACTGACACAGTAGATCATTTTATGAAATATTCTCTTTGAACTAAACAAAAATGGTAACTGACTTTAAAAAAATATTGTAATAGGATTCTAGAATGTAATGATAATAGGACTTTTTAAAAAACATATTTGAAGGTATATATAATGAAATATTATATAGAACGCGTGATATGGCAGTGAATCATGGAACATGAATAAACAAATTAGGAAGAGCCTAGAAGCAACAGAGATGTGGTTCCTGAGACAAATGTTGCAAATGTCTTTGACCGCGAGAGGAACTAACAATGACTGCATGGAGGTGGCAAATGAAACTAGAACATTTTATATAACTACAGGGTGTATTTTTAATGACTGTGGGGTTTTTGAAAATATTGCAGTTCCAAGTTTTGTATTTACTTTTTATGTTGCCTGAACTCCACAGAGGGTGAATACAAAACTTGTAACGACAATATTTTAAAAAACCCCACAGTCATTACAAATACACTCTATATAAGAAAGAGACAAACTAAATTATTTGGTCATGTAATGAGAAAAGAGACCTTTGAGAATACTGTGACAATTGGAAAGATCAGAGGGAAAAGAGACAATGGCAGACTGAGAAAGATTATGCTAGATGGACTGGGAAAGAGACTGAGCCATATGGGATAAAAACCTGGTGCAGTCAAGTCGACCCTGTTGACTTTTAAGTCACTTTATGCTGGATGGACTAAGACAGTGGCAAGGAGGAATATCATCAGCAGAGTTGATCCAGAAGGCCAAGGATCAAGATCTGTGGAGAGATACAAATGTTTATGCCAGTTGGCAGAGCACATGATGATGATGATGATTATGATGATGATGATTAGAAGGTGTTGTCTGTCTGCTAAATGAATATATGTGTATAGGAGTTACAACCCATTCTCTCCTGCTAATTGAATTAAGTTGCATGTCCTTCACAGGACGTAGCAGTGAACCCCAGCATTTTCACTGTTCGTGATTCCTGTGCAAATTTCAAGTAGTTTGTCATTGCTTTCTGAACGACCGGCTTCTATACCTTTTTCGAAAAATCCAGCACCGCTGTGTTTCGGGTATGCGGGCTCACAGACCGCGTTCGCAAGCCCTTAGCCACAGAGACCGGCTAGACTCTTGCTAATAAATACATTAAAATGCAGATTGAAGCTTACCTAAGTGATATACAATAAAAAAAAAAACAATGAACAATCTGAAAATGAAACAAGACTGACAAGATCCAAAAAATAAAAATGCACAAACATACAAGTAAATGTTTCAACCAAAATGTTTGAGTTACGTTGATTTTAAGTTACGTTAAAGTGTAACGGCTTACGGTTAAGGTACACTACACACACTCACATGGACCTTCTTTTTTATTTGAAATAAATAATATTATTATTTAATAAATATTCCTTACTACGCCTTCCTTTACTTTGCCCTTTACCTTGGATTGACATGCTGAGAACATTTGCAGCTGTGCTTTTCCCAAGGAAACATGACAAAGCTGCAAACGTTAGTAAACTTCTGGCAGGCAACAAGTTTACCATGATGTTGGATCAAGCACACACAAAAACAAAGAATAAATAATAAACACAATGGTCTTAAGTAGCTGCCGTCACCGCCCTAATCATCGTTGCAGACTTAAGGCTGAATCCGGGTGTATGTCTGTCACATGACTACAGACAGTCATCTGACTGCTAGTAAACAATAAATAAACCTGGATTGATTAAATCCCGATGGTACCACGGCAATTAATATTTCTGCGTTAACTAATTTATTTATACAAGTAAGTAATACCGTATGTATAATTTAACTATTTTTTGCAAATTATACAGTAAAAATATGAACTTTACAAAGTTACAGATTAATTTTTCTTAAGCTTATAAAAAGAAAACTTCGAAAGTCGGTATACCCTCCTAACTAAATAGTACTAAATCAGTAAATGCTGATGTGGGCGTGTACTGTAGTCAGTTGTGGTTGAAGACTGCTGGGTACTGCCTTACACACAAGTTACTGTCGTTGTGCATGGGTACATGGTTCAGTCAGATTCATTATCATTTCAATTAATGTTATAAATATTTTGTTTATTATACTCCACAATAATTGAATGCTATGTTAGTACATTTTATTTGGGCTAAGTAATTAGTATACACATAGTCTACTACTAGACTACTTACTATATGCCAGATCACCCGTTGCATGAGGTGCTGGACGCAGTTATTAAAATATTAGTATTAATTATTATATTTATATTATATAATTATTATTAGTAAGATTAGTTAAGGGCCAACGACTGAAGAGCCTCAAGAGGGAAATCATGGATCATAATGGATGGCGCAGGCGGAGGTTATGATCAGACAGGTGTGCCCCTTGGAGAACATTAGGCGAGGAGATGAGTGGGTCAGAGTGCCAGCGGAGCAGTCAGACTTGTGCAGAGTTTCAGTTATAATCACATTGTGCAGAGAGTTTCCAACAGGGGCCACAGAAGTGGAAATCCAGCAACTAATTCAGGATAATGCTCGCCCGGGTGATGTGATTATCTACACAGATGGTTTGGTGTTGAGAGGTAGTAGAAGTGCCTGGGGGTTCTTGGCAAAGACTAATGGTCGACGTTTGGTGCAGGAGAGCCTGGCATATGATACCACATCTAGCTTAAGAGTGGAGGCAGTCAGTGCAGCTTTCCGCTGGATGGAGAATACGATACACACACACATCATGATTGTAACTGACTCAGAACGCATGCTGAGTAGGGTGAGGACTGGCAAGCTTCGTGCCGAGTGGCTTGCTTCGCTTTGGAAGTCACGGGTGGCAAGCATCATCTGGATATTTTCTCCGGGGCATGCTGGTGTGTTGGGGAATGAACAGGCAGACAGATTGGCTGGCTCTGCAAAACTTGGTGGAGTATTGAACGAACGAACGAACGAAAATCTTTATTTTCAAAGGGTTAAGAATTGGGATAAGGCAGATGTGGTTGCGGCCTTGTGGGAGCACATGTACAACTCGAAGGAGCAAATGGATCACCATGGTCTGGCAAGAATGCGACAGCGTGGAGTGACCAGGGATCTGGCCGATGCTCGACGCTTAGAGGAAAGGCGAGACGCACATATAATCAGATTGCTACTGGTACTATTGGGGTTGGAACTCTTCGCTGGCTTCTGAGGATGGGGACGGAGCGCTTATGGGAATGACCCGAATGCTGTGATGTCGGTTCTTAAATCAATCAATCAGTCAATGTCAGATGTGGGTAGTCATCTCCATCCAATGGTAAGTGACTGATGGTGATGGATGGGATGGATTGCCCAGCCGCTTCCAGTGGTCCTGTGCAAACTTTCCCCCTTTCCTCTGCAACATTTCTTTGACTGCTATAGTTTTCTGTGTATCTGTCAAGAAGGTAGCCTGTCGTTGCTTTCCTTCAAGGCTGTGATCATACTGGCCGGTGACCGTAGCTATTTTCTGTATACACTTGAACTTTATATGTGTGCGGGTGGGTGGGGGATGTGTATGTATGGCTGGGTGAGGGTGTGTGTGGGTGGGTGGGGTTGGTATGTGGGAGAGTGGGGTGTGTGTGTATGGGTGGGTGATATGTGTGGTGGGGTGGGGGTTGTGGGTGGGTGGGTGGGGGTGTATGTGGGTGGGAGGGGGATGAGTGAGGGATGTGTATCACAACATTGTAATATGCATTGTTTATGTTTACAATATTCATTTGACAATGTATTTTCCTATGTGAATTTATCATGCACTATTGATGAATGAAAGATTTGGAAGGGCCGAATGTAAGACGGGCCTGCGTGCCCAATTTGTAACAATTTTAAAATAAAATTGAATTGAATATATTATAATATTAATAACATTAATTATTAATAAAGAGATCCTCTGCCTACAGTTGCGAATTTGAGACCATAACCAACAACTACATGTCGACAGATAGTAGTAGTATCACATTTGTATTATTGCTCTATTTCTTCCCATACTGACAACATAATCACGATAATATCGTACTATAATTTGTTTAAGATAGCCGTGTAGCTGTCATTCATGCAGTCACAATGAAATCTGCAAATAATATATTTATGTTTATTGATTTCATTGTGACTGCCTGCCCTACGACTAAGCATGTCCACAGGATAGCAGAAAGTAGAGTAGCCTCTAGATATAGAGGTTAGCCGTGAATATGTTAAATAAGCAACCGTGGACCAACACAGGAGGCAAGAGAGGAAGTGAGTTAGTTGGTGGGGTAGCAATTCTCTATAAAATACTTCACAACTCTGGGAAATGATCAAGGATAGTTAAGAGGCAGCATACATAACCTCTCTTTCCTCTCACCCCCCCCCCCCCCTCCTCCCCATCTATCCTGTCAAACATACTACTCAACAAATGGGGATCTAGTTAACAATGTTTATAGGGATTTCAATGAAATCATCTCGTCTGATAGGGGGCATAATGTGTGTGAGGTGATGCTGAGTCATCACCATTCTACTGTATGCAAATTAAATGGTAAAATTAGTTTAAACATTTACATATGATTATCAGAACACTATGCAAAATGGAATCCTGGAAATAAGCCACTTTACGTAGTTACTATTTTTTGCTTCCCTTATGGAGCCCACAGACCGTCTTGTGTTGGATGCTTTATAATATGGTATGGGTGCCGGTCATGCAGAAAACAATGGTAAACCACTGAACATAAACTTACCAAGAGATCACAAACAGCCAAACAATACTGGGGTTGACTGCACATACTGTAAAGGATTGATTGATCTAGGAACCGACATCACAGCATTCGGGGCATTCCCATAGGCGCTGCATCCCCATCCTCAGCAGCCAGCAAAGAGTTCCAACACCAATAGTACCAGTAGCAATCTGATTATATGTCCGTCTCGCCTTTCCTCTGAGCATCGAGCGTCGGCCAGATCCCCTCGTCACTCCTCGCTGCCTCATTCTTGCCCGACCATGATGATCCATTTGCTCCTCTGAGGTGTACACATGCTCCCACAAGGCCGCAACGACATCTGCCTTGTCATGCAACAATACTCCACCAAGTTTTGCAGAGCCAGCCAATCTGTCCGTCTGTTCATTCCACAGCACACCGGCATGCCCTGGAGAAAATATCCAGGCGATGCTTGCCACCCGTGACCTCAGAAGCGGAGCAAGCCACTCTGCATGAAGCATGCCTGTTCTCACCTTCCTCAGCATGCTTTCTGAGTCAGTTACAATCACGATGTGTGTGTGTATCGTATTCTCTATCCAGCGGAAAGTTGCAGTGACCGCCTCCACCTCCATTCTTAAGCTTGATGTTGTGGTATCATATGCCAGGCTCTCCTGCACCAAACATCGGCCATTAGGTTTTGCTATGAACCTTCAGGCACTTCTCCTATATCTCGACACCGAACCATCTGTGTAGATAATCACATCACCCAAGCGAGCATTATCCTGAATTAGTTGCTGAATTTCCACTTCCATGGCCCCTGCTGGCCACTCCCTGCACTCCCGGCTCAATGTGATTATAACTCTGCACAAGTCTGACTGCTCCACTGGCACTCTGACCCACTCCTCTCCTCGCCTAATGTTCTCCAAGATGCACACATGTCTGATCGTATCCTCCGCCTGAGCCATCCATGATTTCCCTCTTATCAGTTGCTGACCCTTAACTGCGTCTAGCGCCTCATGCAAAGGGTGATCTGTGTCTGTAGCTACTCTGAGGTATGCCTTCGCCTGCATCACCTTGAGCCTGCTTGCAACAGTCAGCAAACCAAGGATGTAATGCATACACATTACTGGGGTGTCTCTGGTGCATCCCAGAATGACCCGCATAGCTTCGTTCTGTATGCGCTCTAACTTCACCAGCTGACTCTTTGAGACAGTGAGCAGTCCTAGTCCATAATCAGTTACTGAGAGGATCAAGTGCTGGTATAGTGTGAAAAGCATTCTCTGCTCTGTGTCCATTGCAGATCCTTTACAGGATCTGCAACTAACTTTTATGGAGCCCTAGTGCATTTACTTTACTTACTTTCATAAATAAAATAGAGTTTGGCTCATTCCCTTTCCCCTTGTGACCATGAAGTCTTCTTTTGTGCCGTTTCTAAGAACCAATAGGACCTGTCCCCTTGTTGCTTTGTGGCTCCAAGTTGATCAAGTTTGTTAGCTCTCCCATTTCCCAGTAGATTACTGTTACCAGGAATCCACTGTTAGGTTGTACAGTAGATTTAGATGCAGTCAAGCTATTAATTGCTCTTCTTACTAGAGAAATGTCTTTGCTTTCATATAGAGTGTGTTTCAGTGTACCAAAGACAGATTGAAAACCATTAGATCCTATGGATTGATGTCCTTCAGCTTAAACTCTGTTGCAATAATGCACGGTCTGTTTATAAGACCTCTTCTTTATAGTTTGAGCTTTGACTGCAGAAATCACAGAACTCAGACAAGTGCATATGGGTACTGAATGGAGATGTCTGAACCTGCAAAAGAAGTGGCCTAGAAACTGAATTATCTTCTGCTACGATCAATATTTGCCATGCTTCTAGTTTGACATGTGTCACAAACAGAATGGTTTGCTTGAGGTTTTCACCGATGTCCCAAAGAAAGTTGGATCATCTGTGTAAGCTAGCATGGTTTCTAGGTAGCTGTTTCTTGTTTCAAAGGCATATGTCTTTAATACTGTGGGGAGTGTGTCCTTGTTGACCTTCTGTCAGATAGTTTTGTTTTGATTTTTGGCAGATGTTCCAGTGAGGTGGGCCAGGAAATATTTCATATATTTTTGTCTGTCTTAGATAATGGTGTTTGTGGTTTTCTTCTTTCATGTTGTTTTCTTCTTTAGGATATGAAAAATTTCAGTATTTTAAACAGAGTAGATAGAAACAAGCTGTGGGACATCCTTAAAAGATATGCAGTGTGTACACATAAAACAAAGTTATGTAGAATCTTATACAACAAAAGTGAATGCATGGTAAGAACAAATGGAGGATACTCAGAACCCTTAACCATAAGATCCGGAGTACAGCAAGGTTGTGTCCTGTCCCCCCTCTTGTTCATAACCTATATACACAGCACAACAAGCAATGATGTACAGACCAAACGGAAGCAGAAGAAGAGGCTGGCCATGTAAATGATGGAAGGAGGGAATAGCAGAGTCCATGGGAATCTTGATACGTGAAGCCCATGAACGGGCACTCTCCCGCTGTTTAAGCTTAACCTTGACATCGCAAGATATAAGAGGAACCAGATGATATGAGATGAGATGATGAGTATTTCAATTCTTGAGAGGGAGTTCAAATAAATACATATAACGATAATGCTGAGGAGAATGAAACTTCATTTAATTCTTATCAGTAACACAAGAAATCAGTAGGTCAGCTTGGCTGAATGGATAAGAACACGTGTTCTTAAACATCCGGTGTACTGATGCCGAGGTAAGGGGTTCAACTCCTACACCTCACAGTTGGACTAAAATGTTGACTTATCATCCTTGACTTCTTCTTCTTCTTCAGCGTTCCGAGCCATTGAGGTTCTTTGCTGCAGATACAATCCGTCTCCATTCGTCTCTCTGGTTGACCTTCTCTTGCCAGTGCTTGTAGGTCTGTATATATATTATCTCTCCACCGTCTTCTTGGTCTACCTCAGGGTCTACGGTCTTTTATTTCCTGAGTGTAAGCGAGTTTTGTTTCCCTATTGTCTTCCATTCTTTCTATATGCCCCAGCCATTGTAGTCTATTAGCCTTCATGATACCAGTGATTAGCGGGGACTTAAACAGATCATAAATGTCTTTGTTACTTCTTCTTTTCCACTCTCCACTTTGTGTATCCCTAATGGGTCCAAAGATGCGTCTTAAAACTTTGTTCTCAAAGGTGTGTAATAAGGCTTCGTCTTCTTTCGTTGTACTCCAGGTTTCAGAGCCATACAGCACAACTGGTCTGATCAGTGTTTTGTATATTGTGATTTTGGTGTTACGAGATAACACATTTGATTTTAGTAGATGTTGTAGTGCATAGTATATCTTATTTCCAGAATTGATTCTAGTTTGTATTTCTTCCCTTATGATGTTGGAGCAGTTGAAGATTGTACCCAGGTATTTGTATGTTTCCGTTCTTTTAATGGTCATATTATCTATTTGTATGTGGCCAGAGTTTTTAGCCATTCCTTCTTTTGAAATTACCATATATTCTGTCTTGACTTGGGGACGAAAATTACAAGTACTTCTGAAGTCTGAGTGGGCTCGCCTGATAGCGAGGGACACTGTTAATAGGGAAAGCTAATCCACATGCAAAATTCAGTCCAGCACTACTAGAAGTAGCGTGTAGGACTATGCTTGAGTTCAAAGCGAGCGGGCGCCAAAAAAAAAAAAAAAATTTAAAAACACAAGAAATCAAAAAGTCATAAATAGCAAGATAAAAGACAGAATATAAGACTGTTAGCATTCCTGTTCTGTTATATGTGTGAAGGAAACTGAATACTTTATGTTTGCCCTGAGAACAGGGGTATTAGTTCTTTAATATACTCAAGTATTATTCATCACAGTATGGTAGATGTTTAGCTGTGGTAAAAATATGTTGCTATTTTTTTTTAAAGATTATGTTAATTCCATAGCATGTTTACAAACAATTTGCAGATTTAGAACAAAATAAAGATAAACATACTGACAATCTAATCAAGTGATGCAACGAGGCAGTGCATGTTTGTCGAGTATAAAATTTTGTTCAAGGATTAGCGCTGTCTTAAGATATAACAAAGCTTTAACGCTAGTTATTCAGAACATTTTGTGTCATCAGAAGCTTCGTTGCTACACAGGATTGGGAGTGACTTCAAGCAACACTCTTAAACAGTCTGAGTTTAGTTTACATCTTCACAGCAATATCTGTAACACCAGCAGCAGAATGGCTTTTATGAAGGTGAGTTTTAGTATGTTTCTAGTTGTTTACATCACATCTTGCAAGCGATTCATGGTAGTGCAGTGGCTGGCTCAGTGATCATGTGTTGAAAAGCCCATAGAGTCAGGAATTTTTCAGAATTTGACCTGGTATCCCAGGTGAGCCGGCTTCCTGGCCTAGAGGTTAGCAACTTTTCTCCATAATCTTGTATACTCTCGTAAGTAACGTGATGACGGTGAGAATCAGCAGTGGTTTGAATCGCTTCGGTATGTGAGCCAGCCGCTCAGAAAGCAATGGCAAAATACTGAGCGTAATCTTGCCAAGAAATCAGCAATCAGCTGAAAGATGCTGATGTTGACAGCGATGTCCTGTAAAGGATATGCAAACATTTATTTATTCATCCCAGGTGAAGCCTGCTTATGATGAGCACCAGGAAATGTTCTTGGAAGTAAAGCAGGTGTTGAGATGAACAACATCACTCATCGAGAACCATATAGTCTATACAAATATAGTTCTAGCTCCGTATACTCAATACGCCTCAAGACATGAGAAAGAGTCATGTACTACTTGATTTTTCACCTTTAAAAATAATGTAAATATATCTGATCGAGGCTTGGATAAACAGACACAATTAAATCTGTCTAGGTTTTGAAAAAACAGAACACAACAAACATTCCATTTCATAAATCATTATTTTATTGGCTTTGAAAGAAGTATTTCTTTTTACAAAAATGTTATAATTATTGTACATATGTGATAATAACAACCTCCTTCAGTCATATCTGACCATGGGTTGATGTTCTCTGTGAACAGGGAGTATCCAGCAGCATTGCCAGGTATTTCCTTTTAACTGATTCTTTCTTTTCTCTTCTCTTTCTTGATGTAGTCAACTTTCAATGTGTTCAAAATAATTCCTTGCAGTGCATCTCCACATCTTATAGTCAAGAAACCTTTTCCTCCCAGGTTGTGGTGTCTGTCCCCAACATTTTCAAGCCTCACTTGCACATATCTCTGAATCAAAGCTGTGGATATCCAATTTTGCTGTTACTGTTTGCCAGCAGCTTGTATAGAAACTCCTTAGGAATGTGTCCATTTGGCATTCTGCAAATATAACCAAGCAATCACAGTTTGCAATGTCTAAGTAGGGAATCGTGTGCATAGTCGTTTGACACTGGCTGTAGCTGCTTCATCTTTGAAATAGAAAACAAAGATAAAATGCAGACATCACCAAGTAGAAGGTGTTCAATCTTTATTACAGAATTTGGTTCTTCTTCCTTTTTTTGGCATTCTTCTGCTTTAGGTATTTGGACTGGAGCAGACATCAACAATCATGACTTTCTGACATTGAGTATTTTGATGAAGTTGATGTTGCTTATATTATTATTTGTTGTCCAGATGGTCTTGGCATTAATATAAGTTATTTCATCCTGATTATTGCACTACTACATGATTTTTATAAAAGCAGAAGTTGCACATTCTTTGGTTCTTCTTCCTTTTTTTGGCATTCTTCTGCTTTAGGTATTTGGACTGGAGCAGACATCAACAATCATGACTTTCTGACATTGAGTATTTTGATGAAGTTGATGTTGCTTATATTATTATTTGTTGTCCAGCTGGTCTTGGCATTAATATAAGTTATTTCATCCTGATTATTGCACTACTACATGATTTTTATAAAAGCAGAAGTTGCACATTCTTTCTGCACCAATTGCTTAGTTGCCTGTTTGTTTATGTATACTGTTTTATTTATAAATTCATTTTATATTGTGACTGTACTGTCCATGGTGAAAGATTTAGACAAATGTGTATGTAGACCATCAGTTATTAGTCCAGTATTATTGTGTGTACGTTTGTATTTTCATTATAATACTGAAGGCCATTATGACTAGAAAGATGAATCAGAACGAGGCAGAAATTCCCAGCATAAATACCAGCGAATCACATCGCCTCACCATCAACAATTATTAACAGATGTGTACCACCAGTATACTGCCCAGACCCTTGACAAAAGTCAGTCCAGACCACTGCTGATATGCTATTGTTCTAGCCTTTATGGTATCATGGCTACTAATTTCATGTTACTTTTTATAACCCTAAATTTCCAAGTCCATGAAACCATTTTTTCAATCATAGACTCCATGCAACATTGGTGACTCTGTGTCAGAGGTGGAGACCCCTTCCCTCCTGGTTTGCCTAAAGAGTCTAGACTTTAACTTAAAGAAGATGGCTGAAGCAATGAAAGCATATCCAAATGTTAATTTTAGATCACATGCCAAACCTCACAAGTGCCCAATGATAAGCAGACTGCAGGTAAGATGTTTTTTTTTTTTTGCCATCATCAGGCCTCTTCCAACATAGTTATTATTATACCGTATGGCTCAGTTTTTGTTTGTAACATATTCCCCCAGTCAGTTTTTGTTGAGCATCCATGACATCAATTTCTGGTCTATACAGTGGCATTGAAATAAAATTTCAGGATATTAATTTCATTGAAATTACTCTTCTCCATCAGGTTTTGTGATTATGTTTTATATGCCCAATGCCTTCTGGTATTTAAGTCTGTTGACAATGAAATACTAAACCTGTGGAGGAAACACTACCTAGCTTGGTTTAATGGTAGCTACTTCACATGTGCTGTGCTGAATCATGACCTGGTTACATCCTAATATTGCTTCTCTGCAGATGTGAAGTTGCAGAACTGGTCTTGTATGCATCACTGGTTTATGAGCCTGGAGATGTGAAAGAAAATTGCAACATAGACCCATGGAGATGGGAAAGTCTCTTATACCAACCTCACTTTGTTAGTTACGAGGTATTTTCAGAATAGACCGCCAATGCATTGGACTTCAGATTTAAAGCTAAGATTTCCAGAGGATTCACCAAGTAACCTGCAAATCAACCAACCATGTGCCTGAGGAAGATGATAGGAATTTGTTAGAAACATCCTATGTTTAGACATTTTGTTACCTTATTATAGAAAAGACCAGAATTTCATGTACATAAATAATGGAGCTGTCATTAAGTTTTCATAATCATCTAGCACCTCTATACCACAGGAGAACCTTGTCAGAAGACATTTTGCTGAATATTAAAAGTCAAATGCTATTCTACACCTCTAATATGAGAAATTTCTATCTGTAGTCCAGTTAACCTAGACAAAAAATTCAAGCAGTTGATGCTGTTTCAACCATTAGCACCTTGCCGTCTTGACAGACGATAGTTTGTGCTTTAAAAAGGCATAATATCTTTTACCTATGGCGGTAGCAAATGTGACTGATAAGGCCAATTCTCGCTGTAAATGTCCGTTCACAGTGGGTGCATGTGAACACGTGGTCATTTCCACCATCATGCACCATCTTACGTCTCACACGCTTGGTGTGTGACTTATCTGCAATAAATTTCTCCTTTGTCTTTATTCCATTTCTGATGTTTGCCCTCCATGCAACATGTTCAGCAGCGACTTGCTCCCAATGTGCATTATCAATGCCTGTATCAATCATGTCCCGCTTACACACATCTTTGTATCGTAGTAGAGGCCGACCGTGAGATCTCTTACCCATCTGTAATTCACCAAAAAAGATGTCCTTTGGTATTCTACCATCATCCATCCTCCTAAGATGTCCTATCCATCTAAGTCTACGAAGACTGAGCATGGAATAAACCGTCACACAACCTGATCTTTCCAATACTTCAGAATTTGTGATTTTGTCTTGCCACTTAATACCAAGAATTCTTCGCAGACACCGCATATGAAAGCTGTTTAAACGTTTCTCTTGGTGTGAGTAAGTTGTCCAGGTTTCACTGCCATAAAGAAGAGTACTAAGGACACAGGCTTGATAGACAAGGACTTTTGTTTTGGCAGTAAGTTTCCTGTTCTCCCAGACTCTTTTTCTTAACCTGTTCATTGTTGTTGCTGCCTTACCATTCCGGATGTTGATTTCCTGATCTAGGGATAATTTACCACTGATCCTAGATATGTAAAATGGTCTACCATCTCTAGTTTGGCATCGTCAATAAAGATTGATGATACCCCATGTGCACCTTGTGACATAATCTGTGTCTTCTTTTTGCTAATTGTTAAACGAAATACAGAACAAGCATTGGAGAATGCAGATAGTAGACATTGCAATTCTTCCTCAGAGTGGGTCGTAACTGCAGAATCATCTGCAAAAAGCAGCTCTCTGATCAGTACCCTCCTAATTTTGGTCTTGGCCTTCAATCTCTGAGCATTGTAGAGGCCGCCATCTGAGCATGATTGAATGTATATACCACCATCCTGATCACGAAAGGCATATTTCAGTAGAAGTGAAAAGTATATTCCAAAGAGGGTGGGAGCTAGTACACAACCTTGCTTAACTCCACTCTTGATTTCAAACTCTTCAGAAGTTGCACCATCAAACTTGATTATACCCTTCATGCCTGTGTGGAACGATTCCACAATGGACAGACGAGTTGGTTGGCAGCCAATCTTCTTTAGTGCCTTGAACAGACCCTCACGACTGACCAAATCAAATGCTTTTGTGAGGTCGATGAAGGCAATAAACAGTGGTTGATTCTGTTCACAGCATTTTTCTTGCATTTGTCGCAATGAGAATATCATATCAATGGTAGACCGGTTCTGTCGAAAACCACACTGTGATTCGGGGTAGACTTGATCTCCTAGGACTTGAAGTCTGCACAGAACAATTCTGGCAAATACTTTTCCAACAATACACAGAAGTGAGATACCCTTATAGTTGTTGCAGTCGCTCCAATCGCCCTTGTTCTTGTGCAGTGTTATGATGCTTGAATCTTTGACATCCTGTGGGACTTGTCCTTCTTGCCAGCATAGCTCTGTTAGCTGGTGGATCTGTAGAGTGAGTGTGTCTTGCCCACTCCTGATAACCTCTATTGGAATCCCATCCTTACCTGGAGCCTTTCCAGATGCAATTTCATTTATAGCACACTTAACTTCTGTTATGTTGGGAAGTGTGTCCAGGTGGTCAAGAGTTGGTAGAGCCTCTATGGCATTGAGGACCTCTTCCGCTAGTTTGGTCTCACTTGAGGAAAGCTCCAAAAAGTGCTCTACCCATCTGTCCATTTGCTGTTTCTTATCTGTTATGATTTCTCCAGTCAAGGTTTTCAATGGTGCACTTCTTTTGATCACTGGACCACAGGCTTTCTTTATTCCTTCATACATGCTTCTTATGTTTCCCTTATCACTTGCGATTTGAATGGACTCACATAACTTGATCCAATAATCATTTGCACACTGCCTGGCAGCCTTTTGCACATCCTTCCTAGCTTGCCTTAGCTCACTCAGAGTGTTACGCGTTGGTCTTTCCTTGTTTCTTAAGAGAGCTATCTTCTTCTTATCAATCAAGGGCTGCAGATTCTCGCTGTTTGCCGCAAACCAGTCCTGCCTTTTATGATCCACAGTGCCGTAAACCCCTATGGCAGTTTTATAAAGAGTTTCCTTAAGTTGACCCCACTTTTCATTTACTGTACAATTTTCTGGTGTATCAGTGAAAGCGTCTTCAAGTTGCTGTTGAAACTGAAAGCACTTTTCAGGATCGTGAGTGTTAATAATATTAATCCTGGGACTAGATTTGTGTTTAGCTGTGTAGTTTCTCTTTGGTCTCAGTCTAACCCTTGCAACAACCAAAGAATGATCCGTATCACAGTCAGCACTGTGGTAACTTCGAGTCAATGATATATGGTTCAGATGTCTCCGTGTGATGATGAAGTCCAGCTGGTGCCAATGGCCGGATCTTGGATGTTTCCATGTGACCTTATGCATCTCTTTTGTTTTAAAAAAGGAGTTTGTAATACATAGGTCATTACTGGTGCAATGCTCCAGCAGCCTTTGCCCATTTTCATTCATGTGACCGATGTTGTATTTTCTAAGGCACACTGGCCATGAACTCGAGTCCTTGCCCACACGAGCATTGAAATCACCGAGCATATAAATGTAGTCAAATTTTGGAACTGCCTTGATCACGGAGTCTAACTCCTCATAGAACAAATCCTTCACATCATCAGAGGAATCGAGTGTCAGTGCATATGCAGTAATAATGGTGGCAAAACCACAAGAGGTTGCCAAGCGCAGGGATAATAGTCTTTCATTGCCTCCTGCTGGAATTTCAATCATTTCCAGTAGCAAATTCTTCATTGCAAAGCCCACACCGTGTTGCCTTTTTTCTGCCTGCCCTCTACCCTTCCAAAAAAAGGTGTAATTGTTTTCCCTGAGTGATCCTTCCTCAGCGAGGCGAGTCTCCTGTAGGCCAGCAATATCAATGTTAAGACGATTGAGTTCGCCATTAATCACAGCCGTTTTTCTCACATCGTCAATATTGGTCAAGTCAGTGGAAAATCCTGGACACGTGGTTCTCACGTTCCAGGTTGCAAGCCGTAGCTTTAGGTTTCTATTTTTCTTTTTATTTGTACCTGGTGCATTGGTTTTACAGCCTGTGATTCAGATTTTGTCCTAGCCCCAAGCACCCATTGAAGCAGGCAGGCTGTGGTTGATCAGCACCCAATTGGCTGGGGGCTGCCCAGCTTGAGGCGGGCGGTAGCTGATCAGTGACACCTGTAGGTGTCTCCCACCGTCAGAGGCAACGCATGGCGCCCCATGTCTACGCCAATTGACAGGGACTTATAACCCATAATAGTTGCCTCTCGCTTTGAATCCGAGACCAGTTAAGACCAGGGATGGAGTTATTGCCTCTCCATAGCACAAAGCCTGGGCTAAAATATAGAGATCATGTGTTGCCCATGCAGCATGATCCCTCTCTCTGCCTGCCTAGTTCACTCCAGAGGAAAGGTAACACCCCTACATCTGAACAAGACAAGCTGCAGAAGCTGCCGGATCAGCAAAGCAATGCTCTAACTGTCCGCCTGTCGGAGCTTCGATCCTAGACCAGCCGCCAACCAAGGCTTAGGGCCTGGTCTGCCCTGCCATGACATTTTGTCTTTAGGTTGCATTTCCTCGCACCAGGGTAAGGCTTGTACCCTCCCAATTGCACTCTTCCGCCCGAAGCCGTTGGCACAATGTGGGGTGTCAGGTTTGGTAAGCGCCGCCCAACGTTCGGCGCTAACAGAAAGCAGGTAGTACCGTCTACTGTTATATCTGACTAAGACCTGACACCAATGCTGTTTCAACCACACTATGGAATAACATTTAAAGATCATACAGCCCTTATTACCATGTCCAGAATAGCATTAGATAATGTGTGAAGCCATAAAAACACTTCAGATTTTAAATTATCCAAACTTATGGTATTGTCAAGTGTCCAGATCATCTGGGTTGTTCAGTACTATACTTGTTGGAATGGTTCCAGGAAGAGGAAAATTATAAGACCAAAAATGTGCTGGAAAGAACATATTGTTTCATGCTGAATCATGGCCTGGTCACATCATAATATGCCTCTCCTCGTGTGTGAGGTCTCAGTATTGTCTTGCACACCCTGTTGGTTTGTGAGCTTGAAGAGGGGCAGGAGAGCTCTGCAACAGTCTTTGTGGAGATGGCACCTTGGTGCCAGGTTGGAGGGAAAGTCTATGCCAACCTTGCTCTGATAGATGCTTGCGCTTTTCAGGGCTCGAACGACCTGAACGCCAGTGCATTGTACTTATAAGTTAAAACTCAGTGTTCCAGGGGACTCACCAGCCAACCAACTATTGTGATGTAGCAATATTTTCTGTCAAGAGAACATTGGCTGCATGAGTTTACCTAAGACACATGTAAAGTCTGTGAGCCCCAATAGGGCCTAGCACTAGTGCTGTGGCTAGCAAACTTGTCTGCCATCTAATAATAAAAATAAAACCCTAGTATAAACAGCCAGTTCCCTTTTGGTGGAACAGTATGTTCCCCATAGCAAATAAGAATGGCCACACCATTCATTAACCCTTTACAGGGCACAGGAGTTTACTTTTTGTAACTCTGAACGGGCAACATTATTCCGGTTGTAGGTCATATTTAGGGTTACGTTAGTAAAAACATCAAATCTAAGCTGTTAGTGAACGGATTTTTTAAAAATGAAAGAAAATGAAATGAATGCAGATTTATTAATTTATTCATGTGTTAAATAAAGTAGCGAAAGTAGCCTTTAGCAAGATGAAAAACATGCTGACCAATAAAAAGATGTCAATTAAAACGAGAAAAAGAGTGTTGAGGTGCTACATAGAGCCTGTACTTTTGTATGGATGTGAAACTTGGACAATGAGCAGTCAATCTGAAAAACATCTGATGGCTGTAAAAATGTGGTTTCTGAGGAGAATGCAAAGAATTCCATGGACAGACAGAAAAACAAATGACCAAGTGCTACAGGAAAAAAATGAAAATCCTAAATTGATTAGAGAAATTTAGACGTAGACAGTCAAAATTTTGTGGACATGTTATGAGAAGAAATGAATTGGAGAACTTGGTGACAACTGGCAAGATCGAAGGGAACAGACCAAGGGGAAGACCGAGAAGTAAATACCTGGATGGCTTGGCCACATGGCATGGTCGAGACAGGAACACTGAGCTGATCCACAACTCTGATGATCGAGTGAGATGGCGAGTCATGATCGCCTATGATTTCCGGCATGGCACATGATGGATGGATGGTTAAATAAATAATCCAATGTTGCCTGCATTTCGGTTGTATTTGCTGGAACCCATGCTCGATCATTTCTCTGTTCGATCTTTTTGTCTAGCATACTCATTTGTTTGATCAGCAATCGTTTTAAAAGTCTCCGAGAGATCCAAAATATGTACTGCTTAAGCTGATATCACTGATAGATATCTATTTCCGATTCACAGCACTTCAGTGTCACTTAAATTGAACCCAGCGAAATCTCCGCTATCACTTGAAGAATCAACGAAATCCATTTTGAAAAGCAAAGCGTAAAAACCCTGAAAACTATTTTAAAAATCTGATCAAATTGCTTGCACATGCTTGCAAATTGCGCACATGTGAACTGCTTATCGTTAACACCGGACGTAAACTATCGGAAGTCTCGGAAAGCCGTGAGATCATGTTTTTACATCACTTAATAATCACGTTTTGCCCGTTCCAGGATTTTAACGGTTGTCCTGGGCTTCCAGGTCGACCCAACCTAAAATGGGAACCAGGAAATGTCTGGGGAACTATAGAGGACCAGCATGATATTGACCACATCACCCATCAGTTGCCGATTTTTTTTTTTTTTTTTTGTTCCCGCATTTCCATCCTGTTTCAGGATATTGCAGTCAACATCAGCATCTTTCAGCTGTATGTTGATTCCTAGGCTAGATTGCGCTCATCAGCACGCCACGACTTTCTGAGCGACCGGCTCCATACTCTCATAAGTCACTGGTGCTACTCGAACCACTTCCAGTTCTCGTGCACTCACGTCAACCATGAGAGTATTCAGGATTACGGAGAAAGCTGCTAACCCCTCGGCCTGGGAGCCGGCTAGTTGCCGATTGTCTATACAAATATGTGGCTAACAGCATATTCCCAAATTCTACGAGGGTAGGTCAGAAAGTTATGCACCACAATTATTATCACAACTAATAATGAAGATAGAAGCATTAAATTTTCACCAATTTAAGTTTATAAAAAAAAAAGTGTATACCAAATTGCACCTCTGTAACCAATTCTAACCGCAACACAAAACCGTTGAAATAGCAGATATTAATGACATACATTACAAGCAGAGGATTGTTATAGAATCTTTGATCACAGAGAAAAAAACAACTGTTGTTAACATTCACAAACGTTTGTGTTCTGTTTATGGCACTTTTATGGTCGATAGAAGCACAGTTAGTCGCTGGGCGCAGATAGTTTTGATTTCTGCAAGTGGAGATGTAGAGGTGGCAACTGCTTCTCCTTAACAACAATGCGTGTCCTCACACAAGTTTGCAAACAAAGGAGGCAATCGAAAAAATGTGATGGAATGTACTGCCTCACCCACCTTACAGTCTAGATCTGACAGCATCTGATTTCCATTTTTTCCGTCCCCTTAAGAATGCTATTGTAACGAAGTCATAACATTGAGTGGAGTCTGGTATCTTTATAAATATACTTTATTCATGTTGATGACAGCTGGAATTAGTGTGGCAACCTTTCTGTTCGGTATCTTGATGGTAACTGCCCCTTTGACAACAAACCACGTCACGAATTGAGCATCTCTCCTCTCATTCGACCCCGATGCTCAATCGTGCTGTAGTATTTCCCACCTAAATACTACCAAAACCCCTTCCTCTGTTACACTATCCATGGGACAAAGTTTGAAGACAATGAAGGAGTGATTAATGCAGTGAAGAAATGGCTGCCAGAACAGGACCAAATGTGGTACAAATTTGGGATACATGCTCTTGTTTAAAGATGGTATAAAGCCGTTAAAGTTAATGGGAATTATGTTGAGAAGTAGAAATGCTTGCTGCACATGTGCATGAACATTGTGGATAAATTTAATTTGTATGTTATTAATGGTTAACGAGATGATAATTGTGGTGCATAACTTTCTGACCTACCCTCGTAGTATTCACCACCTTGTCTACAGCCCACACAAAGGCCTTGTCCTAACCTGAAAGGAAAAATGGGACACCAAAAAGATTAAAAGAATCCCTGATTCTTTATTTCTTCTGCGTCTTCTCTGTAAACCTTAAAACATCCATTTGAATATATTTAAAGATAACAGAAGTCAACTCCATAAGAGTTTATCCTCAAATGGAGCAGGTGAGGACAAAAATAATTGTCTCTGTTCAGCATTTGTTGGACACTCTTGCAGCAAATGTTTATTCATCACTTTACCAATTCCACAGTTACATTCATCGGTGTCTCCAATCTTTAGTTTATTGAACAAGTGGTAATTCAGCCTGTTATGTCATGCGTGGATTCTGAAGATTGCTACTTATTCACTTCAGTTGAGTTGGTAATATGCATTATCTTTCTGGTACCCTGGATGCCCCGATTCTCATTTGATTCTATAAGTGCTTCTTATAAACCTCATGGCTTCATCATAGGTTATGACTGTAGCTTCTGTATCTCATTTGCTCAAGCAATATTACATCATCCTTGTGCAAAAAAATTATCTTTGCAGATCAAATCTGGGGCTGTTGGTGTGTGTTGCCAAACACTAACAGAAGCAGAGGCAATGGTTGAAGGGGGTGTTGAGGATATTCTGCTGTCAAATCAGGTATAGACTCAGCTGAGGTAGCATGATTTGTATTAGTTCTACACATTAATTAGTCAGATGATTTGTTAAGCGTTCATATACAGTGACTTGTTTGTCTGCTTACTGTGTCTATCTAAAGTTTTGCACAACAACTAGTTCGATCATTTATCAAGCTTTCACATATAATAGCATGTTTATCAGCTTACAGTATCTATCTAAAGTTTTGCATGTTAACTAGTTAGATAATTTGTTGAGCTTTCATATACAGTAACTTGCTAATTATCTTGCATTTTCAATATAAAATTTTGCAATCAACTAATTCATTCATTTGTTAAGATTCCATATACAATAAATTGTGTACCTTCTTATAGTTTCCTATCTTCGATTGTGCACATTAGCTAGTTAAATAATTTGGAAGCTTTCATACAAATAGCCTGTTTACCTATGCTATTTTAAGTACAAAGATGAATAAGCTCTACAGATTTACACATATTGTATTACTACAATTAATATACTACATTAATCAATTGCTACTGTTTACTCACAGTGTTTTTAGGTATTCTGTACAGCATAATTACTCAGTAACTTTCACCAGGTAATTGGCATGAAAAAGCTGCGGAGACTGGCAGCCCTAGCCCACCATACTAAGCTAACAGTTTGCGTAGACAGTGAGGGAAATATAGAAGACTTGAGTAAGGCTGCTGGTGAACTTGGTGTGACTTTAGACCTTGCTGTTGAGGTCAATGTTGGTGGCAACAGGTAGAAGGTTTTATTTGTTTTGAATTTATTCTGTAGTCTTTTCCTGTCTCTACCTCTCATTATTTGTCCAATAGCGAAAACACCTGTTAAATAGTTAGTTGCATATCCTTTACAGGAAGTAGCAGTCAACACCAGCAATTTTTGGCTGTTCATGATTCCTGGGCAGTAGTTTGCCTTGCTTTCTGAACGACTGGTACCCATACCATTTCATACGAAACCAACGTAAGGTAGTCTGCTGCCAAATCACTCACAGCTGTGTTTCGAAACCGGTATGCGGGATTACAAACTGCTTCCATAACCCCTTCACCATGGAAACGACTAAAAACAACAAAAAAATAAAAATATAATATGCAGTCAAACCCCGGTTTTCGTTGATAATCCGTCTGAAGACAATCGGCTAAATCCAAGACTGACGAAAACGGAGGCTGTTATTCCCTTATGAATCAAGGTAAATTCAATTTAATCATTCTAGACACTTCAAAATACATACCAAAAACACATTTTATAGAGAATAAATATTGTGTTTAAATTGAACCCAGAGAAATCTCCGCTATCACTTGAAGAATCGTCAAAATCCATTTTTTAATACAAAGCGTGAAACCCACAAAAACTATTTTTAAAAATCCGTTCAAATTCAAAGTACATGCTTGCGAATGGTGGCCACGTTGTCAAACTATCAGTGAAACCGAAAATAGACAATCGGAAGTCTCGGAAAGCCACAAGATCGCGTTTTTACAATGCGTAATAGTCATGGATGCTTTCGGACGGATTGCCCATTCCGGGGTAGAAACGTTCCCGGAAGTTTTGCCCTGTAAAGGGTTAATACTATTTCTTGGCCCCAAATTTGTCTGAACTCGCTCCTTCGCCGTGCTTAGTAGCACTGTTTATGCCAGTGCGCCTCTTGAATTTTTCAAACCATCCTCTGCTGGCCTTAAAATCACTAAGTACGCTAGCACTTGTCCCAAACATTTTCTTAATGAGATCGGCATACAACAGTCTGGCCTTTTCACATATGATTGCCTCTGAAACAGAATCGCTATCTGACTGGTTTTGATTTATCCAAATTAATAATAACTTTGACATTTTCAATTCTTTGCGATCTCTGTTTCGTTAGCACATTCATGCCTTTTGCTACATTAGCTTCCTTTATTGCTTCCCTTGTCGCCACAATGGAACTTATCAAGGATGGCGACTTCCCGTACATGCGGCTAATTTCAGCAATCTTAATACTGTTCTCATATTTTATTATTAGCAAGTGATGCTCACACAACGAAAAACAACGCCGAACTGAGCAGAAGAATGCGTGGGTCCCTTTGATTTTGCAAAATTAGCAATAAGATCATGTGGGCATGCCAATGAAATCCGAGACAACCGACGAAAACCGAAACCAACGGAAACCAAAGGCAATCAAAATCGAGGTTTGACTGTAGATATTATAATGTTTGTCAAGTTTTTCTCACTGTGTCATCATGTCAATAGCTACTAGGACAGTGTATACTTATAAATAGTTTCAAAAAATAAAATTTGCAAATGTGTCAGCTCCCCCCAGTTATGTTTATGTAAAATGTTAACACAACATGTGAAAAACATTTTCATATTGACTTCATGAGGCAATTTGTATGCAGTTATTTTTTTAGTTAATATAAACTTAATTTGATGGGCTAGATCTGAACTTCTCAAATTTGCTTCTCATGGGCACGTGCATACTCTTACACGCATGCTAAAACATTTGTGCACACACACACATAAAAGTAGTATATGCTTAGTGTTCACACTAAGAAACTTAGCTATTATTAATGCTTATATGAATGGATAAGAACGCACATTCATAAACATCTGGTGTACTAATGTTGAGGTAAGGGGTTCAACCCTTACCCGGACAGTTAAACTAAAATGTTGACTTCTCGTCCTTGACTTGGGAACGTAAATTACAAGTACCTCTGAAGTCAGAGTGGGTTCACCTGATGGTGAGAGACACTGGTAATAGGGAAAGCTAATACACAATCTAAATTCAGTCCAGTGCTACTAGAAGTAGTGTGTATAGACTAGGCTTGAGTTCAAAGCGAGCACGTTTAGTTTAGTCGTTGGATCAACATCACGGCACAGGGTTTAACCCATCAGTGCTCCGTTTTCCTCCTAACTCAAACCTGAGTCTGGAGAAACTCAGCTCAATGCACGAACTCCGTTGCATCAGCGAGGATCCTGAAATACTTTGGGTAGATTTTTAACTCAAAATTTTTCCCGGGCAACACCGTTAGGCAACTCTTTTTCGATTTCCAACTGCCAAGGGATTTTTTATGTGCGCAACAATCCAATCTCACTACCCAGAGATCTGGGGAAATTTTATTACTGTAAGTCCAGGTGGATTTTTTAAATAAATCCCGGTCCTCATTGGGGCCTGAACCCGGGACCTCCAGCACTCGAGGCGGATACCATACCTCGAGACCACTCAGCCCCCCAAAAGCGCGCACGAGCACACCGAAAGAAAATGTATGTTATCTTATGTTCCATCATCATCAGTATCATCATGTGCCCTGCTATCTGGCCTTGGTGTTCAGGCATCGCCATAGATCTCGGTTCTAGTCTTCTGGATCAAATCTGTTGATATTGCTTCATGCCTTCATCCTAATCCATCCATCTTCATTTCTCTTGGTCTGCCCTTGCTCTTCTACTGCTGATATTTCCAGTCGCCATGATGTTTTCCAATGCCTCTATTCTCATTACATGACCAAACAACCTTGTTTGTCTCCTGAAGTCCCATAACACCATGAATCATATGGCTGCCATGATTAATAAGCTAATAATAAGGATCTTCCACTGTTGTCTACCTGCAACAGTCATGGGAGCATGTTGTTTGGTGTACTAGCCAATACTGTGAAACAGAAACAGTATCTTGGAATTCTGTGAAGAAACAACAAAAACAGAGTTATGCTACAAATATATTAGACCAGCTGAATAGAAATCACAATAACGTGAGATTTTTCTGGGAAGATAAAGATGGCCAGTTCAAATTTTACCACACTGCCCCTCATTTCTAGTCATGGAAAATATGAGCATAAGGCCACATCCTCATTATGACATAATGGCATATTAAAAAAAGTTAGTTGCATATCCTTTACAGGATGTCGCAGTCAACACCATCTTTTGCTGTTGTGATCTCTTGGCAAGTTTACTTTCAGTAGTTTGCTATTGCTTTCTGAATGACCGGCACCCATACCATTTCATAAAAAAACCAACGTAAGACGGTCTGCTGCCAAATCGCCTACAGCTGTGTTTCAAACACGAGTATACGGGATTACAAACTGCGTCCGTAACCACTTCGCCACAGAGCTGACAATGGCATATTAGAGGGTTATTATTTGCTTGTTTCATTGATAGGTTAGATAATGAGGCCAATCAGTCTTGCAGTATTTTACAAGCTGGTAAAAATGGTTCAGGGGGCCTGCATAATTATCGTTAAATGTTATAGTTATTATAGCTGTAATGTTAATCTTATATTTATTAACAATATATTATTAATTGCATAGTTATTAAAACTATACTTTTAACCTTATAGTTATTACAAGTAAAGATATTAAATGTAATATATGAGTTTGTCTCGGTGTTGCAGGTGTGGTGTGGAACCTGGTGACAGTGTTGTGAAACTGGTTGAGAAAATAAAATCTCTTCCAAATGTCAACTTCAAGGGTCTACAGTGTTACAATGGGTGATTTAAATTGCTGTCTTGTTAATCAGTTCCAGTGTATTTATGTAATGTTTAATCTGACTTCTGTTCTTATTTGACTTTATAATTGATTCTTTACATTTTTTCTAAATTTACCTATAAAGTCATATTAAACAGAGATATATTTTGCTAAACAGAATAAAATTATGTTTCAGTCTTAACTAGCAATCACTAGAAGACATCATTCAATTGCAGACACAAGAGGAAATTAGAAAATTGGGAGGATCACAGAGTTTATCATCAGAAGTCATAATACTGCAGTGAATTTGCAGTCACAACCCAAACTCCCTTCGTGAAACTTCATTTTAAGAGGTCTAGGCTTGTCGCTTGTAAAAGTAAAGGAAAGATTGTCCTCCTATTCCTCTTTGCTCTGTGGCCTACAAAATGTGATTGTGCCATCATATCACTGACCCATAGCAAGAAACTGCTTTGGGATAATTTATTTATTATTATTTTAAGGAAGTTAAACTTAGCACCAAACTTAGAATTGTTTACTCCAGTGTTAAATCGGCATTACTGTATGGGTCAGAAACATTGAAAACGACTAAATAATTCTAATAAACTATGAATATTCACTAATTGGTGCTTGCACAGAATAGTGGGACTACACTGGTATTGTGACAGAATCACCAATGTAGAGCTCGTGGAGAAAACTAAAATTCTAGTCAATCTAGAGGTGAGAAAAAAGACACTAATGCTGGAAAGGACACACTGAGAAAATCTGAGCACAGTATAACTAGACACTCCTTTATCTGAAACTCCCATAGTGAACAAAATAACAGGAGGCCTACCAACTGGCTGGGGTTAGATCCCAGATGGGCAACCACTCAGCCAAAATCATTTTCTTCTACTGGTGTTTAGTTCTGGATGCAGTTTAAGATCCCCTGTTCTCTGTCAGAAGGGACTAATTAACACCCCAGATCCCAGAGAGAAAACGTGGAACAAATGTCTGTTATGCTGATTTAAGACACTGTCTCTGATACTCAAGAAAACAGCCAAGAAGTGGCTCGTTGAAGATAGAATATATCTATATAGTTTTGGCTGTACTTGGTATCACCAGAAGTGAGAAAGGAGGAGTTAAGACATGCAACGTAATCTGGTTACTTATGACTGCATAGACAAAGTACCTCCCGGACATAGATTCCCATTTCTGGACAATATGTGTGAACCCCCACTAAATGATACAAAATGTGTGTACTTGATTCCGCTACACAAACATTTATAAACATTTAGAATTATACGGACAAATTGAGTTTTAAAATACAACAACTGTGTTTATTATTGCTATTGATGATCAAATGATGATGATGATTATATTATGGTATACGTAACTCATCTGGCTGAAAAGCTCAGAAGCACATAGGTCATGTTAACCGTAAGGTGTTAGGTGTCGTCCCTATTTTAACCACAGGATTGTAAACTAACACGTCAATCTCAAATGACTGGCTCTGCGATGTATCAACTGAAAACAGTGAGTTTTCAACCATTGATAGCGCCGCCGACTGGTGCCGTGGTGTCTGGGTTTTGCGTTTGATCTGGACATCAAAGCTTTCTCAGACCTAGCATTACAGAAATGATGGGGCGTGCGTGGTCAAAATGTAATTTTCTCTTGTTTTCAATCTCTGTTAGTTTTTCCTTATTCCTTGGTTCTGACTAGATTATTTTCTGGTGGACAATTATTCTTTTACTTAGAGAATGATAGAATAATTCTTGTGGGCTCTTTAATTCCTTTCAAACTTGTGTAATTCGGATGCTGCCGGGGCTGTCCCGTCACAGCTATACTAGACCACGACTAACTCTTGCCACACATCCTCACAGAACTGTATCTCAAACCAATTTATAGATTCAAAAGTAATGACTTGTTTATACTTGCTCAATATTGCTCACTCAGTTCAAAGTTGTAGCACACATTCTTCCTCAAGTGACACAAGACTTCATGCTTCTTAGGGTTAACAGCATGATACATTTATGTCCTCAAACTTCACCACTGAGTTGGTATGTTTAACTCATGCTGACACAACTAGTGGTTCTCAAATAGTGTTGCCCTGACAGCAACTAATTTTGGGTTTGGTAAAGGATCATTTTCATTGCGTACAGGTATCTCCATGAGTGTTCCACCCCCCTCCCATAGATTACACAAGGAAAATCTCAGCACGATGAAGGAACCCTGTAGCACTAGCCAGGATCCAGATATGTTTATGTATCAAAATGACACATGCTATATTCTGTTTGTAGGTATCTTTCTAATTTTTAAATGCAGCCTAGGCAGTGGTCTGTTTGGTCTGCTCTTTTTTATATTCAACTGTTGAGAGGTTTTTAATGTGCACAAAGTATGTGCGGATCATCTGAGTTGTTGTCCTTGAAGGCTAGATGTCTGATCCACTACCTCAAGACCCAGGTGGAATCTATGAGGCGGTTTCACATGAAAACTTTAAAAGTGTGATAGAAATTACAATAACCATGCCATTGTCTTGTAACCTGTGACTATTGTTGTTAAGGGTGTCAAGGGTGTTAAGCATGTAACATCATGGTGACGTCATAAGGACAGTTTAAACATGGCTGCCCCACTTTTGAAAAGCACCAAAGAGGAGCAGGATTCTGTTATACATTTGTTTATCAGTGAAGGGGTGAAACCTATAGAAATTTATCAGTGAATGAAGTTCCATTATGGTGATGCATTCCTGTCAGTCTAGCAAGAGTATGAGTGGAATAGGAAGTTTCAAAATGACGTAACTTCTGTGACAGGCTGTTAACGCCCAGTCAGGCACACCGAGTAGTGACCCCAGAGTCGGTTTTTCTACAGGATTCCAAGCACTTATCAGTGCTGGAGGACTCGCATTGAACGCAGTGGTGATAACATTGAAAAATGAAAGATTTGTTCTTTACTTTTTCAGAACATATTCACCAAAACAAAAATAGACATTTAAGGTTTTCATTTGAAGCTCCCACCTTTTTATAGCGACAAGGGCAGACTGCAAAATCATATTAATAATCTGAGTTCAACATGCAGCAGATACAATATGAGTATAAATATAGCCAAAACTGAAGTAATGCAAGTTAGCAGATATCCTGGTCCACTAAGTATACAGATAAATGGCACATCTCTGAAACAAGTTAAAGAATTCAAATATCTTGGAAGTATGATCACAGAAGATGGCAGATTGGGCAGAGAAATTGAAATCAGATGTCAAAAAGGAAGTGCACTAACATATCAACTATCACCCATATTGAAACATCCAAACATACCCGTGCCCGCAAAATGACAGATAATAAACAGCATATTCACACCAACCCTATGCTACCAATCTCAAAATTGGACATTATCCAAAGCACACTTACTCAAAATCAACACCTGTGAGATTAGATGCCTGAGGAGAGCTGCCAAATTAACAATCCGAGACTGAGTAAGAAATGTTGTTATCAGACAGACTGTGGGATCAACACCTTGTGCTACAATTATCGAGAAACCGAAGATCAAATGGTTTGGCCAAGTCGTTAGAATGCAACACCATCAACTACCAGCACTGGCCTTACATTAAAGATCATCTGTGATGAGAGCAAGAGGACGCCTGAGGAGAAAGTGGATTGATAACATCAAAGACATTGTAGAATCACACGGAATGACACTATCCAGTGCCACCCATCGGGCGCTGGAGCCCCACTACGCTTGACGGCAAAAGTGGAAGATGATGATGATGATTTGAAGCCCCCTCATATAGTCCTTTTTCTTATTTTATAAAATACAGTCCAGACCATGAAATAAACCAGATCACAGCCCATAATTTTTTTAGCCACAAGTCATCACCTCAGCTCATGACAGTCATTACATATAAAAAAACAGTTCAAACTGGTTTTATTATTTTATTTATTGTTTAAGTATCCGTGCTATTTTATTTATTCATGTCTTCTGCTGCACATTTTTATCTTTAGTGCCATCCAGCACATACGAAGCGCAGCTGATAGAAAGGCAGCTGTTGATTTAGTAGTGGAGAAGACAGTGAAGTCAATCAAGGTGTGTTTATTGTTGAGCAGTTAGTTATTTGGTTGGTTAGTTGGCTGGTTTGTTTGTTTGTTGGTTGGTTGGCTGTCTGGCTGGTTGGTTGGTTTGGATTGGTTAGTTACTTAGTTGTCAGACCATCATAATTGAATGTGTAACAAACCCATAGGCACTCAGATCTCATTCTCAGTACATCCATCAGCATGTGGTTACTGATAGTTCCAGTCCTGTGTTGGTTAATAAGACATCATCTGCTTCTGTTCAACAATCAAAAATAGAGAGCACCTGTTGTATTCCCCCCCCCCCCCAGGACATGCTGATGTGGTGGGAAATGAGCAGGCAGACAAATTGGCTGTGTCTGCACCACTATGTGGGGTATTGATGCATGATAAGGGACATGTATCCGAGGCCTTATGTGATCGTGTGTATAGTGCAGTAGAACAGATAGGCCATCATTGCCTGGAGAGAATAGTGCTACAGGGAATGACCAGAGAATCTGACTGACACTCAGGGCTCAGAGTAAAGGCCAGACGGACACATAATTAGACTCCTACTCCCACTAGTATTGGGACTCTTCGCTGGCGGTTGAAAATGAGGATGGAGCATATGTCCCGAGTCCCGAATGTCCCGAGTGCTGTGATGTCAGTTCTTGACTCAACTCTGTTCTCTGTAAGACATTCATTTCTAGCAATAGTAGTCAAAGCAAAGATGAGAATCCAGAACACCTCCTGAATCCTTGGTCTGGCCAGCATTCAATAGCATTCACGATATCACCAGCATGGTCCATTGCTCTACTGCCGGACATGGTAGCTATGCTCACCAGGTTGTCTGCTCTTGTATTAATCTTGATTCCTGCATGGCCAAGAACAAATATTAAAGTGACACATTGCAGCCCTAATCTCTGTGTAAACTTCATGCACTGTCTGCACACGGCTATCAACGTTTGATAAATAATATATTGTTGACAGATAACTAGACAATATCCTAATAAATACACATGCTAGAGGAAGTGTCAGAAGACATGCAAGAGGAATTCTTCTTCTTCTACTGTCCTGTATGCCCATTTGAAGCATAATTCCTCAACCAACTCATGCTATCTTATGTTATCTCCTGCTGCTCCCTCCATGTCTTACTCGTTTCATTCATCATTGTCTCTAATGCATAAATAGTTCTAACATTCTAGATACAGTTTTGAAGATTTTCCTAGGTGAAAGGTGGTAAGTCAGCAATCCAGACTCCATGCAACTTTCTCCACATCATGTTATCCTTGTTCTAGAAAAGCCTTCCTAGATTTTGGTTAACTGAGTTAATCTTTGCTTATCTTTAGACTTGTTCATGGTTGGTTGGATCTTCTAGCTAGTTCTGTAAGGGATGGAGTAGCTAGCCCTCCGCTAACCCTCCTTAGTTGCCTCTTATGACATGCATGGTAGGTTACAGTGTCATCATTCTTTGCTTTCTTTAAGGGTCCCAGTAGCACACGGACAGCATTAGGGATAAGATGGTGTCAGTAATAAGATAATATACAAGATTGACTAGAAAGAAGATGTTAGATTGTACCATATACGTGAGAGATAGGGAGTGCTGAACATACGTTGTAATGGACCTCCAATTGTAAAGATGACAACTGATCTGATTTCAGCATACTCTGTGCAAACCTTTAGATACTGAATCATATTCAAGAAACAAATGAAGATCGTAAATTGATTAGAGAAATTAGACGTAGACAGTCAAAATTTTTTGGGCATGTTATGAGAAGAAATGGATTGGAGAATTTGGTGACAACTGGTAAGATCGAGGGGAACAGACCAAGGGGAAGACCTAGAAGCAAGTACCTGGATTGCTTGGCCTTGTGGTATGGTCGAGACAGAAACACGGAGCTGATCCACGACTCTGGTGATCGAGTGAGATGGCAGAACATGACCGCCCACGCTTACCGGCATGGCACATGATGGATGGATGGTTGGGGTAGCATGTAGCAATTGTTCCTGCTGTTGATGTTTTCATTAGGAAGTAGATCGACTATTGATTGATATGTTGATTATTTATGTATTAATGATAGCAGCCGCTATGACATAACTGTTGTTTAATTTTATTTATGTTTGCTGTTTGAAGAATAGTGATTCTGCTTTTTTTAAATTCATGCTTATTTTTTTTTTATTTTATGAGAATAATTATAACAAATAGTCACGAGTTTGAATATCCTTCATTGACCTGGGCTCTCAGGTCGCCCAGTGTAAGATGGGTACCAGAATATTTTTGGAAAATAAAGGTGCCTGGTGTGATATTGACTACATCACCAATCAAGTATGAAATTGTCTAAGAAAATATGGGGCTACATTAATTACCCAGTATGCCTCATAATGTGAAAAGGGTCCTTTACTTCTTTCAACCTAATTTAATGTAATATCACATAATTAAGAATTCTTTAGATGTAACATTTTACGTGCTATGACATTATACTTTCACTGCTCTCTTAAAGATGTTAACAAGTTTTGACCAAATAAACAAGTTTCTCAGTATTCATTGAAGATGATTGGCAGATGATTTTTTTTTAGAAATGAGGAACTTAAGTTCCACCATTGAATGCACACCTATTGAAATATATGCGTGACACTCAACATAGTACTTTGGTGTACTAGGCTATAAGTCAAAGGTGCAATAGAATATAATTTGTTAAGTTATCTTTTGACATTTCTTGAGGTTTGATGTAAAATATATTAGTTTTTGCCAATGGAGCATGAGTTGTCCTTTCTTTTTCAGGCTTTAAAAGACAGCGGTATAGACTGTAATTATGTAACTGGGGGTGGCACAGGAACATTTCATTACGAAGCCAGCAGTGGAGTTTTCACTGAAGTCCAGCCAGTATCCTTTTTTATTGATTTGATAGTCAAGATCTGTAGATATGCTGTTAAAGCTAATCCTTTACAGGACACTGCAGTCAATCCCAGTATTTATTGGCTGTTTGTGATTTACTAAGCAATTTTATTTCAGTAGCCAGTCTCCGTGGCTAAGAGCTTACGGACGCGATTCGTAAGCCCGCTTACCCGCGTTCGAAACACAGCTGTGAGCGATTTGGCAGCAGACCGCGTTGAGTTGGGTTTTAACGAATTGGTATGAGAGCCGGTCGTTCAGAAAGCCATGGCAAACTACTGAACATAAACTTGCCAAGACATCAACAACAGCAGTAAAATGCTGGTGTTGACAGTGATGTCCTGTGAAAAAAGGATATGCAAAAACCAAAAAAATGTACCTTTGCTTCTTTAATGGCCTATGTCTCATACCATTGAAATCAATACCAAGCAACTAGTCTAGGTCTGAAACCAGTCATACACTTTATTAAAGAACAAAAGATTAAATGGTTTGGCCACCTCACAAGAATGCCCAGGTACGTTCTGCCATGAATAGCAACATTGAAGTAATATAATGAGTACAGAGCAAGGGGAAGACCACACAAAAGATGGAGTAACAATATCAAGCACAACCTTAGAGAAATTAAAACCAACTTACAAGAGCATTAGATAAAGCACAGAAAGATCTTTACATCTCCCCCAACTCTTCACTGAGGTGAATAGAGGAAGAGAAAAAGATGCAGATGTATTGAAGGTAGGTAATGTGTTGGAACGCCATTGTGAGAGAGTTAGTAATTGCATTTTATATGCAGATTTAAAGATACACAACTAACAGATGAAGTGTATTTTCCTGAACTGTATACAGGGTTCTTATATTTTCATGGATGTTGATTATGGTAAAAATCTTGATGAGAAAGATCAGTTTGTCTCAGAGTTTCAGCAATCACTGTATGTTCTGAGTACAGTTCAGAGTGTCGCAGTAGGTACTCAAGTTTGTTGTCTTATTGACCCATTCTCCTTGTACAGTGTGTCAGTCTTTAACATTTTACATTCTTCTTCTTGTGTGGCCAGCATCAATTTGATTGTTTAATATCACCGATAGGCAACCCATTCATCACCAATAAGAAGTAATTTTGGTTTTTATGCTAGTTATTTCCCTTTTGGAGCTGCAGTAGAGAGCATGATTGCCTGCCAACCTGGTAGTCATGTGTTTTTTTTTTTTGTGGGTTTTTTTTTTGCGTTCGCTCATTTTGAGCTCAAGCATAGTCCATAAACACTGCTTCTAGTAGTGATGGACTGAATTTTGCATGTGGGTTAGCTTTGCCTATTAACAGTATCCCTCGTCATCTGACAAACCCACTCTGACTTCATTTGACTTCAGAGGTACTTGTAATTTACGTCTCCAAGCCAAGGACGAGAGGTCAACATTTTAGTCCAACTGTCTGGTGTAGTGGCTGAACCCCTTAACTCGGCATCAGCACACCGAATGTTTAAGAAAACACGTTCTTATCCATTCGCCCATGCTGACCTCTGTCATGTGTTTGAATCCCTATTGAGATAAATTGTTTAAACTTCACCTGGGCTGCCAGGTTGCCCCAGCATAAAATGGGTACCAGACAATGTCCTGGGGAGTCATGGCCAGCAGCATGATATTGACCACCCCACCTGATCAGTGCTGATTAGTCTATACAAATATGGGGCTTGCACCATAAACCAAATGCTCAAGGCATGTAAAAGTCTTTTACATACTTTACTTGTATTTGTCTTTGTTTAGGTCTTTTATTTCATTGCTAAATATTTTTTGCTCATCATGTTTGTTGTATACATTTCTGTTTAATATCTAACATTGTCTTAATAATTATACTGTTAGGCAGGACAGTTTATTGTTAATTCATTCTCTTCTCAATATATTGTACATCATCATTTCCCTTTAATAAGACTGTCGTGAAATTAGTCATGAGGGTGTCGTGTCAATTGAATGGGGTATAATGGTTAAACAACTGTAGATGAAATCATAACTTTGATCACATGAAGAAACAGTGAGAGACGTGTGCATGGTATTTTAGTGAGAGCAAGCAGACCTGAGAAAGTGTGCAACAAATCTGGGCAGGACACAGATAGAAGGGAGGAACCTAGTTTTATTCTTGCTGACTTGATTTTTAAATAGGACAACATTGAGGGGAGGAATAAGATGTTAACATTACACTTTTGAGTCACCACAACCATACAGGAGTACCCATATATCTGTGTATGAGAGATAAAAAGAGAGGGAACAATAGAGAGAGAGATAAGGAGAAGCAAAGACAAACAGATAAAACACAGAGAGAAACAGAGAGACAAACAGAGAAAAGGGGAGGGAGTAAGATAGAAACTTGTATTTGAGACGAGAGAGGGGTAACCAAGTTTTGTAATTACGAGGGGGCTTCAAATGAGAACCTTTAATGTTTTTTATTTTTTTTTTGGTTAATATATTCTGGGGAAAAAAGTCCTCCAGCGCCGATAAAGTGCTTGGATTCCTATAGTAAAAAAAATTCTCTGGGGTCACTAGTTGGTGTGCCTGACCTGGTCTGAACAGTCTGTCACATAAGTCACACCGTTTTGAAACTTCCTACTTCACTCATACACTTGCTGGACTGACAGGCATACATCACCATACACTTGCTGGACTGACAGGCATACATCACCATACACTTGCTGGACTGACAGACATCACCATACACTTGCTGGACTGACAGGCATACATCACCATACACTTGCTGGACTGACAGACATCACCATACATTTGCTGAACTGACAGACATACATCACCATACATTTCTTGGACTGACAGGCATACATCACCATACACTTGCTAGGCTGACAGGCAAACATCACCATACATTTCTTGGACTGACAGGCATACATCACCATACTGGACCTTCATTCGACAGTGAATTTATATAGGTTTCATCCCTTCACTTACCAAATAATGGATAACAGAATGCTGCTACTTTGGTGCATGTCAAAAGTGGGGCGAGCATCTTTAAACTGTCCTTATGATGTCACTGTGTTCATCTGCACCATGATGTCACATGCTTAACATTCTTGACATCCTTAACAACAATACTGACAGGTTACAAGCCAATGGCATGGTTGTTGTAATTTCTATCACACTTTTAAGGTTTTCATTTGAAGCGCCCTCATATATGACACAGTAGTCCAAAAGTTGGAGATTTTCCATTCTGCCTAAACCCCTGCCATGCAAGTTTTGGCTCCTGGTAAGGGGCATAGCGCCTGTGTTGGATTGTAAGTTTTCAAAGGAGCCTAAGTATATATACAACATTTCACCCTGCAGAGTTGCTTTACAGTAATGTAAAATATGAGGAGTTTATTAATTATAAATAATTGTCAATAGAGGTAGTTTAGTATTACCGGAAATGTGCCAACATTGTACCTACTATTGCTTTTTCCTTAGGCTGGAGATCGAGCTGTTCTAGACGCAGGTCTGAAGGCACTTAGTCTCGACTCAGGTGTTCCAAGGGTGAGTTTAGTTCACTCTCACCAATTCTGATATATCAGCCTGACTTAACCTTCAAGTCTTGGGTCGAAAATAGTTTTTTAAATGTTACTTTTCCATGAGAATATACATTTCCAGGTCATATCTTAATTTACCAATTACAGAGAGCCCTATTTAATTAAAAACAGTGATTTCCTGACATCTAATGTATACTGACAGGAATTCTGTACTTCAGTATTAAGAATAGGTTTGTAAATCTAATGACCCAAGTGTTCATATTAAAAAGGATCTTTATATGCATTTTATTATTTAAAAGGAGTTAAAAGCGAGAGGGTTGCACCGAATTGTATCTCTTATGGCTCAGTCTCTTTTCGCACAACATACTGCTAAAGCGTTGCACAGAGCATGAAGTTCATAGCTTCATAACTCCCAGAGAGAGAGAAAACTGCACTTGTGAACAGAATGACAGAGTTTAGAAATGAACCCACGACCTTTGGAGCATAAGGCAGATGGCTTACCTACTTCACCACAAAGACTTCCATATGCATTTGTAAAATTTTGATTCTTCAGTGTATTAACAAATGTCATAAGTGAACAGGTTAGATATTTTTAACTTAACATCTGAATTTGCATATTTTTTCTTCTCTGAAAAGTTGGTTTTGTTAGCAGATTTCTCTATTATTTCATTTTCTGTTATTTATTATATCTTTCCACTTGGTGACTGGGGGTTGTTTAAAGATTACATTACATTTTTGCTATTTATCTAGTTATTGTTAATGATTTTACTTAGATTCTAAGTTTATATTATTATATACATTGATTTTCACAACTTGATTGTTTTTATGTGTTTTAATTATTGCTCGTCTTCCATATTCTCACAGCAGATATATAACCATGATAGACATTTGTAGTCTTCTAAAACTGTTCTGTGCATTTTGTTTGATGATGCATTGTGGGATATTTTTGTTGCTGTCTAGCGATAATTAATATAATTATTATTCAGCATGAACTATTCCAATCTACAGTTGAGTGGCCACAGTGACCTGACATATCGTAGTGGCGGGGATGAACATGGAATTATTAGACCAGACGGTGGTCTAAAGGTATGACATGTTAATGTTGTTCTGTTATCATTACTTTGTTGTTTCCACATACAGTATATGAATGTACAACTACACATTTCATCATCAACATGTGCCATGCTGATAAGCGTGGGCCCATGGTTCACCACCTCACACAAATCACCAGTCATGGTTCACCATCTCACACAAATCACCAGTCAAGGTTCACCATCTCACACAAATCACCAGTCATGGTTCACCATCTCATACAAATCACCAGTCATGGTTCACCATCTCACACAAATCACCAGTCATGGTTCACCATCTCACACAAATCACCAGAATCCTGGATGAGGTCTGTGTTCTTGGCCCGATTATGCTATGTGGCCAAGCTATCCAGGTGTTTATCTCTCTGCCTTCCCTTGGCTCTTTTCCCATCAATCTTGCTGGTTTTCACTATGTTTTCAAGTTCATTTCTTCTCATAATGTGCCCAAACAATTTTGACTGTCAACGTGTAATTTCTATAATCAGTTTATGGTTTTCATTTGTTTCTTGGACTGTTTCATTTGGTTTTCAGTTACTCCATGGTATTCTTTGCATTTTTCTCAGAAACCACATTTCCACTGCCATTAAATGTTTCTAAGCTTGTCTGCATATTGTCTATGTTTATTTGCATATAATAGTATATGTTTTATATAGCATTTCAACGCTCTTTTTCTAATTAAAAAATTGCAGTTGACAGCTTTTTATTGGTCAGTATGTTTTCCATCTTACAAAAGGCTACCTAGTGAGTCTTATTCTAATCTCTACAAAGCATCTTTCAACTGATGTTAGAATTGTTCTATGAAAATTGTATAAATTTACTTGTTTAAGAATGCTGCCATTACATTGTGGTGTATCTTTCGTCTTTAAGACTATCATAATCTCTGTTTTCTTACAGTTGAATTCTAACCCTAGTTGTTCACTGTGTACAACAACCACATCTACTAAATAACTGCACATATAACTATTGAGTATGTATGATATTCATGTGTATCCTTATTTGTTTCCTCCATATAGAATATATTGATGCCACTGTACTACTAACCATTAAGTATGTATGATACATGAGTAAATCTGTTGCCTTGACGTAGAATATATGAATATACAACTGCACTAACCATTAAGTATGTAAGATACAGGGGTAAATCTGTTGCCTTGACGTAGAATATATGAATATACAACTGCACTAATAATAAATTATTTCATGTTGAGGTCAGTATGGCCAAATTGGTAAGAGCACTTGCTCTTAAACTTTGGCTGATGCTGAGATAACGGGTTCAACCCCTACACTGGTCAGTTGGACTAAAATGTTGACCACTCTTCCTTGACTTGGGGACATAAATTACAAGTACCTCTGAAGTCAGAGTGGATTTGCCTGATGGCGAAGGACACTGTTAATAGGGAAAGCTAATCCACATGTAAAATTCAGTCCAGCACTACTAGAAGTAGTGTGTATGGACTCTGAGTTCAAAGCAAGCAAGCGCAGAAAAAAATTTGAGCTTGTATAATTTGTTGTATTTTTACGGTAGTCTTAATGTGTCATTGTTTTATATCTTGATGCCTCCCTGCATGGTTTTAGACTGTTTAGATATCTATGTTTTCTGCAGGTGGGAGATCTGGTGTGGTTGATCCCTGGTCACTGTGATCCAACTGTGAACATGCATGAGTGGATTGTGGGACTTCGGAACGGGAAAGTAGAATGTATTTGGCCAGTTAGTGGTCGGGGACCAGGAAAGTAGAGATTTCCTATATAAATAATATATCATTAACAGCAACTTTAAGCTGTTCAACTAAGCAGAATTGAATCATTTATTTACTGTAGAATTTGAACAGAGCATATACCGAACCGCATTGTCTTGACTACAGTGCGCATAGGAGTGTAGTCCACAGGCTTTATAGGTAATAAGATTCTAAGGTAAAATTGAATTGAAAAGCATGGTGCACAGCCTTCATTCATAAACAAAGCTACCTCATTTACTGATAATGAAGCTAAAATGTTGCAGCATGTTTATGTTTGTTAGTGATCCAGATATTTTATAATTTGAAATAAATTTCAAAATGTATGTACTTTGAATGAATCCTAGAGATACCCACATAAAATATAAATTATTAAAAATATACATAGTTGTTTATAAAAACCATACTGGAGGGTAAGGTTAAAGGCAAGCGAGCAAGAGGTAGACAACGATACAAGTGGGAAGATAACATCAAGAGACGGACGAACAGCAGTCTGATAGAATGTTCAGTCAAGGACAGTGTTGGAGATCCATTGCAGCCAACCTTCATTGTGGAGAGGCACCTGATTGATTGATTGATTGATAGTCACTGAACTTGATTACTCAAAAAAAAGTTGCTGTGTTTACATTCCAGCACCCTAACATCGTTTATGTGTAGGTCAGTAGTTGACCAGCGCTGCAGCCAATAACATAATTCCAGTTTCAGATATTGGCACACAATTGTGTCATTGTTAACATCAGTCATACTGTAGTTTCCCCTTTTCATCCAAGTACCGTCTGTTCTTATGTACTGAAAGGAACACAATATTTGACAGTGAATATGAAATGTTTAATGATAGTTATGTTTAGCTGATGCAGAAACGACAAACTATAAAATAGTTTGCATAGGCCATTGCTATTCAAACAGGAAAGTCAGCTTTGTGTAAGTAAAAAGATATGATAATCAGCTAAAAATTACTGTGGTAGACAATATAAATTACTGTCAGAATATGTGTGTTATATATTTCAGCTTGAATGATTTATCTTGTTTTATCTTTAATTTATGTTGTGTGATTTATGCAGTATGCACCTGATGAGATACATCTAAGTATGCCAGTCAATAAATTGTGCAATGTATTGTTTGTGTCCTTCATTATTCAAATTCACTACAGGAAAACATTGTTTTGAAACTATGAAATGTTTTAAGTACTTAATAAGATGCTGTTACCATATACACGCAGATGTTGTTTGTTTTGAAATTTATATTTACTGAATTATCAATGACATTTTTAGTGTTTATTGTTGGATTAAGGTTCAAAATAGGCCCAGTGCAAAAACATGGAAAGATTACTTTCAGTAAGTAAAGGACCATTTTCTACACGCCTCGAGGCGTACTGGCCAAATGGTGCTAGCCCTATAATGTTTGTAGACCAACTGGCACTCAAGGGATGATGTAGTCGGTGTCATGCCAGTCACCTTTCCTTCCCAAGACATCTTCTGGTACCAATTCTATGGGGGGAAGTCAATAAGTAAATCACAAATGGCTGTAGAAAAATAACTAAATACGATAACTTGAAACCTGTTTATTTTTATACTTACATTGTCCCTTTATTTCTCAACATAATTTCCATCAACATTAATGCACTTATCCCATCATTTTATCAGTCCTCCCAATCCCGCTACATAGAACTGCGTGCTCTGTTTTCTAAACCATGTTTTCACTTCACATTCACCTTCGCCATCATTCGCGAAATGTCTCCCGCCAAGGTGGGTTTTCAGTAGACCAAAAAGGTGGAAATCGCTAGGGGCTAAGTCGGGGCTGTAAGGTGGATGTTCCAGAACTTCCCACCTTAGTTGGTTAATTTTCTCTTGAGTTAATCGAGCCGTATGTGGTCTGCCATTCTCTTGAAGAAGCAACACTTTCTTAAATTTCAATCGATCATGCATTATGCTGAACCATGTGAGCACCCTATTGCAGATGCTACAAAGTTTGTTGTTACTCGCCCATCACCTCTAATCATCTCCTCCATCCGCTGCACGGATGCTTCTGTTGCAATCTCAACAGGACGACCAGATTGGATTTCATCAACAATTTTAGAGCGTCCTTGAGAAAATTGTTCTACCCAGCAATGCACTGCTTTACGGGACAAACATTTGTCAGCATAAACAGGAAGCATTTCCTTATGAATGTCCTTTGCAGACAGTCCTTTTGCCCGCAAAAAATACAAACAGCATGTTGCTCTTTGGTTGTACACTCCATAAGTGCAGTCACCATTTTGTTTATGCACTGCGCATGCGCATGAGACACCTAGCGCCACTTGACGAACGGGAATATAAAGTTCAATGTTGCTGTCACCTAATGACACCTGCAGAAAACCAACTACATTTACCTGCCATCTGACAGAACTGTGTGACTGACTTATCGACTTGCCCTCGTAGGCTGGGCTGAGCTGGAATCCCAAGTCTGTTTTTAAAATCTGCCTTAATGTGAATTCACACCGATGACCATCAGGTGAGCATGCTAGTCACTGTGCCAAGGTGGCTCTCTATGAATATAATGCACATTCGTAATTGAAAGAGAAGATTTGTGTACAAATAAATGTACACTGTACTCCAGATTTTATGATGTGCACTGTCATCACACATGGAGTGCCAGATTGTCTATACAAATATGGGGCTGGCATCATATATCCAAGAGAAGGGGTTCTGAACTACTTTGCTCACCATATGTGCAATGTTAATAATATATAGGCCATATCTGGGATATGTGATTGTATCTTGTTATCACAATAAAAATATTAACCAGAAAACTGTTGTGTGTTTACTGCAACTCTTTGAACCCATGTGTCGACCATAATAGGCTGAGTGCTATCGTTACACATCATAAGCATGGTCTTGCAAACTATGGATGGAAGATCACATCCTATACATAAAAGGCTTAAAATATTTAAATATTGAGCACAACCCACTACTGGCAACGCCGATCGCATTCTGGTATGAACCTAAGGCCTATCCACGTCAATATGGAAGCACTGTACTCGAGTTTCGCTCTCGTTTGAGCTCGTCAGTAGTGCATATCCCTGACCGGATCCGGAAACAAGCCCCGGATCACTGGCGTGTGAAGCGGGTGGGTAACCACGCGGCACAAGCTGGACACGGCCAAATTATCATAACAGAATATTACGTCACCCATCATAGGCTATGCTCAAGATTGCCCAATCGCCGCGGTTGACGTCCGTCAATCGATGTGTCAATCCCGAAACGACCAAATAAATCAATTTGATTATTGCTCACTGGATTTTAGGAGGCCTGGTGTTCCTTGCCAGTGAGACTGGCGCAATGTAATAGTAACACTTGGTCGTGAGTGCAGAGAATTTGCAGCGGGCCGCAGAGTTTGAGGTGCAACAACTGATCCAGAGTAATACACATCAAGGTGACATAGTGATCTATACTGATGGGTCAGTGGTGAGAAACAAACGAAGTGGTTGGGGTTTTATTGCGAAGGCTACTGGACGATTCTTGAAAAAGGAGAGTATGGCATATGAGGCTACGAACTCCAGCATGAGAATGGAGATGGAAGCAGTCACAGCAGCATTCCGTTGGTTAGAGGAGAACACTGCAACACACATTGCTTTCATCACGGACTCAAGAAGTATGCTTAGTAAAGTGGAAAAAGGAATGTTTCGTGTGGAATGGCTCACCTCGCTTCAGAGGTCACAGATTGTGAGAATCGTGTGGATTGTTTGCCCTGGCCATGCGGGAGTACAGGGGAATTAACAGGATGACAGGGAATGCACCTCTTAGTGGTCAATAACCTATGGACAAAAGAGAGGTGGTCGTGGGCCTGTGGGACCAAGTGGAGAAGATGGAGGAACAGATTGAAAACCCGTATGTGGAAAGAATGAGATTGTGGGGGATTGGCGGGGGTTCTGGTAGAATCTCAAAACTGAGAGGGAAGACCAGGAGAACTTTCAATTAGATAGCGGTGGGAATGATTAGTAATAGTAGTGTGACACTTCGCTCACTGTTGAATGAGAGGACGGAGCGCATATGGGAATGTCCTGTGTCAACAACTCAACTGACAGGCCTCAACGGGTACTTCTCACACACCCATACAAGACAACTTGCAAGTCGTGTGGGAGGCAAAATGTATGGTCCATTTTATTGCCGTTGGCTCGCTTACAAGCGGTAAACAGTCGCTAATGCAATACACAATATACAGCCACAGAATTATCTAACACAAACTGCTAACCCTATGCTAGTTCTATCTATTAGTGAACACAAAACTCCTAACGCTATTCTAAACGATGTGAACGCCTCAAGTCCAGTCTCCCGTCTCCCTAACCTCTCTCCCGTGGTTACACACCACGCGGGGTGACCTTCACCTTCGTGCGTGTTACCTCACATCGCACTCTGCTGGCAAACGTGGCCTGTTGAGTGTCTACTCAACTGTGCTATGGCTTCACGAGGTGTGGTACTATCGAGTCTTTGACACACACCCACCCCTCTTGTGTTGCGTCATCAACTTTCACTCATTGGTTGTGACGCAAGAGGTTCCTAAACAAAAAATTAGTGTCTCTAATTTTTGTCAAAGACTCTAGATAACCTGGCTTTGGGCATTCCAATGAACTATTAATAACTATTGTCACAATGTAGCAAAGCCTTACTTGGCTACTGGCAATCGCCACAAACTTGACTGGTTGGCGTGAGCCCCTTCTCACATGCTATATTATATTTATCAGAGGTATGTCTGAACCGGACCGTTGTCTTATAAGACCTGCCCTCACATAGTAAATTAACTTACTACCCATACAAAGTTGACTTTCTTAGGGTCAACACATGAATTATTTCATGTCCCCCATATAATATTTAACAACCATTCTACAAGAGTGTGTGCGACAGGCTTTACCTCCTTCGCTTCCGCGCGTAAGACTATTTCACTGTTAATTTAGTTCTTCGTTGTCCATTATGTCCCCTGGCCCCATAGTTATCTGTCTTTGATTTACAAATAGTGTATGCAATTTATATGTTTGTTTTTCTGTTTGTTTGTGTGTTTGGAAGTAATAAATCTACTAATCTAATTTCTATCCTCTATTTATAAATTTTATGTGTATGTATGTTAGTTTTTTGAGTGTCATAATTTGGTTCAATGTGGCCACAAACAGGTGTATAACACTAATTCGTGACTACATTCACTTGTTATGAAACCCAAAATACTGTAATCTAAGTTCTAAACTATATTACAGACAACACATTCACACTAACACAATTTCACTAACGAAAACTTTACATTCTAACATACCATTCTAATTCTATAACTAAGTATTTAATGTGTTACCTAAATTTATTAAATTTGTTATGTTAATTATATGATATGATTATATTACTTCTTATTTTTTTCTAATCTAAGTGATGTAATCTAACTATTTAAATGCAATTGTTGTGATGTGAGTTATGTACCTTAATTAAATGGATTATGTGACCACAATTTATGTACTTTTCTAAATACTATGCTAAATAATGTTTTTAAATGCACAAAGGAATTATATGAGTGATGTTCTTAATCTAACTGGTGTAAATGCTGTATGTTATCTTATCTACTCTTTTTAATCTATTATGATGTCAAATGATGATACTAATAAATGGTAATATTTGAAAGATGGTATGGTTTCATTAAGATGGAATAAACTAACTACAATGAAACTAAGTGAAATATAACAATCTAAATGGTACTATTCATATCATAAATTTAATTTAACTTGTAATAAACTATTCTTATGTCTAAACTAATATTCTAATCTAATTTTAATGGGTTAATTACTGTACTAACTACATTATTAAAATAAATGAGAACTGTTATAGTTCCTAACCTACATCTAATTTATCACTATCTTAAAATATTATATTACATATCACAATAAGTTTATATACATAGTATTTGGTTTACACAGGTTAGTAGTTGCCTTCATGTATGTGCAATGGTTGTATAGGCATAATATAACCACACACTTTGCCTGGGTATCTGAAATACATTACACAGTCATCTTAATGTTCTCTCGGTAGTGCACGTGTAGAGTTCGCTGGTGTTGTAGCTCTGTCTTTTCGTGTCTGTAATTAAGCACTGTTCTGACACTGTTTTCTGCGGTTCATATATATGATACACCGGAATGGAGCTTAGTTGGAAATGAGCTGTCCTAGTTCACACGGTGGTATCTAAGTATAGCAGCACAGTTCTTAATCTGATGTCCACGGACACATGATAGTTCAGTGTTTTGGTACATGACTACACCAATAATGTGGATATGTATGTAAGCTATTTTACATCTTATATTATCAGATACTCATGTACCAACCATCACTCCACATTTAACTGTTGGATTTCAGGTATTTTTACCCCAGATGGTAAAACTAGTGACCACCTGAATATCCGGTCATTTTGATGCACACCACTATGTATGACCGTGATCAGGGAGTTGTCGGTCTGGACAATGCAGTGAACATCCGTCAGAACTCGATGGAGCCTTCTCACCGTATAGATGACGCCTAGGGTTGCAACTGTGATATGGAATCTTTGGACTCAGCATGTGTGATCTTACTGATCACGCAGCAAAGCGGATGGAAGATGCCCTCAAAAAAAAAATTGGCCTAGTACTGCAGTGATGGAGATTCTGCTGGCATATGACCTAAGATAATAAATGAGCCTAGGATTAGGCAAGCGGAGGGATTGGAATATTTACAAAAAAGGATCTTCAATTTTGACAATGCAGGAATTAATAATGCATCTTTCACATTTCATTTCCAGAAGATTTTAAGACATTGGAAAATATATTTGTAATTTCTGAGTAATTTACTAATCCCAAAAGGTTTCTGACCTGTTTCTTTCTGTTAGACATGGTCAGATTCATAATTTTGGTACTACTTTTCAGGTCAGTCTACAGTTGGACTTGAGAAATGACATGACCCAAAAATGAATTTATTTTAGGCATAATTTGACTTTGCTGGTTTGACAGTGAGACCAAAGCGTCGCACTCTGTCAAAGGCATGTCTCAGTTTCAGTAGGTGTATTGTCCAGTCATCAGTATTCTGATTTATTCATGTGTATTCTATAAGTTCACTACATGTATGCCCCTCGTCGGATTTGCCAGTCTCACTAACTAATGTAGTTGCGTTGTGTATGTCTGTCGTCTGATCACTTGGTGTTGGTGCAATCTGTTCGTCTGTCACTACTTCTGTCTCTTGTCTTGAAAAGTGAGGTTTCCGCATGTTGACATGGAATATCTCTAAGTGTCTGTTTATCGATATTTCATAGTCAACATGTACCATGGTTATGTGCCACTTTGAATGGTCCTTGCCATTTCGTTTGTATGGAAGTAGCCTAAATCTGTCTTGATCAAGTTCCAGATTACTTGTTTTTGCACATTTGTTTGTGTGCTTGTAGTAGAACTGACCCTTCCTCTATCAAATGGCTTGGGTGCCAGTGTAGAGGGTTGTATTTCAGCTGTAGGATGTTTACCCTTCAACTTTTGTATCAATTGATGACAGCCATTACCAGCAAATAGATTATGACAAAATAATTTTATGTTATTGAAAAAACTTGGCCTGGCATTGCTGTATGCACGATGACCTGCACATGGTGTTTTGTGTGCATTGTTTAGCACACCTAACTGATGTTGTTCAAGTAACACCTGTTCATGGTTACTAGTAATATGACATGTAGTTGAAATGCCATTATTACGTCTAACGAACCAAGATGCATTCTTGGTCATTTTGGCTTTGCCTTTTGACAATTTTAAGTATGGAGACACATTAAAATCAGATTTCTGCTGGTGTATAAGTTTTTGTGTGTTTTTGTCATCTGTGCTGGTTGGAAAAAGCATTAGTAGTGTCTCATTTTGCAATGGGTCATGATGTTTTGAAGTGTCAACTCTGGTTGTTGCCTTAGCTGCATTTAATTTCTCCCATGCAACTATTTCTTCACTAGTACATTGTTTCAGTTGAGGTAAGCACCCCAAAATTAAATCTGTACAAGGGTTGTTAAGTATTGCACAAGTAAAGGTACCGGAAAGAAAAGGAGAATCAATACGGGCTTTTGCCAAAGGGTAAATTTCAACGTTACCCGAAAAGGTTCGGCATTTCACAGTGTCACCTGTGTAATCACCCGGACTCACTAGTTCTTTTCGAAGACCAATAAGGGTGCTGCCGCTATCCAGCAAACATTGGCATGGTACATCATTGACCATTGCATTGTGGAACACTAACTTGCCTTTGGAGGCTAATGCTGCATTCACACTCTCAGATGAGCATGGTACTGTATGTCCACATTCTAGTATTCCGTCTGCATGGAATTGGTGACATCGTTCACAGCCGTCAAAGCTTAACATATTGTTAGCAGCACACACATCCTCTGCTTGGTTAGTTGGTAAGTCACTTTCAATCTCACACTCATTCTCACTACCACTATCTGAAGAGGTGTCAATCAACATAGCGTTGTTAGCTTTCAAACGTTGGCGGCCAAGGCACTTATTAGAATAATGGCCATAAGAGGAACAAAAAAAACATTTGATTGCACGCCTGTATGCAGACCGTTTGCTTTGCTGCTTCTTGATCACATTTTCAAGATGCGCCGGATAATTCGGCGATTTGTCGCACATAGCATAAGTGTCGTGCATTAGTTGACAGTACATGCATTTGGAAACTTTTCTGTCTTTCTTATCATACTTCTGAAAAGGTTTTCTGTTACCCTGATAGTTTTTTGATTGGTCTTTGACAAAGGAAACTATCTCAGAGTCACTTGAGGTCTTAAAAATCTGTCTGTTAGAAGAAAAATATGCTGAGCCTTTTTTTTCGAACTGCTCGATGTTCTCAATGTCCGACTGCTGCAAAAACTTAGCAAAAGGAGAAGGTATAGTAGATATACACTTGTCCATAGCTATTAGGTTTTTTAATCTATCAAAGTCTTTTCCTATGTTAGCTGCTTTAAGCCACCTGTTTAGTACACTCTGCACATTTGAAAAATAATCTATAAAAGTTTCACTAGGTTTAGGTTTTAAATTTGAGAACTGAACCTGATACCCAGGGGCATCAAGTAAAAAGTGCTGCATAATCCTATCATGGATGTATTGATAGCTAGATCTAAGTTCAATAGGAATAGACTCTATTACTTTAAGGGGCTCACCACTTAGGTTCTTCATGTAAATCGGAGCCCACATATCTAAAGGAACTTGGTGATATTTAAATTGATACTCTACATTCTCTGTCCAGGCAGATATGGAGTCCTCTTTACAATATGGTTTGATAATATTTTTGTATTTGTTGAACTTATTTTCCTCTTGTTGACTTCTTAGTTTAGTGGCAGAGATCTCTGCGTGTGAGTCTACATCCATGCTTTTCATCTTTAATTGTGTCTCTGATTCTACCTGAATTTGTTTTTCTTTAACTCTTGCCATTTCATCTATCTCTTTTTGCTTTAGATCTAATTCCTTTTGTTTTAATTCTTTCTCTTGATCTAATTGTTTTTGTTTCATCTCCTTATCATGTTCTCTTTCTCGTGCGCGTTCGTCCCTTTCCGCATTCTCTTTTCGTGTTTGTTCCTCTTTTGTTTCTTTAAATTTCTGATCAGCATATTGTTGTAGTTCTTTTCCTGTTAATTCCAGTTCTTTGCCTGCTTTTATGAAATCTGATAAAGTTGCCATCTTACTTTAGTACTTGGCTAACAGTGATAGGCAATGATGACTTTAATCAGTTATTTATCTTTGATATGTTATGTTTGTTCTTATCTGATCACTATCAGTTGTGCTTTCTGTTTATACCCTGCCCAGATTTATCTTGCAGAAAAACAGAGTATACAAATATGTCAACGCGTTACAAGCTGCAAAAGAGATGCACTATTAATCAAATTGCATGACAAAATATATAAGTGTACTCAGCTTAATGTGGGAACGAAGCTCCTTTGACACAGGTCACCTTGTTTGGTACACTGGGGTGGCGACACGTTTCGTACGTAGCACACGGTATTTGGCCCACAGGTGTATGTGCACAGCTGTTGTTTGCCCTCTGATATATAGGGCAGCAGTAAACACGCCTACTAAACGATATGATTTACTCGACAACTAAGGACAATGACTTAGACAATGACAGACTTACGAACACCTAGAATATGTATTAATTAATTTTAATGTCAATGTCCTGTCTTTGTTTTAAACAATAATTGCCTTTCGTTACTAACCTAGTTAATTTCTGTAAACGTTGTGCAGCTAAGTATCAGATGCTTAGCCCGAAAATAGTTCCATCGTGACGATAAGCAAAGAGAAAATAGACCCAAAAATGAATAAATGCTTGTAAAGAAATCAAAATAACATAATAATGTGTCAACAAATAAATATATTCATTTAGTAACTTAAATAAGTAAATAATAAACAATATACAGCACAGATTCAGGCGGGCCGCCGCTAAGCGATCTTGTAAACACTCGACTGCTTTATGCTAATGACGCAGAACAACTGTCTGTCAATCACTCTACGTCATCGCGCAGCGCTATTTTTAGATCTCAAAAATCAATATTGTCGGCTGCCTGTGTATTCCTGCGCCGTGAATCATGTTTGGTGCTTATTCAAGAATAAATTGGTAAATATATGAATAAATATAAGAAAATAAGAATATTAATACTTACAGCTTCGAAGAATACATGATTTCATTCAATAAATATATCATAAACACAATTAAACACTATTTTGTCACGATAGGCATATTTCTAGCTCGCAAATTCTCCTGTCTGCACAAATTATCGTTACTACAAAAATTAAACCCGTCTGGAGCCCGTGGATGAGTGGATTAGCTTGAACTTTTCGTTCAGGCTTCACTTCTTGAAACCACAATTACCCTTTTACTGTGGGTATTAGCTTGGCGCTTTCGTCCAAGCACCACTTTCTGACACCACAATTACCCTGGCCTGTCAACAACTCAACTGACAGGCCTCAACGGGTACTTCTCACACACCCATACAAGACAACTTGCAAGTCGTGTGGGAGGCAAAATGTATGGTCCATTTTATTGCCGTTGGCTCGCTTACAAGCGGTAAACAGTCGCTAATGCAATACACAATATACAGCCACAGAATTATCTAACACAAACTGCTAACCCTATGCTAGTTCTATCTATTAGTGAACACAAAACTCCTAACGCTATTCTAAACGATGTGAACGCCTCAAGTCCAGTCTCCCGTCTCCCTAACCTCTCTCCCGTGGTTACACACCACGCGGGGTGACCTTCACCTTCGTGCGTGTTACCTCACATCGCACTCTGCTGGCAAACGTGGCCTGTTGAGTGTCTACTCAACTGTGCTATGGCTTCACGAGGTGTGGTACTATCGAGTCTTTGACATGTCCTGAGTGCAGTGATGTCGCTTCTGAGCTCAACTCAACCCAACTCAACTCAACCCAACTCAGGGGTAAATCTAAACAAAACTATTTTCAGATATAGAGAAGGGATGAACTTCAGATGAAAGAATGTTGGATTTTAATTTGTTTTTGAAAACGAGCGCAGTTAACAAACAGGCACAGTAAGACCTGTGTACAAAAGACATTAAAAATACATGCACGCAAACACATTGTTAATGCACAGTAGACATGGTAACAAACACTATCACAAATGGCATGTGGACATGGTCTCTTTTTTGTCTGTCATGAGAGTCATGAAAGCACACCTACTCGATTGCCTGCACTTGACCACAGATCACTAATGGTTATCTTCTTCTTCTTCAGCGTTCCGAGCCATTGAGGTTCTTTGCTGCAGATACAATCCGTCTACATTCATCTCTCTGGTTTACCTTCTCTTGCCAGTCGTTGATTCCAAGTGCTTGTAAGTCTGTATATATATTATCTCTCCACCATCTTCTTGGTCTACCTCGGGGTCTACGGTCATTTATTTCCTGAGTGTAAGCGAGTTTTGTTTCCCTATTGTCTTCCATTCTTTCTAATATGGTCATGAAATCTTGAATTATGGGTAGTACAGTGATGACTTGAAATACACATGTACTAGCCATTTAGTTCACTGGCAAAAAAAAAAGAAATTATCTACAAATCACTCTTCCACTTTAATGTATTGATGTCTTGGATCATAATATTGCTTTGCACATTTCTTTACTTTTGCTGTTGTTCCACTTAGCTATTATAATGAAATCTATCTGATGTTTTAAAGAATTATTGGAAAAATCAGCTCGATATAACTAACAAAATTACATCAACCAGTACCTTATTCAAGTCTCTCTATCAGTTACAAGTGAAGACATTAATCATATTGTGAATTAATCATCCACTCAAGTTATTGAGAGATAGAGACAACATTCAGTTGGAGATAGGCAAAAGTGTGTTGTGACACACCCACTATTTTATTGTGGCTGTCATGCTTGCCTGCTGGCCATGTGTTTGAAATGTAGAAATTGATTTCTTTAAATTGAATTCTAAAGATTGACCTGGGCTCCCAGGTCAACCCACTCTAAAATAGCTACCAGGAAATATCCAGCAATAATCACAGGGTGTGATTTTTTCAGTCAAGGACCTAGAGCTGTTTTTTTTTTTTTTTAACATTCAGGGACTTGCGAAAATGAATCACCATCGCTGGTGTTAGCTCTTAGTTCTACTAACATTGTGGACTGCTGATATATGGGGCTCATCAAAATAATAACAGATGATGATACATTTGTTGTTAGGGCAACTCAGGGTAGTTCCGTACTTGAATTTTTCCAGGGGTGTCTCTCAATCTGTATAACAAGTTTAATTCTCATTCCTCTCCTTCAGTTGCACTCAGAACACGTTTATGACTCCAATAAAAGCAGTTCCAGGTTCCTAACATTCTCATACAGTATTTGGTGGAATAAAGTTGACAGATACCATATTTGTTTACATTCATTACTGTGAACTTTAGAAGGAGGTGACTTGTCATTGTAGAGCTATTTCCCACAAGCTCACCTACTGAGAGATAGAGCGAGAGAGAGATAGAGAGAGAGAGAGGATGCACCTATGGTATTAACGATCCATCCATCCATCATGTGCCATGGCGATAAGTGTGGGATGAGAGATAGAGAGAGAGAGAGGATGTACCTATGGTATTAACGACCCATCCATCTATCATGTGCCATGCCGATAAGCATGGGCGGTCATGTTATGCCATCTCACTCGATCACCAGAGTCATGGATCAGCTCCGTGTTCCTGTCTCGACCATGCCACGTGGCCAAGTCATCCAGATATTTACTTCTCGGTCTTCCCCTTGGTCTCTTTCCTTCGATCTTGCCACTTGTCGCGAAGTTTTCCAAGTCATTTCTTCTCATAACATGCCTTAAAAATGTTGACTGTCTACGTCTAATGTCTCTAATCAGTTTACGATCTTCATTTGTTTCTTGAAGGACTTGTTCATTGATTGTTCTGTCTGTCCATGGTATTCTATGCATTCTCCTCAGAAACCACATTTCCACAGCTATCAGCTGTTTTCCGCTTGACTGCTTATTGTGAACGCTTCACATCCATACAAAAGTACATGTTCTATATAGCCCTTCAACACTCTTTTTCTCGTTTCAGTTATCTTTTTATTGGTCAGTATGTTTTTGTCATCTTGCAAAAGGCTACCTTCATAATGGCAATTCTTGTTCTAATCTCTTCAAGGCATCACCCATCAGATGTTATGACTGTTCCGAGATAACTGTACCGATTCACTTGCTTAAGAATATGCCCATTTACTCGTTATCACATTGTGGTATTTCCTTCTTCCCAGTGACGACCATAATCTGTGATGGCAGCTTGTTGTTTTCAATATATGTTTTTTACAAGTCTAAGGTCTTTTCCATCAATTTGTAGATCTTCAAGCATCCTTATCATGTCGACATGTCTCACTTTATTGAAAGCCCTTGTGTAGTTAATAAAGCAAAGATAGATCTTTGTTTACTTCTATTCAATTATTGTTCTCAGTATATACACAGTATTTACTGCACCATTGCCTTCTTCAAACCCACATTTTTCTTCTCCTATTTCGGGTTGTATTTTCTTTCTAACTCTTTGCATGACAATTCTCAGCAAAATCTTTGTGATGTGGCTCATATTGTTCGATGTTGATCACATTCCAAGGCTCCTGATTTCTTCGGGATTGCAATAAATATAGAATTATTATGTCCTGTTAGCAATGTAAAAGTGATGACCTGATCTTGCTTTGATAGTTGATGATTTGCACCATTTTTATGTGGTCAGGTTGATATTTTGTCCTCTTTGATGTGAAAGAAACTTTTTTGTTAAATGTTTGCCATCTTATAGGTTGTGCTTCAATCATTTTGTTGAGACATCCATCCATCTATGCAAGTCAACCAACTTGTCATGAACCAGAATGTAGCATTGACTTGTATCCTTTGAGTCCTGCATTTGTGAAATCTTTAGTTTATTTGTATGTTACCAATACCTTGACAATGTGTTGGTTCATTTATAAGAACAATTGTGTCCAATAATTATATTCATTGTCAGGTCAAAAGCTAACAGTCCTAGACCTGCCTTCTAACTATCATCTTCATGCATTTGTGTTTCACATGTGCCTGCCCTTGATTCATTATGTTATCTATTGCATGATATGCATCTCAAAACCATGTTTTCCCATTATGAGTTTGAATAAGGAAGACACAAACAATACAGTGCAAAATGTTTTGCCTGGCTATTTCCATATGTCTTTTTTAGGTGCATACTACAGAGAAAAGTTCCAAATATATTAAAGCAGCATAAGCAATCCTTTTAACTGAAACATACAAAACACACTGTCATATGTTTCACTGTCACCTTGGTAGTTTTAAAGAGACCAATATGATATTTTAAAATATAATTGTAGTTTGTGCTCATGTATAGCAGATGTTTCTGCATATCTCAGTAATTTGTGGTTATGTGTAGTGAACAGCACACTGAAGACAACTTGTTTGCCGCATGCTTATATTATAATAAATGGCATGCTATGAAAGATGTCAGTTCTTTCCAGTTAGTAGGGTTAGCCAGAATTTCCCAGTTTTGTATTTATTCTTTTTGAATTTCATGTGTCAAATACATTTTAAAAATTCAATTCAGAATTAAATATACGCTGCAATTCAAATTTGTCAACATGCTGCCTGGCCGAGGGGTTAGCAGCTTTCTCCGTTAACCCCGAATACTCTCGTGGTCGACGTGAGCGCACGAGAATTAGAAGTGGTTCGAGTCGCGCCAGTGATTTATGAGAGTATGGAGCCGGTCGCTCAGAAAGTCGTGGCGTGCTGATGCGCGTAATCTAGCCTAGGAATCAACATACAGCTGAAAGATGCTGGTGTTGACCGCAATATCCTGAAACAGGATGGAAACGCGGAAAAAAAAAAACAACTAATTATATGTACAAGATTAACATTGCTTTTATTTATATCAGCTCACAACATTCACTGCCTTTAATTCATTTTCTTCCACCTTTAGTAGCTTTATGCTATCTTCAGAAAGCTGCATAACAAGATGACAACATTAGAACGGCATGACAATAATTAGGGTGCAACAGATAATTCATCCAGTGAAGTTGGATTTGATATAGAAAAACCACACCTGTGTACATTGTAATAAAAGTTTATTTCATTAGCTATACATGTTTCAACTAGGTTTAATGGCTACAATGGCTAGATTCCTAGGTGAAACAACCTCATCAAAAATAGGGATCATATTAACATCTGTCCACCCTTTCTCTAACAACCATGATACTTTGTCTCTGTAAGTTAAAGTCTCTATGACTGGCTGCACAATCATCTGAAGACACTGAAAGAAAACAACAGTATATACACAATCTTTAATTATTAACAAAGTACAATAATATGACTAAGTAACATTAATGTAAATTATGGTTCATAATCCATATTAACATAGTGTAATAATATGGCTAAATAACATTAATGTGAGTTCATTGATTTTTTTTTTGGGGGGGGTTGCATATCCCTTACGGGACGTTGCAATCAACACCAGCATTTTTCAGCTGCTGTTGATGTACTAGGCAAGTGTTACGTTCAGTAGTTTGCCATTGCTTTCTGAACGACCGGCTCCCATACCAGCACGTTATAACACAACGCGACACTGTCTGCTGCACAAATCGGTCGCAGCTGAGCTTCGAACACCTGGTACCCGGCACAAGAACCGTGTTCGCAAGCCTTTGGCCATGGAGACCATAGACTGTTGAAAAACAGTATGGTTTTGTGGAAGGAAAGGGTACAAACAATGCAATATATACATTACGGACACTAATAGAAAGATCAATAGAGACACAGAAAGACATATATTTATGCTTCATAGATTATACTAAGGCATTTGTTAAAGTAAAACATGATGAATTGATTAAAACATTGGAAGATATTAACATTGATGGGAAAGATCTCAGAATAATAAAGAATATTTACTGGAACCAAGTAGCAGCAATTAAAACAGGAAATAAAGAGAGCAATTACGTATAAATAAGGCTGCGAGTATGTCAGGGATGTGTTTTGTCACCGGATCTCTTCTTCCTCTATAGCGAGGTAATAATGAGAGAGATCAAAGAGAAGCCAGAAATACTATTTGGAGATTATAATATAAACAATATACACTATGCAGATGACACAGTATTGTTGGCGGGTAATGCAAAAGACATTGTAGTAACAGAGAGTACAAAGAAAGGACTCTCCTTGAATATCAAGAAAACAGTAACAATGGTGATATCAAAGAAAAAGGTGACACAAAAATGTGAAATAGAAATAGAAGGGAAAATTTAAATACCTAAGGGCATTTATAACATCAGATGGAATATGTACAACAGAGATTAAGAGCAGAATAGGGCAAGCAAAAGATGCATTTCAAAAAATGAAGAAGAATATCTTGTGCAGTAAGTCACTATCATTGAATGTAAGAAAGAGAATGCTGAAGTGCTGTATAGAACCTGTTTTGCTGTATGGCTGTGAATCTTGGAATGTAAATGAACAAATGAGGAAGAGCTTGGAAGCAACAGAGATGTGGTTCCTGAGACGAATGTTGCAAATTCCTTGGACTGCCAGAGTAACTAACAACGACTGCCTGAAAGAGGCTAATGAAACTAGTACATTACATACAACAATAAGAAAGAAACAAACAGCTTTCTTCGGTCATGTGATGAGAAGAGAGACATTGGTGAACATTGTGACAACTGGACAGATTGAGGGGAAGAGAGGCAGAGGCAGACCAAGAGAAATTATGCTGGATGGATAGAGACGGTGGCATGGAGGAATATCATCAGCAGAGTTGATCCAGAAAACCAGAAACCGAGATCTGTGGAGAGTCATGAATGCCTACACCAGCTGGCATGGCACTTGATTATGATGATGATGAACTTTAATGTGAGTTTCATAATGCATATTAATATAGTGCAATAATATGGCTAAAAACATTAATGTGAGTTTGTTTCTTGTCTAGGTAGTGTCTTGTCAACACATTAGTTTTATATTTCTTCAGAAACATTCTCCACCTAAGCCAACTCCACGTAGTTTACATTCACCCTCCTTCAAATCTGGAGCAATGGTAGCACACTGCATCATGTGTTAAATTCCCCATTGAGACGGAAATTTAAAAGTGATCTCAGCTCCCAGGTCTATCCAGTCCAGAATGAGTACCAGGAAATATCTTGGGAAGACAAGGTGGCCAGTGTAGTACTGACCGCTGAGTGTTGATGACACTATAAACATATTGAGTTAGCACCAAATGCCTAATACACCTCCAGGCGTGTACAAGGGTCCTTTACTCTAACCTATTTACTACTTCAAATCATTGAACTGTTGCCTACAATGGCAATGCAAAAGTGTATTCAGACAGAATGGGGGTATTCAACACAGAGCCTTGGAGGTCTAGATTTCAAGTGTAGATGTGACTTAATGCCATCAAGAACATACGTAGGCAACATGAGTGAAATATTCACATGAACTTTTGCATCTGTACATAAAGGCAATGTGTGTTGTAATTATTCCAAACTTAACTGTATAGCACTTCCCCACCAACAGGTAGAACTGAACTGAAGGGATAAGACAATTTAAGGGTGGCAGGGTGGGTGTGTGTGTGTGTGTGGGGGGGGGGGGGGGAAGGGAGGCAGGGGAGCATGAAAGAGAATGAACTATTTCTCAGTTTTTTTATAATTAGGTCATTTTAAACTGAGCTGTTTCAGCTTGAAAAATGAAGTGTAGATCATACACATGTTGATAATCTAATCCCAAACTTCTTACCTTTCACCCCCCAATGAAGCACAGACCTTCACTCAGTCCATGTCAAGCCTTTCTATCCTTTACTATCTCTTTTAGTTGCTTCAATGTCTTTCCCAAAGTACTTAGCTCTGAAACTAATTCTATTCTTCATTTGCTTTAGGTCTCCCTATAAGGTCTCCAGCCATCGCTGTGGCGAAGGGCTCATGAACACAATTCATGATCCTGCATTCAAAACACAGATGTGAGTGATTTGGAAGCAGACCGCCTTGTACTGGTTTTCATTCAATGCTGGTCGTTCAGAAAGCAATGGCAAACTACTGAACGTAAACTTGCCAAGAAATCACAAAACCCAAACAATTCTGGGGTTGACTGCGACATCCTGTCTTTTAGAGAATATGCTACTAACTTTTGTTTTAAAATAAGGTCTCCATATATTTATTTTGTCTTGTGGATTCCAAAGGAAACGTATGCTAGTTATTGTAATAACTGGTTTTCTCAATGTCTATTCTATCCAGAAGAAGTATCTTTCCTCACCTCATGATTCACAAACTGCTGCATAATTTATATATAAAATACAAACCACATTTGAGCTGAAACAAATGAAGTGAATTGTGAATGGTTGTCCCCACAAACATGCAGTTAAATAACTGAACATTGTTAAGAAAACCTTGATTAACAAACCACACAAAAAACAAAAAAAGACAGATAAAATAATGGTTATCTTTTGAAACACAAATTTTGTCTCAATTTGATTGTATATTTTATTCTACATTCTTGTTATTTCCTTTCCAAAAACACTGCACTGCACCCTAGGTTAAGGGAACTCATCAAATCCATGCACATCCTCAATTTGTATCTGATCAGTTTATACAGACGCTACCAGTGATGAATGAAAGGCCTACAGAAACAAGGCACAGTTAAGTGCAGATGGTTGACCAGAAATACAGCATTGCAGGGATCCTCCTTGGACTGTAGAAAATGCCACTGTATTGTCCCGAGTTCTCCTGAGGGTCAAATATCACTATGTGGTTATTCTGTGGGGACTAGAAAATAACTGTAAGCCTGAGGATGAGACTTGATTGTAATTTCACTCTTTTGTGCTTGCCAAATGTCAGAATAATCATACACAAAAATCTACATCTTTATGATAGTGCATTGGTAAAGAAAATTACTTTGCATTGGCTAAAAGAACTAACAACCCAATGGCCCAAACTGTTAACAAACTCCCTTTTCATGCTTGTATAAAAACATATCGCAATGATCATCACATTTGGCTGAGTTTTTTTTCTGTCTTCTTTATTTGATCACAGAAAAAAGCTGCTACACTTCAATGCAGATAATGATGGTAAAAAATGTGGTTGCCCTGTTATAATTATGCAGAGCTACTCATTCACATTTTATGTTCCCTCCATTTCCTGTTGTCATATACACAACCATCATTTCTGTCTATGATCAACTAATAAATATGTCACGTTTCCATGGGAGTTAAATTGACTTACTGTAATAATCTCTATCAAATCAAGTTTATCGTTGTGCTCTTCATAAAGTTTTCTAAGCGCTGAAGTCATAGATGCTTTTACATCTGAAATGTAACATAAATTAAGTGAAAGTCAATAAATAGAATGTTTTACTGAACATCAAGTTAAAACAGAATCATATCCCATTGAAAACTGGTTGTGACTAAACATTTTACTGGTCTTCTTCTGCGTTCATCAGGAGTTGTTGTTTTTTTCGGACGTGATTGCGTTGTGCCTGTTTACAGCAGAGCTGCATTCTTGCGCCGTTAGGCCGACACATCCGACTTCTGCGGGCATTTGTTGACCGGGTTAACCTTCCCGGATTTTACTGGTCTTATGCTATTACATGCAAACACATCACACAATCCTCCTGTGTGTTGCCGGGGCCCATAAGGGAAGCAAAGAATAGCAACACTGTAGCCTACCATGCATGTCGTAAGAGGCGACTAAGGAGGCTTGATGGTTCCGTCGCCCTGCTACTGAGTGAGTGCGTGGTGCGACACTGTGAGCTGTGAGTTTCATGTGAAATGCTTTTGAATCTGCCTGAGGTTTTTTGGAACGTGACTGCATGTTCGGAGCGATTACAGATGGCTATGTCCCAGAGTTGACCAGTTTTTGCCTTATGCAGAAATGCGTGGCTGCTGGGCTTCTGGTTGACTGCCACTGCCGTCGACGATGAACTGTATTTCGTGGACTGTGTGGGTGAACATCTAGGAAACATCCAGATAGGAAAATGACTGCCGATTCCATCAGAAATGAACTGGGTGTTTTGTGGGGGACTATTGTGTTGACATTCTGGCGGCGGCATTATGCAGTGTATCTGTGCGGGCTGTTGTTTGTCGAGACTCTTGTCTTTTCCACTTTTCACATTGGGCAGTGGGGAGTGTTTTGTCTGATATTCACTGGCACAGGAATGGAGCATAATGGGGACGACCCGTTGCTGTGAAGTTGGAACAGCGACTAACTAACTAACTAACTAACTAACATCACACAATCAACACCATGCATGACTGCATCTCAATGTGATTTTACCATGTCATTATCTTTCATCATCATTGTTTATCTGTTATGTTTTTAATACACAGCATAGTTGTTTCAGCCCATGAGAAGGTGATAAGGAGGGGTGCTGGCCACTCCACTTCATGGCCTAGAATATGTGAAGATCTAACACATCACACTCCAATGGCAGTATCTGCTATGGGACTACCTTGACCTTAAACAGGGTTCATGGGGGTACAGGGTGTCAGGCATTGGTAAGGATGACTGTCACGCTCTTTTCAGGGTACATCCCCCACTGGTCCAAGCCTGACATCCAGCTCACACCTGTGGCTCCTAGTAGCTGTCAGCATGTGACCGTGGCCACCCCCCCCCCCCCCCCAGGAAACAGCTGTGACAGGCTGGCTAAACCAGATATGGGTAGCCGATTTGGTGTCAAACCAATCGGTGAACTAGGGTATGTCTACCCAGCATGTGAAGACAGGACTCAACAGGCTGCACGGAAGAAATCATTGTTGATTCAATGGGCAAGACGGCATTCACCTGCAAAGCATTGCGGAATGTAATTAGCACGGCAAGGCATGTAGAGCACCCTGGTCATCCACTGCACCTGTATTCGTCTCCAGTTGTCTTGACTTGTCTTGCCACTGGACTCGGATGGACTCAGGCAAGAGAATGAGGTCGACGAATTGCACAACTCTTCCTCACTTTAATCCAATTCATTGCGCAAGTCATTCTTCATCCAACTTCATATATCACCTCCAAGCAGTGTGGCGATGGGTGAGCGGCAAAGCGGCAGGCGTGGGTACGCTGGCAGCTGTAGTTGCAGATCTGCACACAGGTGGCTCAGGTCATATGGTCGTCTTCTACTGACCAGAGCAGCAGTGGGATTCAGCAGCCCCGTGAGCCACTGAGCAGCCCTCTATAGGAAAACACTGCTCACCTCCATAGCATGAGGAAGGGGCTAGAAAAGGTGCCCTAAACATTGTCTGCTCCATCATTACCTAACCAGCTAGCCACGGTTGGTGGGTACCCTATACTGTGGTCGACATACAAAGAAAGTAAAAACAGGTAAAGCTAAAAGAGCAAACCATATTTCCTTGACAATCGGAACTTGGAATGTACGCATCCTACTTGATAGAGACGGCACATTGGGCCCAGAGAGATGAACAGCACTGATTGGGAGAGAGCTGGGCAGGTACAACATCGACATTGCAGCCTTGAGCGAGACACGACTTGCAGAAGAAGGCCAAATCTGTGAAGTAGGTGCCGGCTACACATTCTTCTGGAGTGGAAAAACAAGGAAAGACGCCAATCCGATGTGGGATTTGCCATTAAATCGGCCCTGGTTGGCAAACTACCTGAATTTCCAAAGGCTATAAATGACAGGCTTATGACCATTAAGTTACCACTGCTTAAAGGAAAGAAGCATGCAACCATTGTGCGTGTCTACGCACCAACCATGACCAATGAAGATGACGTCAAAAACAAGTTCTATGAGGACCAGCACAACGTATTAACATCTGTTCCCAAAGGAGACAATCTTATACTCCTTGGGGACTTCAATGCCCGAGTAGACAAGGACGCCGCCTCTTGGAGTGGCATTATTGGAAAGTACGGAGTCAGAAATTGTAAAAGCAATGGACTCCTCCTCCTTCAGAACTGTGCCGAACACGATCTCCTGATCACCAACACAATTTTCCGTCTTCCCACGAGAAATAGGACATCGTGAATGCACCCTCGCTCGAAACACTGGCACCTCATTGACTATGTCATCATCAGGAGGAGTGACAGACAAGACGTTCGGGTGACAATATCCATGTGTGGTGCCGAATGTTGGACAGACCTTCGTCTCATTATCTCAAAAATAAATATACACATCAAACCACCATGGCGTCCTCAAAAGGTAAAAATGCAAAAAAACCTAAATGTCACCCGCCTAAATAGCAAAAAAATGCAGCTGTCATTTGAAAATATTCTGGAAGACTGCCTGAAGCCCAATGCTGCAGCTAAACAGGATGTGGAAACAGAGTGGAGAGCCCTAAAGGACACAATTTTCAACACTGCTATGGAAATCCTGGGCCAACTTGGAGAAGACTGTAGTTATGTGCCAGCCAGCTCCAGGGAATAATCACACTGTGCCGAATATCAAGGTGAATGGTCACAGACTAAGTGTTGTGGAGAAATTCACCTATCTTGGTAGCACTGTGTCACAAGCTGCCACAATTGATGACGAAGTGAATGCAAGAATCTCCAAGGCCAGCGCGGCCTTTGGCAGACTGTACAAGAATGTATGGGACAGAAATGGAATAAGCCTGCAAACAAAGCTGAAAGTCTACAAAGCAGTTGTATTATCCACACTGCTATTTGCTTGTGAAACCTGGACTGATTATCAATGACATGCTAGGAAATTAAACCACTTCCACACAGTCTGCCTTAGGAAGCTATTGAAGATTAAATGGCAAGACAAGATCTCAGACACTGAAGTTCTAGAAAAAGCATCCATGCCCAGTATCCACACTCTACTAATGAAGAATCAGATTCGCTGGGCTGGTCACTTAACTCGCATGCCAGATCACAGGCTCCCTAAACAAATTTTTTACGGCGAACTGCGTTGTGGTAAACGCTACCGAGGCGGCCAGAGGGAACGCTTTAAAGATACTTTGAAAATCTCATTGAAAGCTTTTGGAATTCATCTTGACACCTGGGAGACTGCTGCCAAAGACCAAAATTTGTGGCATACATCATTACGCATGGGTGCAGTCACTTGTGAAGCAACCAGAAATGCAAGAGCTGTGAAGAAAAGGTTGGACAGAAAAACCACTGCAGGAGATCCTCCTCCTGGAATGTCAAGCATTCTTTGTCCACATTGTCAAAGAACATTTCAAGCCAAAATAGGCCTTATCAGCCATCTTAGAACTCATGGCTCCATACTTTCAACCCCACTGGATGAAGTGAATGGTCATCACCATTCTTGATGGGCAAACCACAAACAGGGTTCATTAATATTATTATGAGATTGCGCCAGGTTTCTGAACATACAGCAGCATCTTAGTAGGTTTGTCCATCAATGTTGAACTGGCACATTTGTCACTGTACACTAATGATTTATTATGGGGTAGACCGCAACACCTATTAACATTTCCAGGGTGAAATAATAACTGTCCACACAGAATAGCAGCAACATACATTTGACATTTTTCTCTACTGCCATCTTTAAATCAGCCAAATGTTTTAAAGAAAATAAGGCTAAATGTGATTTCAAAAACTGTCTGAACCCTTTACAGGTCACAGCGTCCGATTCCGGCCGATGCCATAAAACGATCGTAGCGTCCGATTCCGGCCGATACTATTATGCATTGTAAAATCGCGATCTCTCGGCCTTCCGACACTTCCGACGACTACTTTTGCTTTCGCCGACAGCTTGACAACGTGGCTGCCATTTGTAAACGCGATAGTATCAATTTGAACGGACTTTTAAGGACAATTTTTGATAGTTTTCGGGATTTTTACGCTGTTTTTCAAAATGGATTTCGGCGATTCTTCAAGTGATAGCCGAGATTTCGCTAGGTTCATTTTAAATGACATTAAAGGGCACGAAGTTGACTATTAATCGGAGCTAGATATCAGTGCAAAGCGTTACTTTGCATTAGCAGTCTGAGTCGGACTTTAAAGAAAGTGATTATGATTCTGAAAATGTGTTTGTAAATTGCCGTATAGATGACGGAAAATCACAAGCAACATGCCGTATTTCGTAAATATTTGTGTTCATATATGGATTACCGACCGACAACAATCACGTGAGTAACATATTCTACATGCTTTTCCCTTCATTGTGTTGTTTATTTAACTAAAATCGGTTGACTAACACCTTATTTGTGATGTTTTTACTAACGCGACCCGAAATTTTACGAACCTGAAAAAATCTTGCCCGTTCAGGGCTAGAAAATTGACAAGCGTCTGCCCTGTAAAGGGTTAATTGCTGCCGTTTCCTCGTATAACCCAGAAAACAGTCACTTCACTTTTAGATATTATTAGTCATGACTGCACCAACCTTGTTTTATTTCAACTTATAGTCCCACTTTTTGGTTTTTCCTTATCAAAATAAAGAACTAACTTGTATTAAACAAAAGTAAGACAATGTTTTATTAAATGTATATACCTTGAAGCCTGCGTGCCCCATTCTTAACCCTTGGAAAATAAAGATTTACTTACTTACTTACTTACTAATAAACATTAGATGCATTAAAGACAGGCCTTTCAAACTGCTATTATTTTGTCCTAATAATAAGAGAGGTATAAACATATGCTGCAAAACTACATATAAAAATTATAACTAAAATGAAGTTAATTTCATGTATATACCTTCTGAGACCTTACAAGGTGAGAGATATGACTGTAGGAAATTCTCAAATGAGGAGAAATCACATTTTCTAACTCTCTTTCTTACTGTATCAGAATCTTCAAAATCTGCAAGACAATTATAGAGTTAAAAATTAATGTTCATAATACATGCAGCATAAAACATCTTGTGAACTATTCTGTTCTCAGAATATAGTCTACACATATAATATGAAAGTTCTAACAAATTTGTATGAAGACTTATATTTCCATATACTAAGAACTATGGTAAATTATTTGCATTGTTGAAAATGAGTATATTAAATATGTTACTGCATGTAGTGTTACTGACAGTGATTCCAAAACTGTTGGCACTATACCAAACCTTTGGAATTAGAATATTTTCTTCTCTTCATCTGCCTTTCATCTCCCAAAGGAGCATTGGTCCTCAAACAAGTCACACACAGCCAGCCCTCTGTAAACTTGTTCACGGTTGGTTGGAGTTTACAGTTAGTCTATAAGGGATGAAACAGCTGGTCTCATGCCAACTATTTTTAGTCACTTCTAAAGACATACACAGAGCATATTGTTACTATTCTCCTCCAAAGACAAGAATATGTGTGTACTAACACTATATAGGTTTCCACAGCGGTGTTTCGAGCGCTTAACGATAATTGCTAATTGTCATCTGCGTCCGTAACATGTTTGCCGGTCTCTAATTTCACTTTTCCGCACACATGGGCGCGTCTCCACCCCACTCCCTTCCCGCTTGACCTTTGACCCGTGTACCATACATCCGGTCTATTGATCCACTGGCGCCCTACGTGTGTCAGACCTTCCAAGCTAGGACACGGTATTCAGATGAGTACATTCAATTTTAATTAGTTTAATAGTTTAATATTGTCATAGTGTGTTTCATGTAGTTTTGTGTTGGTTTGTATTTGTTTGTCCTGTGCTGACGAAGGCTTTGGCCTCAACGTCCAATTTGTCTCTTGTAGTCGTGTTTTAGTAAAGCTCACAATCTACTTCTCGTTTATTTGGGTGATTCATTCCTCCAAAGACATAAATGTAGCTTATTGTTACTATTCTCCTCCAGTTACCTTGCAGGGCCCTTCATTTCAAACATAAGTTTGTGGAGTTAAATCGTAGGTAAAACAGCTGAAGGAAAAGGAAAACCAGTTATAACAATTCATAGTACAATCATGCTAAACCTCAAATTATGTAAGGTGAATTTCTTAAAGCATACATATTTTGACTAGAACTGAGAGGTTTGAATAGGTAAAAACAAAATGCAAAAGACCTGTTTACAACCGAGTGAGTGAGTGGCACCTTACAGTCTTGACAGACCAAAGTATGTGAGTTGGAATGTGGCCAGAGTGCCAGCTATGCACAGATCCTTTTGAAATTGTTGAACATCGCCTCCTTCAGTGACCAGTGTTTGATATATGGAAATTTTCACTCTACCGGAGCCAGCAAAATGAAAACTATTGGATAAAGCAACAGTTTTAGTCATGTGGAATTATTTTCACATGGCAAGGGGTCGACTAGCATGAAGATGCATGCAGGATATTGTAGATACCTTGGGCATGAGAGTGCATGAGGCTGGAGACATGGCCAGTGATAATGATGAGAGTTCTACAAAGACCTGCTACATGATGATAGTAGAATTGTGCCAAAGGTTGAGAGTCTAGAAAGATTGATAACAACAGCATAAAGTACTTACCTATCATTTCAAGTAGCCCTCGAAATGCAACATGACGACTGTGGTTTGAATGATCACACGAGGTTTGAGTTCTCCAGCGACATCTAAGGAATGCAATGACATAACCACTAACATCATCTAATTAACCTCAAGGGATCTAAGGAATGTAATAACATAACCACTAACATCGTCTAAATAACCTCAAGGGACCTAAGGAATGCAATACCATAACCACTAACATCTAAGTAACCTCAAGGGTATAATTTGACCAATTTTCTAGTCATTCAGAATTAAAAACACAAGTATTTATTCAGTTTTAATTATGAGCAAATACATTATCCGTACCTTGTCTCTTGAGCGCCCAAACGAAGGGTACATGGAGATAGCTCCCATAAAGGAAGGCTGTTCTGAAGATCCTGGTAATATTTTTGGCATGTTTGGCTCATTGGAAATTTGAGGAATTTACCTGCAAATTATAATAACAATTTTAAAGTATGACTACCATAACTAATCATGTATCATGAAAATCACCACAGAGTGATCAGTTACTTCCATTAAGAGCAAAACACTCTTCAAGATTACTTAATATTGTATTAATGTGAGCAGTCAATGTACAGTTATTTTCTTGCAACAGACTGTAGGCAATTCAAATTCCATCATGGCTGACCTCTTCCATTTACCAATTCAATGGAGACAAGGACAACATCTAAACTGAATCTTGAGAACAAGAATTGTTGGCCAAATTAGACAAGGCCTTATTTGCTTTCTAAATGAACAGTAATTTGTCAGTCTAAATATAAATTTTTAAACAGCAGGAACACATCTTTGCTACAGCCATCACTTGTTTCAATCTGTTTGTGCTGTTTTCTGGGATTTTAGTATTCCATCTTGAAGATAAGTTACATTTGTTATTTCAGTTATTTATAAACTACAGTAGTTATATAGTGAAGAAAACACTAACCGTTCTCTTTGTTTTTCTTTAAACAAGTGTGGCAAATTGTTCTACTGTAGATCATGTGGCATAGCAACAAATAAAAAATTTTCAACAAGTGTTATATTCTGTTTGCTTTACATGGAAAGACAGTTTCCAAGAAAATGAATTAAACCATAGCAATGCTCTTCTTGCCGGCTTCCTGGTCTAGAGGTTAGCAACTTTTCTCCGTAATCTAGTTTACTCTCGTAGGTAACGTGACGACAGTCAGAATCAGCAGTGGTTCGAATCGCGTCGGTAACTTACGGGGTTTGTGAGCCGGCCGCTCAGAAAGCAATGGCAAACTATTGAGCGTAATCTTGCCAAGAAATCAACAATCAGCTGAAAGATGCTGATGTTGACAGCGATGTCCTGTAAAGGATATGCAAAACATTTTTAATGCTCTTCTTATGAGTTGTTTGCAGGTTTTACAGCCTGAACACTATTTTAATATGTATAATTGAAAAGCCAATTCATTTTACCATTAGTAAGGCACATATTTTTGTCTGTCTCATGAAACATGCATGGAGAAATCCCAAATTTACAGTGAAAACTAAACCTATGGCACAGACAGTCTATGTTATTAGGTGTCTTTTATACAGTAGTGGGACCTGGACCACTGATGTCCAGCAATAGACTTAAGATTTCATTGTATCCTGAGTAACTAATGCTGTAGGTTTCATATACAGAAGTCAGGCATGGGGCACAACTTGTAAAACCAGTGTTTTACAGTTATTAACTATTTATAATCATATATGGACTCTTCACAATTACAGATGGACAATTTATGCACAATTTGGACTATGTAACTACATAAGAGAAGCATAAGTCTGACCAACTGCACATGTAACATACCATCTATAAATGACATCTTGTGATAACAGCAGCATACACAACAAATTGCCCTGACAAAGTCAACATGATGAAACAATGAAAGCATGGAAGATGACAGGTCTCCACAACAATGCAGGCCAATCAAGCACACTTTAGGGGAGAGTGTCTTAGAACCTTCTGGAGTATTCTGTAATTCTGGGGATAGAACAGTAGTTTAATAAATGAGGATGAAACATTTTAACAGGAATTACAAATAAACTTTCACATAATGTAAGTGTTAGTAAGTCAAAATGCATTGTGCAGAACCAATACTTATCCCCACCTCATCCTCAAGTTCTCAAATAGTAACATGACAGTTCTGCATGTCCAAAGTTGCATTTGATCAATGCTTCAGTCATTTAGGCTTGTTGAGGTTCAATTAGAACATAGTCTGCTCTCCACCAATGTGTCATCCTTAATTTATGTGATGCTTATGGCATTGTCACTGAAAGTCTGTTGAATCCAGAATGGTTTCCACTTGGGCATTGCAAAGTTTTCTGGCAAAATGTGATGCAATATCACTGTTCAAGTTGCTCCGCCATTTTGCGGTAAATGACAATCAAATTGGCATTCACTGACACACTCTCCAAGCAGGAAAAAAATCCTTATATGCGCATGATGGTCCCCTACACATTACCACCAGAAGACAACTCCCAAGCTTTCTTTATTTCCTTGGGAAAAATTAATGTCAATACTTTTTAATGTTACCATACCTCATATGTATAAGGTTTAGCGAGAGTTGGTTGAGGACCTGTGCTAAAAGATAAAAGGCAGAAGAAGAAGGAAAAAGACATGACAAGATTAAGCTAAGCGTCATGATACTGCTACTTGCTGTGCTATACAAGTACAGAATTTACTACAAAGGAAACATGGTGGTTGTCATATGCCATATGACAGACTGGTAGAGAGAAACTGATGAGTAAGTGCATCAGTATATATAAATAGAATAGTAATAGAAGTAAGCACAATGTGGCACTGGTAATAAACAAGTGCCACATCATAGAGTTGCGTAGGATAACAACGCAACAGCAGTTTTGGGACATTACAGCGCCAGCGTTCATCTAGATTAGACGTCCGTTACATTGCTCTACATTTCCATGCCCAACCGTTACTTTTACACGCAGGGACTTAGGCCACAGTTATACACACTTCCAGCTCATGCTCCGTCATGGCTAGCTGCCGCAAGTGCTGACTGCTGCCTAGTTCGTACGGCTGTTCTCTTGGCATTCTTGCCAGGGAAACTCTGCGCTCATGTCGGGTCATCATACCGCTACCTCAACGTGATTTGACGGCCAGGGGCCGTTGGCTCTGACGCCACGATTGCAGGCGATAGGGGACACTGTCATGTACCGCCCTAGCCAGGTATGAGTGAGTGATTAGTGAACGCAGTGCGGGAGCATGAGACGACATCGAGAGACTGAAGACTGGAGATGCGTAAATGCTCATGACTGTCACTTGATGTTCACCGGTGGCCAAAATATACGTCGTTGTTCACCTCGCCCTGCCTCAGGGTGTTGTCATTTGATGTATGCATGTCTTGCCTTCCTGTGATGTGTGCGGTGTGAGGAGCAGACCTGCCGGACTTCCTCTGATGTTAATCAGCTGAGTCTCCTGGATCATACCCGTGAGCCGTTGCCCAGATCGCCAGATGATCGGGGACATCTCGTTCATCAGCAGGGCACCGATCGCTGTTCCAGCTTATTGCATCTTCATCACCCTGGGTACACCACTGAGACCTCACGCCCTGTGACAGTGGTGGTGGTGGTGGTAGTGGTGGCAGTGGCGCCGGCAGCAGTGTGTGTGGGTGTGTGGGGGTTTCCACATACCATTTTTTAATTAGTTAAAATTTTCTTAATTATTGTTACATTATCATTCCTATTTTAATACTAATTTCCCCAATTCTTTGTGTTATGTTGGATTCTGTGATTTTACAAACGCTGATGTAATTAATTAGCCTTAGAGATCTCACTAAGTAAAGGTAAGAGCGAGATAACATGATGGTTTTTAAAAAGTACGCTATAGCCTAGAACTAGCCAATATCCCAAGGTCTTGGTTAAATATACATTTTTTAGGTGCCATCTAAAAATGCAGACAATTAACAACAAATACCTTACACTTCCCAATATGTATGGATTGTTGAAGAACACTTCAGGTCATTGACATAGCATGAGAAATAAATTCACAAATACTGATGAGCACTCACAGAAGCAGAGGTTGGTTGTGAATCCTCTGGAAAACCGTGAGTTGTAACTCATTAGTTCCTTACATTTGGTGTTCAGTTCACTTGAGATGCAAAAACTGTTTACTCCATTGGAGTGAAGTATAATAGAAACTTTTCTCCGAATTCAATACCATTGGAGTCAGGTATAATAGAGATTTTTCTCTGAATTCAGTACCATTGGAGTGAGGTATATAATAGAGACTTTTCTTCAAATTCAGTACCATTGGAGTGAGGTATATAATAGAGACTTTTCTTCAAATTCAGTACCATTGGAGTGAGGTATAATAGAGACTTTTCTCCAAATTCAGCACCACTAGAGTGAGGTATAATAGAGACTTTTCTCTGAATTCAGTACTACTGGAGTGAAGTATAATAGAGACTTTTCTCTGAATTCAGAACCACTGGAGTGAGATATAATAGAGACTTTACTCTGAATTCAGTACCATTGGAGTGAGATATAATACAGACTTTTCTCCGAATTCAGTACCATTGGAGTGAGATATAATAGAGACTTTTCTCCAAATTTAGTACCATTGGAGTGAGGTATATAATAGAGACTTTTCTTCAAATTCAGTACCATTGGAGTGAGGTATAATAGAGACTTTTCTCCAAATTCAGCACCACTAGAGTGAGGTATAATAGAGACTTTTCTCCGAATTCAGTACTACTGGAGTGAAGTATAATAGAGACTTTACTCTGAATTCAGAACCACTGGAGTGAGATATAATAGAGACTTTACTCTGAATTCAGTACCATTGGAGTGATATATAATACAGACTTTTCTCCGAATTCAGTACCATTGGAGTGAGGTATAATAGAGACTTTTCTCCAAATTCAGTACTACTGAAGTGAGGTATAATAGAGACTTTTCTCCAAATTCAGTACCATTGGATTGAGATATAATAGAGACTTTTCTCCAAATTCAGTACCATTGGAGTGAGGTATAATACAGACTTTTCTCCAAATTTAGTACTACTGGAGTGAGGTATAATAGAGACTTTTCTCCAAATTCAGTACTACTGGAGTGAGGTATAATAGAGACTTTTCTCCAAATTCAGTACCATTGGAGTGAGATATAATAGAGACTTTTCTCCAAATTCAGTACCATTGGAGTGAGGTATAATAGAGACTTTTCTCCAAATTCAGTACCATTGGAGTGAGGTATAATAGAGACTTTTCTCCAAATTCAATACCATTGGAGTGAGATATAATAGAGACTTTTCTCCAAATTCAGTACCAAAGTACTATCTCCACAGGGACTGTTGCAGGTCTTTACTATTCTTCACATCTGCAGAAAGGCATCTAAGTTATAACAAGGTCATGCTCAGCACAGCACATACAAACTGCTTGGAGTGAGACCTCGACTTGTCATGTTTCCTTCATAATTTTTAAGTATTATCAACAGGCTAAAAACGAATATCTAGAGGGAATGTTTGGGTGTAAAATGGTTGTCTTGGAGTGTATACTAACAGCTAATATCTGTTTTATGATACTGAGTTAGAGATGGTCATTCCTGTAAAAGTGTCCAATTTTGATTATGAAAGCCATGTAACTATTCAAGTACATTACTGAATAGTAGGAAATCTGGCCTTTGCAGTCACAATAAAACATAAATAACACATAAACTTACAATGCTTCAGTAAAATATTTTATCGGGTAAACATATTTCTTTACTACAACAAGACATACAATGAGTCATTGTTAATGAAAGTACAGTGAGACTTCAACAATACATGAATGCTCCAACAGTAAGCAAATGGTCACAGGATATATGTTTCTTAATGCTGTGAAGAAATGTTGACAGAATAGTCCAGATCTCGTACAACTGATAAAATGTGTTATACAAGACAAAATCAGTTTCCTTACTTGAATGACTGCAGTGAGAGGAAACAGCTAAGTTATTAATAACATCTTGAAACTTCTGAAAGCAGCCTTCATCATCAGTAACATCAAACTTTATGCTTTTGAATCCTGAGCAAGTTAGACCTAAGGAAATATAAAAGTACTTTCTTCATACTGAACCCAAAAATATTAACATATAATATGCTTTAAACAGTATAGCATGCTGTTCCAGAAAGTATTTGAATTGCCTTTTCTTGTTTAGGATCAACATCATAAATCATTTACTTTCACTGTCATTTGTGGTACACAGTGCCAGAATATTCATCTCCATTTCTATGTTGGCCATATTCATGTCAGACAAATATGTTTTCTTCAGCAGTTCTTTTTGACCTCAGTATCTTTCTTGTCTCAGAAAAAGTTTGGATATATTTATCCTGTCAATAGCATATGTCTTATCCATTCCCTCTTTTTTGCCTGGATATTTTGGTCTACTTTCTGAATTTTGGACTTTCCAAGCTATGCAAAGTTCTGAATTATACCATTTCCACTTGCAAATATTATACATAGTACAATTGTTATGCCACAAGCATGTCTAACTTAACTCTTAAAGGATGTGGGATTTCTCCATATTTTGTGCAAAATGTAACCGTGTCACTGAGTTTCCATAAAAAAATATTTTAAAAAATTTTTAATTTAAAGTTAATTATTTCCACGATTTTGTTTCTTTAAAACTATACTGTTGTAAATAGTTGCAAATTAAAATGTGTAAAACTATAAACACTTTCTCCGTAATCTCGTATATCCATGTAGGGTAATGCAGCTGCGTGAGATTCGGTAGCGGATCGCGCCACGTTGGTTACTAATGGGGGTATGTAAGCCGGTCGCTCAGAAAGCAATGGCATACTACTGAGCGTAATCTTGCCAATAAATTAACAACAGCGACAAAATGCTAGTGCTGACAGTGATGGCCTGTAAATAGGATATGCGAAGAAGGAAAAATAACTATAAACAGGGGACAAATGTAATAAAGAGTTAAAGAAGATACTAGCTATGAATGCTGGTTTCCCATTACCAGTCACAAATACGAGGGGAAGTCACAAATGGCTGTAGAAAAATAATTAAATAAGATAACATCTTGAAACCAGTTTATTTTTATACATACATTGTCCCATTATTTCTCAACATAATTTCCACCAACATTGATGCACTTATCCCATCGTTTTATCAGTCCTCCCAAACCGGCTGCATAAATCTGCGTGCCCTGTTATAATTTACCTCCATCCCACAGAACTGTGTGACTTACTTATTGACTCACCCAATAACATTTTCTACCCACACTACTGGTACTATTGGGGTTGGAACTCTTCACTGGCTTCTGGGGATGGGGATGGAGCTCTTATGGGAATGCCCCGAATGCTGTGATGTCGGTTCCAGTTTGGGAGGACTGATAAAATAATGGGATAAGTGCATCAATGTTGGTGGAAATTATGTTGAGAAATAAAGGGACAATGTATGTATAAAAATAAACTGTTTTCAAGTTGTTATCATAGTTAGTTATTTTTCTACAGCCATTTGTGCCATTTCCACCAACATTGATGCACTTATCCCACTGTTTTATCAGTCCTCCGAAACCGGCAGCATAGAACTATGTGCTCTGTTTTCTAAACCACGTTTTCACTTCACATTCAACTTCGGCATCATTCGCATCCTTGAGAAAATTGTTCTACCCAGTTATGCACTGCTTCATGGGACAAACATTTGTCACCATAAACAGGAAGTATTTCCTTATGAATGTCTTTTGCAGGCAGTCCTTTTGCCCACAAAAAATGCACAACAACACGTTGCTCTTTAGTTGTACAAAAGTACAGTCGCCATTTCGTTTATGCGCTGCGCACGGGCATGAGACACCTAGCGCCACCTGAAAATCGGGAATATAAAGTTCTATGTTGCTGTCACCTAATGATACCTGTAGAAAACACCAACTACATTTACCTGCCATCCCACAGAACTGTGTGACTTACTTACTGACTCGCCCTCATATTTGCTCTCTGGCTTGGAAGAGTTAAAAACTTATCTATGAGTTAACTTTAATACAGTAACATGTATTATATGACGTGATCTTTGTACTGTACAGCTAATCTTTCCGATAATTACAACAACTTGCCTTGATTAGCTGCTCTGACTTCTGCTGCACATGTGTGACTTGTTGAGGTCTCAAGCCCAATAACTGTATACCCATAGACTTGATGAATAACATGATCAAGGTATCCCTTTTACATATTGTTCAAGAGAATAACATACATAAAGTGTCAGATAACGTTGCCAGAAACACAATAATATCATTTATTTAAATATAATTTTACAACAAAGGATGTTTGTAGTTTCGTTTCATAAAGATAAGTAACGAACAACACTAAATTATCTTAGATAAACCGGCAAGAAGGACAGATTAAACACCATGCACAATAAAATCAGGTAACAGTATTGTTTTGGACTTTGTATATAACAGGTATCGTGTCGCGTTGTGTTATAACGTGTTGGTATGGGAGCCAGTCGTTCAGAAAGCATTGGCAAACTACTAATCATAAAAACTTGCCTAGTACATCAACAGCAGCTGAAAAATGATGGTGTTGACTGCAATGTCCTGCAAGGGATATGCAACATTTAAAAAAAAATATAACAGGTAAAGACCGTCCTGAAGTAGATGCTGATGGGTGTGTGACGTGTTAGGCTTTTATGTATTCTAGGCTTTGACATATATGATGTTCCCTGTTTCCTGCCTCACTGACTCTTCCTCCCAGACAATTCTCAGAAAAATCTGAAAATTGTTTGGTATCCATTTTTCTGAGACTGGGTTAACTCCAGAGCAATTTTATATGTGAATTCTAAATGCCAGGGTAAAAGATTATAGACATGGTAAAGTAACATAACACTTTATAATAAATATGCTTAGCATTACCAGTATATACCATGTGTTGTCTTCCTTAGTTCACGTGTATTTAATTATTTACTCTGGTCTCCCTGACCTCTGTATACCCTGTACTGAAGCTTGTGAGAATAAAATCTCAAACTCCACATCATTTTACCAACTTTATAACCATCATCCTAGTCGTCTGAGATCTCTGTAAATTAATACAGCTGATTAAAAGTCTTTATTGTCACTATTTTCCATCACTAGAAACACTTTAACATGAACAGATTAAAAATGAAATGCTATATTTCATGCGGCAAGTGCTAATATATTTTTGTTTTATTGACTTGTCAAATTCACTGAGCAAATCAAGCTCATAATTTCATTCATTTTCCATTACTGGGCACGGTCATCTATATTTACAAGTTTCTCATTACTCCATTGAAAGAAAACATGTGATTGGTTAATATTTTAAGCATATTCTTTTATCGTAGTAAGGTACAATTGCGCAAATTCTGCAAAACTGCACTGACATTTTATAGTAAAATTGCGGTCAGACCAAAATAGTGGGAGCTCAGGGTCACAAGGTTAATGCATGGATAACATTATAAAATCAAGTTATATTGATAACTAATACTTTGTGGCTGGTCTTTTAAATGTATACAGACATGTTCAGTCAAGATGAAAAAAACTAAGTTTTGAAGAAACTTGAAGAAGAGATCAAGAATGTCCTCAAAATTTACCTAACATATAGTTTGCATAATCATGACTAAATATTTCAGAATGTCTGCCTATGAATAACAAAGTATGTCACAAATTCCTATTTGGCATGCTTAAAAATTATACAGAACAACATACTAGCCCTGAACCAACATCCACAACCAGATTGCAGTCTGTTTTGCAAACTATATCATTTATTAGTGATGCCATCCATGAGACCTCATGCAATTTCTTTGGAATCATGCCTCTTGCCATGTTTGCATCAACATCTGTAGGTGTGATATCTTGTGTCTGCGCTCTTCCAATAGACAGCTGTGATGCTTTACAAATGAAGTTGTGTAGACTAGATGGCCAATCAGAATGCTGGAAAGATCAATATAAATAAATTCAATCCTTTAGCAAATATACAATAAAATAACCTAATCCCATTTACTTGCTATGAAGGCATATATAGGATGGTGTAAGTATTTTCAGTGACATGAGGGGACATTTGGTCTATTACACCAGCTGCTTTTACTTTGTCTTACTCTGTAGTACCCAATTCATGAGACTGGGTTGTCCTCACTGCTCTACTGGTTGTCATGGCTGGGGAGTGAACATAGGACCACTGTACTGGTAAGCATGAATACTAATTGCTATATCATCACTGCTCCTACTTTAGTAAGCATACTGAACTAAATAAAGATCATGAAAATGCACGCTCACATATACAGTCATATTAAGAAACACAATTCTTAGAAAATGCCACTAAGTGACATATATTATTTCAAGTCCTAAGTTAATATTAACAATTCTGTGGCATATACCTGTATCCTTTTGCCAGGCTACATACAATGTCTGTTGTCCATGTTTTTTTTTAAATAAATATATTTTAACTGTTATCATCTCATCATGATTACAGAAGATGATGTACTGCTTCCTGTTTGTATGTAGAAATGTTTCTTTGTTTATTTGTTGGCACCTTTCAATATGCAATGTCTGGTGTATGGTACTGAGAATGGGATGGAATGAATTAACCAATGGTTGCAACACTGGGTGGTAGATTTCACCACTCTGTGAGCCAAGAAAACATTTGACTGCATGTCCTAGGCCTGCTACACAACTTTACAGATGATGAGTTAACAACTAAGCACCTGTTATATATCATTATGTAGCTGTATCAGTGTCTGTTTATTGTTTGTGTGCTGATGAAGGTTCTAGCCGCAACATCCATTTTGTCACTTGTGACTGTGTTCTAGTAAACCTTATCTATTCCACTTCTCATTTTCATTGAATTACTCATGGAATTGTTCAGAGCAAAAGAACAAAAACATATCAATAGTTACTAAGAAAGCACTCTACAACACAATCTTCCTACAACTCTTTGCTACCAATGCCAAACCTGGACAATGACAGAAAAGGAGAAAATAAAAATCACAAAATAAATGACATTCCTGAGAAGAATACTCAATGTATCAAGAAGAGAGAAAATCAGAAATGAAGAAATCAGAACTAAAGTTGGGGTTATAGCAGTGCTAGATTTTATTAGAAGGCAGCAAGTCAAATGGTTTGGCCATGTAACTAGGTTACCAACTAACAGTATACTACAATAAACAATGATGTACAGACCAAATGGAAACAGAGGAAGAGGCCGACCACATAAACGATGGACAGAGGAAATAGCAGAGTCCAGGGAATCTCGATATATGAAACCCATAAATGGGCGCTCTCCCGCTGTTTATACGTCGCCTCAACACAAGGTACAAGAGGATCAAGACGAGATGAGATGAGATGATGATTATTCAGAACATGGTAAGGTCTTCAGATTCCCATGATTTCTATGCAAAACAGAGCTGGCAAAATTGCCCTGCTGATTTCCTGTTGAAATGCCCTGTCTAATATGTCCTAACAATAACAGTTGTTATAGCTGTTGCTTTGATTCAGATTGTTATTACTGATTATATTCTCAGCCACCTATTATTCTCCTTTCCTCAGCTTCAGTCTTGGAAATGCCCATCTGTATTTTTTAGTGCTTTCTTTATGGCATGATCACTAATTTTCAAATTGTTTCCCCATTTTATTCTTCACTTATCCAGGCTATCATTTCATTCCCATGTTCTTTACCCAACATTAGATATTGTTATTATATATGCAACGCATCATCTGCTAAGAATAAATGATAATTTTAAATAACCGCTGATTAAAAATTTAATTTAAATACAAGAACAAACCATGTGCTTGCATGAAGTTTCCATGAAAGGCAGTTCATTGATCTCTTCTATTTTTAGTTTCTGTAAATGGGCCAGCCACTGAAATTGATTAATTTATGGTAAGAGTTTCATAAGGAAAATAATCATTTGCAAACTATATGTAAATACTTACCTGCCAGCTTGTGGCTTTCATTTATTTTATAAGGTAGTTTTGAAATTATCTCCAATGTAAGCCCTAAATGTAGTTTGTATGTTTTGTTACCACAAATGTTTATTATATTCCTTAAACATGTTATTCTTGTGACATATCTAAATTATTTGTCCTGAAAATAAGAATCAACTAAGTTATACTAGTGCCCAGTGTGAAAGCAGAAGTTTCACTGAGCACACCTATCAGCAGATCTCATTTTAGTCCACCTACACAGAAGTTTACTAGACCCTGGCTGATGTAACAAAATTACACCGATTATAGAAATGCAATGAACTCTAATAAATGCAATAAGCTGACAGCATTTCTACTGTTTAAACCAAATAATGCACAGCATTAACTTTGAAGAATATATTATTAAGATGTAAGATGTATCAGAAGGTCGTACGTCAGTAATGCAGCACATGTGAAATGAAAGAATTAAATGTAAGGTCTTTTTTTTATTGTGTAAGATTTTAATGGTATGGCCTATAGGTCTTTTTCTCTGAAGGTTGGCAGGTATGTGTCTTGCTCTGTTCTTTTTTAATCAACTAAACAAAATCTGAAAACACTTCTACTACTTGAAGCAGGTGGAATGACTTGTCAATTACATAACTAAATGATGCTTTCGCAATATACATAGACATTTCTCAGATTTTTCTAGTTACAACACCTTTGACAATAAAGAATCACTTTCTAGAAGCAGTCAATCAAATATTATTCTGCTGCTGCCTGTCATCTCCCAATGAGCATAAGCCCTCAATCAACTCCTGCCCAGCACTTTGTAGGCCCGTTCATGATTGGTTGGATTGAGCAGGTACATGTTTCCATGGGATGAGATAGCCAGTCACACACCATCCCTCCTTAGTGACTTCTTATGACATGCATGGTAGGTTACAATATAAAATGACATGTAGAAATGCAGCTTTACAGAACACAAACAGTTGTGTTTTATAAAGCTACATTTGTTAGTCGCTGTTCCAACTTCACAGCAAAGGGTCCTCTCCATAATGCTCCATTCCTGTGCCAGTGAATATCACACAAAATGCTCCTCACTGCCCCCATGTGAAAAGTGTTACAGACAGGAGTCTCGACAAATCAATAGCCTGCACAAGTATATTATACATAAGGCCACTGCCAGAATGCCAACACAAAAGTCTGCCACAAAAATATACAGTTCATCATTGATGGGAGCGGCGGCAGTCACTAGAAAGCTGCATTACTTCATGTTATTTTATATTGTTTACATTTCCAAAGCGTGACCACTGTTCCATTAATTTTATTTATGTAGGTTACAGTGTTATATTCTTTGCTTCTCTTATGGGCTCTGTAAGACATGGACACAAGTATTTCTGCCAACTGTCCGAGACCGAGTAAGAAATGATGTTATCAGACAGAGTGGGATCAACACCTTGTGCTATATTTACTGAAAAACAGAAGATCAAATGTTTTGGTCATCTTGTTAGAATGCAACATCATCAACTACCAGCACTGGCCCTATAAATCAAAGACCATCTGCTATGAGAGCAAGAGGACGCCTGAGAAGAAAATGGATCGACGACATCAAAGACATTCTACAATTACTCAGAATGACACTATTCAGTGTCACCCATTAGGCTGGAATGACAATTATTCCTCCCCATGATGCTTAATGGCACAAGTGGAAAATGATGATGATGATTAAAACATCTAACAGCTGAAGTTGCATAGGCCATGCCTTCTCCTTCATATTTGTCATCAATATCCTACTCAACCCATCTGGGTTCTAATTAAGATATATATTATATGGGCCATGTTCTCAGACAACACCATCACTACATATCCCTTGGAATAAGTTCCAGGAAGGAAAATTAAAGTGAAGCCAAGGATAAATTTATAAAGAATTCAAGATAAATTGATACATTATTATGGGGGTTAAGATGAAAAATGTGATACCCCTGGGTTGATCTCTGACAGTTGGACATGGACTAAGCACAGTGGAGGGTTACCACCTTACAAGCTGCCAACGGGTATGCTGGTTGGTTCCACTTTCATATTTGAATATATGCTAGAAAAAGTCTTTATTCATAGTACATTTTTAATTCTTACATTATATTAATGCCTCATGCTAGTACACTTCTTTCTGTAACTCTGTTTTTAGCAATATGCCATACAAGAAATGTCATAACCCCATATATGCGAAGGCTAACACCTGTGTGTTGTTTGTCCATCAAGAATGATGATAACCATTCATTTCATCCAGTGGGGTTGAAGGTATGAAGCCGTGGGTTCTAAGATGGCTGATAAGGCCTATTTTGGCTCGAAATGTTCTTTGACAATGTGGGCAAGGAATGCATGACGTTTCTGGAAGAGGATTTCCTGCAGTGGTTTTTCTGTCCTGCCTTTTCTTCACAGCTCTTGCAGTCCTGGTGGCCTCACATATGACTGCACCCTTGCGTAATGATGCGCGCCACGAATTTCGGTCTCTGGCTGCAGCCTCCCAGGTGTCATGATGAATTCCAAAAGCCTTCAGTGAAATTTTCAGAGTGTCTTTAAAGCGTTTCCTCTGGCCACCTTGGGAGCGTTTACCACAACGCAGTTCGCTGTAAAAAATTCGTTTAGGGAGCCTGTGATCTGGCATGCGAGTCAAGTGACCAGCCCAGCGAATCTGATTCTTCATCAGTAGAGTGTGGATACTGGGCATGGAAGCTCTTTCTAGGACTTCAGTGTCTGGAATCTTGTCTTGCCATTTAATCTTCAGTAGCTTCCTTAGGCAGACTGTGTGGAAGTGGTTTAATTTCCTAGCGTGTCGCAGATAAACAGTCCAGGTTTCACAAGCATATAGCAGTGTGGATAATACAACTGCTTTGTAGACATTTAGCTTTGTTTGCAGGCTTATTCCAGTTCTGTCCCATACATTCTTGTACAGTCTGCCAAAGGCCGCACTGGCCTTGGAGATTCTTGCATTCACTTCGTCATCAATTGTGGCAGCTTGTGACACAGTGCTGCCAAGATAGGTGAATTTGTCCACAACACCTAGCCTATGATCATTCACTTTGATATTCGGCACAGTGTGATTATTCCCTGGAGCTGGCTGGTACATAACTACAGTCTTCTCCAAATTGATATTGAGCCCAAAGTTAACACCTAACACTTTTCTGCCCTACAACAATATCTATCTTTATTTGCATGTCTCCTACTCTGGTTTTTAATTGCTAAAATGCTACTTATTTATTTAAAAAAACTGTATCCTGTAATTGCTTGTGGTCTTAGTATAATGATAAATGAATGCACATCATGTGTAACACCAGTGTTTTTGAAATAGTGCATTATACTATAATAAATGTTTTAACATTATAAAATAACATAATAAAATAATATTACAAAATAACATTACAAAACAAATAGTTCAATAGTATAGTTATGAAACAACTTTTGATGTGTCAATACCTCACTGGGTATGGTTCCAAAAATGTCTTTCACAAAAATATCCTTTACTTGAAAGTTGTGAATCCAATCCCATTGAGCCAGAAATGACAAGCTGTCTTTTATATGCTGTTCCATATTTGAAATCAGAAATGGTGACCCACAGAAGCAGCAAGTAAATCTGAGCGTTTATATTAAATTAGTCATTAATGTTAGATGCAATTAGTGATACATTTTAGTTTCTAGCATGAGGCAAATGAAACAGTAATGTAATGTACAGACAACAATACTACTAACTACCAGTAGTATTTTTTTGGCACTTGCTCGCTTTGAACTCAAGCGTAGTCCATACACATTACTTCTAATAGTGCTGGACTGAATTTTGCTTGTGGATTAGCTATCCCTATTTTTATTATTAACAATGTCCCTGCCATCAGGCAATCCCACTCTGATGTCAGAGGTATTTGTAATTTACGTCCGCAAGTAATGGCTTCACTATATCATATAATTTATATATAAATTATATTAATTAATAATATTAGTAATTTAAATTGCCGGACTCCCTGGCCTAGAAGTTAACGTCTTTCTCCGTAATCCCGTACATTCTTGTGAGTAACGTAACCTGAAACGAGAATCGGTAGCGGTTCTTGCCATGTTGGTAATTTATGGGGTATGTGAGCAGGCCGCTCAGAAAGCAATGGCAAACTCATCATCTAGTGCCATGCCAGCTGGCGTAGGCGTTCATGGCTCTCCACAGATCTCGGTCTTTGGTGTTCTGGATCAACTCTGCTGATGATATTCCTCCATGCCACCGTCTCAATCCGTCCAGCATCATTTCTCTTGGTCTGCCTCTGCCTCTCTTCCCCTCGATCTTTCCAGTTGTCACGATGTTCTCCAATGCCTCTCTTCTCATCACATGACCAAAGAAAGCTGTTTGTCTCTTTCTTATTGTTGTATATAGTATTCTAGTTTCATTAGCCTCTTTCAGGCAATCGTTGTTAGTTACTCTGGCAGTCCAAGGAATTCGCAATATTCGTCTTAAAAACTACATCTCTGTTGCTTCTAAGTTCTTCCTAATTTGTTCATTTACATTCCAAGATTCGCTGCCATACAGCAAAACTGGTTCTATATAGCATTTTAGAACTCTCTTACATTCATTTATAGCGACTTATTGCATAAGATACTCTTCATTTTCTGAAATGCAGCTTTTGCCTGCCTTATTCTGCTCTTAATCTCTGTTGTACATCTTCCATCTGATGTTGTAAGTGCCCCTAGGTATTTAAAATTATCCACTTGGTTGAGAACTTCCCCTTCTATTTATATGTCACATTTTGGTGTCTCCATTTTCTTTGATATCACCATTGTTACTGTTTTCTTGATATTCAAGGAGAGTCCTTTCTGTGCACTCTCTGATACTACATGTCCAATAATTGTTGTAGGTCTGTGGCATTACCCGCCACCAATACTGTGTCATCTGCATAGTGTATATTGTTTATATTATATCCTCCTATTAGTATTCCTGGCTTCTCTTTGATCTCTCTCATTATTACTTCGCTATATAGGGAGAAGAGATCGAGTAATGGCAAACTACTGAGCGTAATCTTGCCTAGTACATCAACAACAGCTGAAAATGCTGATGTTGACTGCAACGTCCTGCAAAAAAAAAAAAAAAATTAATTACTATATTCTTCTTCTTCTTCTTCAGCGTTCCGAGCCTTTGAGGTTCTTTGCTGCAAATACAATCCGTCTCCATTCGTCTCTCTGGTGGACCTTCTCTTGCCAGTCGTTGATTCCAAGTGCTTGTAGGTCTGTACATGTATTATCTCTCCACCGCCTTCTTGGTCTACCTCGGGGTCTGCGGTCATTTATTTCCTGAGTGTAAGCGAGTTTTGTTTCCCTATTATCTTCCATTCTTTCTATATGCCCCAGCCATTGTAGTCTATTAGCCTTCATGATACCAGTGATTAGCGGGGACTTAAACAGATCATAAATGTCTTTGTTACTTCTTCTTTTCCACTCTCCACTATGTGTATCCCTAATGGGTCCAAAGATGCGTCTTAAAATTTTGTTCTCAAAGGTTTGTAACAAGGCTTCGTCTCTTTTCGTTGTACTCCAGGTTTCAGAGCCATACAGCACAACTGGTCTGATCAGTGTTTTGTATATTGTGATTTTGGTGTTACGAGATAGCGCCTTTGATTTTAGTAGATGTTGTAGTGCATAGTATATCTTATTTCCAGAGTTGATTCTAGTTTGTATTTCTTCCCTTATGATGTTGGAGCAGTTGAAGATTGTACCCAGGTATTTGTATGTTTCCGTTCTTTTAATGGTCATATTATTTATTTGTATGTGGCCAGAGTTTTTAGCCATTCCGTCTCTTGAAATTACCATATATTCTGTTTTATCTTGGTTGATAACCAGCCCCATCTGTTGGGCTTTTTCCTTTAAGTGAGTCAATATTTCCAATGTCTTTTGTTCACTTTGACCTATAATATCTATATCATCTGCATAGCCAAGCAGCTTGGATGTTCCTCCAATATCACATTCCTCCTTTACCTTCCTTACAACTTTCTCTAGAGCCAGATTGAAGAGTAGCGGCGATAGTGCATCACCCTGTTTCAAGCCAGATGTTATTTGGAAGGGGTCTGATTTCCTGCCTTTATATGTTACTATATTATAAGTATCTTCCATGCATAGTCTGGTCATGTTGATTAGCTTCCTTGGTATTCCAAATTACTGCATAGCATTCCATAGACTATTCCTATGGACACTATCATAAGCCTTTTTAAAATCCACAAAAATGTTATGGAGATCTCTTTTATATTCCCAATGTTTCTCGGCTATTTGTCGTAAGATAAATATATAAATTACTATATTACTCTTTTAAATTATATTTTTTTTTTTTTTTTTTTTTTTTTTTAGCATATCCTTTTACAGGACTTAGCTGTCAACACCAGCATCTTTCAGCTGTATGTTGATCTCTTGGCAAGATTACGCTAAGTAGTTTGCCATTGCTTTCTGAGCGGCCGGCTCACATACCCCGTAAGTTACCGATGCGATTCGAACCACTGCTGATTTGAACCGTCATCACGTTACCGACGAGAGTATACGAGATTACGGAGAAAAGTCATAACCTCTAAGCCACGAAGCCGGCTTATACTTTTATAATATAACATAACGAAGCATTTTGTTTGAGTTCTGCTGACTTAACATTATTCAAATTATATGATATTAATTAATATTAAATTAATTAGTAATTATTAAATTACTACTACTAGTACTAGCAATGTCAGAGTCACCGGGTTTTCCCGTTTACTTCCTGTTTCGTTTTCGTAATTTCGTGAACTTTTAGTCGCGACCAACGATTTCACTTCCGGTCTGAGCATGTCCTTCTAAAAAATTCCAAAAAAATGAAAGAAACGTGGTACGATGAAAGGGGAAATTATTCTAATATTTTAAGTATTGGATCGTCTACTTCGCGGGAAAGTGATTGCGCCGAAAAAACCGTTTTCTCAAGATTTTATTTGACTATATTCACGAATATTACGGTAATCTGTCTTATAACTCTTGTAGCTTAAAGAAGCCTAATTTTTTTATTGTATTTTTGAATGCCTCGTCCAATTTTACATAAATATGAAGAGTTTCAACACAGCTGCTGTCAGCTGAAGTTCAGGGGGAAAAAATTAGTGACATCGCAATGGCCGTCATGTAAGAATAAGATTGCGGCCATTTTAAATTGTTAATTAGGTCACGGCGCATCCTAAAAAAAAAAATTAAAAATACGTCAAGTTAGGCCTCGCCGCCCCGGACGCAATGATATATGGCACAATGTTGTCCGTTTACAAATAAACAAGCCACGGTAATAGAAGGCAAATAATAAACAATTGGCGGCCATTTTAAATTGTTAATTAGGTCACGGCGCATCCTATAAAAAAAAATTAAAAATACGTCAAGTTAGGCCTCGCCGCCCCGGACGCAATGATATATGGCACAATGTTGTCCGTTTACAAATAAACAATCCACGGTAATAGAAGGCAGAATTTCTCAGCTTCCAATCTTAGAGCCGCGATAAATCCTGACTTATCAGTTAATTTATCATTGCACTTCCTGGTATTAAATTACGTCACCAGAAAATTCATAACTCCGCTTGGAATTAACACACACTCTTCGTTGAGATACCGTTGGATTCGTCTTGTCAAGCTCTATCTAACTGGTATGATTTCATAAGTAAAATCCCAATTTTTAAATATTGACCAAAATTGCTACTAGTACTACTCTAACTAGACATAACGAGTAACAGTACAAAGCAGTTGATTACAAAACAGCTCTGTGATAGGCCCATTACAAATATATAAATGAAATAGGATAGGAAACATAGCTAGCATTTATTTGGTTTAATTTTCTTCACTATGGCCAGAATTGTTCTACACAGTTGTTAATATACAAATACAGCTGTAGCCCGTAGTTGTAGCACACACTTTTCAAATAACGAAGATGTAGTTGTGTACAGTCTGAAACAGTACAAAATGAACATCATTGTTCTTGGGGCATTTTAACTTGTGCCATTACTGCCCATTGGAGCGGCTGGCCGAGTGGCTAGAATGCCGGGCTCTTCTTCGGGAGACCAGGGTTCTGTCCCGGGCAAAAAGAAAACTCTAACCTGCACAGTTCGCGGCGACTGCACTAGCCATGCGGCCTTAATTCCACAGGCGCAAGTCCCCCCTGTCTACACCGCAATGTACTACTACTATACTTTAATTACTATCATAGGCAGTAAATGACAGTTCATGACCCTCTTTGGTCAACAATCATCTTCAAATTAATATCCTATTTGTGGCTGACTCAGTCACAGGATTAATAAATTGAACCAGGGATGGATTCTAATATAACTTTTCTTTGAGGTTGAACGGCGTAGTGGTTATAGAAGCATTCCCACACCTGCTCCTAGAATTGCATATTGTCATATTCTCAAGACTACTAAAATATATAAATATAATATATACTATATAGGATAGGTGAAGGGTTTACGGACGCAGTTCGTAATTCCACAAACCGCGTTCGAAACACAGCTACCCAGGCGGTTTAGCAGCAGGCCGCCTTGTGTTGGTTTTTAAGAAATGGGATGGGTGCTGATCGTTCAGAAAGCAATGGCAAACTACTGAACGTAAATTTGCCAAGAGATCACAAACAGCAAAAAATGCTGGTGTTGACTGCGACGTCCTTAAAGGACATGCAACTAACTTTTTAACTAGAATATGAGTAAAGAATAAGGGACCTTGTCCTGCGCCTTGGGTATTTGAAGCTGTGTTGCCCTCATATTTTATGGATCAGTCACCATTCAATAAAGATGTGGTCGGTATCAATCAGGCCGAATTTATTTCCCAGAACACTTCCTGGTACCCATTTTAGGCCGTATCGACCTGGGAGCCCAGGTCAATTTTTATTTGTATTCGGTGAGGGTTCGAAATAGTTCGAATATATGACTACCAGGCAAGAGTGCTAGTCTCTGCGCTACCACTATAAGCAACATGAAAAACGGAAATATCACAAGCACATAAATCCGCTAACTGAAAAGTCCAGCTTCTTCTTCTTGTCCCAGACAGTTGGAGTGAAAAAAACTCCAACGCAGAGCAAGCACTACATGGGCCTTCTGATCGTCAGAAATAGTCCCACTTCCTAGAATGTGCCGGGCAAAAAGAAAACTCTAACCTGCACAGTTCGCGGCGACTGCACTAGCCATGCGGCCTTAAGTCCACAAGCTCAAGTCCCCCCCCCCCCCCCTGTCTACACCGCAAGGTACTATAGGATAGGCAGTAACAGGCAGGCTCTTTATTTTCTTAACACTCTGTGGGGGGAAGGCCCGCCCAGGTCTTGACTCCGGGTGTCTTTCCCCTGCCATGCGTTCAAGACGTTCGGTCTTTTGCGTTGTCGCGTGTTCCATACCAAGCCCCATTCCCTCGGAGAGGAGAGCCTTGTGCACCCGCTGCTTCGTGCCCTCACACAAATCCTGGCACCTGTGGCCGTGGGAAGCCAGCTTCTTCCCTGGCCTTTACTTCTGTCGCCTCCGCACAGACGCTTGCGATGCCCCGACGTTCGTCGTTGCCATGTTCCTTCTTCGTACCCCGTTCATGGCACCACACTCTGGGAAGTCGGCTCTTCCTTTGGGTTCCTCGACCCCTCTCTTGGTCTCTTCTGCGGAGTGCGGTCCTCGCATGACGACTACCACCATGGCATGGAGGATGGACTTCGGCCGACATTAACCTAACTTGGCGACTGTTATCGTTCCCTTACTGAACAGTCCCGTTCTCAGATGCACTGCCCTCGCTCGGAAGGAAGACTATGGAGTTCACTCGAGACAGTACAAGTTCTAGCTCTTAGTTGAGAGATTGGTTCCTGTGTTAGTTGCCCTGCAGTTACAGACGAAAACGTTAATCATATTAGTGTAGGGACTTATCCCATTCTATGTTCCGGATTGGTAAAGCCGAAGACATTCTTCAACAGAGATTTCACTTGAGGATTTAGACCTGGCCAAGAGTTGGTACAAGTGCCAACAGATTTATGTACGTCCTTTTCAGTTTGCATCCAACTAGACAGAAAATGCAGACAAGAAAATCCGGCTGCTGTGGAGGCGGAAGTACAAGCGTTGATTTTCGAGAATTCGCTAGACGGTGATGCTGTCATTTACACAGATGAGTCGGTCGTCCGACTTACGGCTCAGGCCGGAGGAAGAATTGTGAAGGAGGACTCCGGTGCTTTTGTTGACACCACAAGCAGCCTGACTATGGAAGTCATGGCAGTAAGTAAAGCAATAACATGGCTCGAGACACAGACATTCACTAGGGCATGTTTCCTTAGCGACTCAATGAGCATGCTCAAGAAGATAGGGACGGGGTGGATCCGAAGAGAGTGGTTGCTGTTTCTGGAGCGGTCTCGGCTGGCAAAGATTAGCTTCATCTTCGTGCCAGAGCACGCAGGAGTACAAGGAAATGAGCGGGCTCCCCACCAGGGCCTGGGCGAAGTCGGGCCGGGTCGGACAGACAGATAGACAGACAGATAGACAGATAGACAGACAGACATGTAGTCGGGAACGGGAGCTTATATGACTTAGTTAGTTAGTTAGTCTTTCCTCTTGAGCCTAAGGCGGCGCATAGGGCAGAAGTCCTGTCTCTCCATGCTTGGCGGTTCGCTGCTACCTGTTGTAGATCTTGGATATTTACTTGGCCATTGAATGAGCCTTCTCTAATGATGGTTCTACGCAGGGTCTCTCTTGGTCTTCCCCGTTTTCTTTTCCCTACTGGTGACCATATGAGGGCTTGATAGGGGAGTCTTGACTTGTCCATTCTGAGTACATGGCCGATGTAGTTCCAACGGCGTCTTCTTATGAAATTGGATACTGTATCTTGCTTAGTCTCTTGTCTTATTTGCGAATTGGTTCTGAAGTCTGTCCAGTGGATGTTTAGAAGTCTTCTAAGACATTTGTTCTCAAAATTGTCTAATTTTTTATCTAAAGCTACCGTTGATTTCCAACTTTCACATCCATACGTTAACATTGGAATCACACAGGAGTTGAAGATTTTAAGTTTTGTGTGTTTGCTGAGTGTCTTTGACTTCCAGATGTTTGACAGTTTATTGAAGGCACTAGATGCCAGTGCGATTCTAGATGATATTTCTGGTGTTGAGTCCCCTGTAGATGTCATTTTGCTTCCTAGGTATGTAAAACTGTTGACTTTTTCAAGAACGTAGCTGTTCAATTTGGTGTCATCTGAACTGTTGGTAAGATCAATAGTCTTTGTTTTTGTGGTGTTAATTTGGAGACCAATTTGCCCTGAAACATTTTGGAGGTGGTTTATTTTCTCTTGGGCATCCGGGTGTGTTGAACTCAAAAGCACTATGTCGTCGGCAAAGTCCAGGTCTTCTAGAATTTTGTCAACCCAATGGATACCCATATTTGTGTTGTTTGTGCATTTGCGCATGACCCAGTCGATAGCTATTCCAAAAAGCATCGGTGATAAGACAGAAATCTTATATGACTACTTATATGAATATATACCAATTCACATGTAGATGCCAGGCCTTCTACATTGGTAGAACAGAGAGACAGCTTAACAAACGAGTGTCAGAACACATACCTCAATAGGTCAACAAGATACAACACACAGGAGATACTAGCCTCGTGGGGCCGACACACCGGAAGCTCCCGGCGTCTTCAATTGGTAGGCATATTATCGAAAGCGGCCATGTGGTTGACAGAGACACTGCCTTTCGCGTGTTGTTTAGAACACAAAATACTCGCTTGTTAAAATTTGCAGAAGCAATTATGATCAATCAACGCAAGCCAGAATTGTGCAAACAGAAAGACATGTTAGTCAGCTTAAAATTACCGTGGTAGATAATTGACATTACTGTGCGAATATGTGTATATTTCAACTTGAAGGATTTATCTAGTTAATTTCACGTAAGTTGTGTGATTTCTACAGTATGTACCTGACGAGATGCAGCGAAATATGCCAGGCAATAAATCGTGCAATCTATTGTTTGTGTCTTCGTTATTCAAACTAACTAACTAACTAACTAACTAACTATGTTCCGGTTGTTCCACGGCCAGCATATGGCCTTTTTGATTGCCTCACCCAGTTGTTTCAATGCCCGCGTTCTTACTTGTCCTTTGATGCCTAGCTGTCAAACCGAAATCCACAGATCTAGCTAAAGACAGCAGACCATCTATAAAGACCAACAAGTTTAAGGGGAAGTTTAAGAAAGAAAGGAACAGCCCCAACGGACGGATCCCGCTAAGGGCTACGCCCGGAACTGCATCGAGCCGTCACTGACAGCCTGAGAAGCACAATAGAAACCGCACCAGCTGGCATGAAATTGACCACACGAGAAAACATAATTTAAACAACGCAAAAGGAAAGAAAACCCGTACCTCAGTTATAACCGGGTTACGGCAGGTTGAACAAGGTCGAATTTTTAATTCTTTGTTCTCGAACAAACGAACGAATGTTTTAGCACGTCGTACACGAAGTAGAAATTACAGTGACTCAATGAGCTCAATGAGCAGAATTAGTGACTCAATGAATATACTCAGGAAGATAGAGATGGGGTGGGTCCGGAGAGAGTGGTTGCTATCTCTGGAGCGGTCTCCGCTGGCATAGATTAGTTTCATTTTCGTGCCGGGGCATGCGGGTGCATAAGGAAATGAGCAGGTTGACTGACAGGCTTGCAGGTAAAGCTACTGTGGAAGACGGTTGAGCCACCGACCAGGCTGATATTTTGAATGCGCTATGAGACGTAAGTCGTTTGCGAGAACCAAGTGATGACTGCGAATCTACAACCATGGTCATGCTGCGAGAGCAGCTAGTTAAAAGAGGTGTGGTCAAACAAGAACACTACGCAGGAAGCCATAGAAGATTAATAAACCAACACAGAACTGGTATCGTTGCGGGATTTACTGAGGAGGGGATCCGAGCACTTATGGACTGAATGTTTCAATGCGCAATGAGCATGATCTGTCGACTAACTAACTAACACGAAGTAGAAGATTAGACCTCTTGCGCCCACCTCCACGGCGAATAGCCTGGCAGTGTGTCCTCCCAGTCTCAAACTTGCAACCATGATGTTACTGCACGTCTCCATCATGTACGCGACTCACATGGAACGGTCACCTCAATCAGCGTTAGCTAGCTACTTAGCCGACGAGGAGTGAAGTACAATGTCAGGTCGCAATCCAAACTGTTGGGTCACTGCTGGGTACGCGCCACGGCCCTTCGGACCAACAGTCAGTTCCTAGTCATCGATGATAGACGGTAAGTCAGCTGCGCTGTCTTCCTTGTCTTTGTTGCTGCCCAGCTATGGAGAAGTAAATCTGCATCGGCCCCGTATTGTTTGCCCGCATTCTGGCTTCATACACTATGGCATATGGCTTCCAGCTCAGCAATAACTGTATCATTAGTCTACGAAAAAATAATCATTAACATTGAGCTGATCCACGACTCTGGTGATCGAGTGAAATGGCAAGTCATGACCGCCCACGCTTTCCGGCATGGCACATGATTGATTGATTGATAACTGATATACAGATAAATACTAATACACATGGATTCAGTCTATGTATAGATAAATTACTAAGTCGTTTGAAATAAACCTGTACCTAAAATATAGAGAAATAACTAATTTGCTTGGAATATGCCTATATCTGATATCATATACAGAGAAATGGCTAAATCGCTTGAGGTTAGTCTATATCTACGAAGGCGAGTCAATAAGTAAGTCACACAGTTCTGTGGGATGGCAGGTAAATGTAGTTGGTGTTTTCTACAGGTGTAATTAGGTGACAGCAACATCGAACTTTATATTCCCGTTCGTCAGGTGTCTCATGCGCATAAATAAAATGGCGACTGTACTTACGGAGTGTACAACCAAAGAGCAACGTGCTGTTGTGTGTGTTTTTTTTTAATGGGCAAAAACTGCCTGCAAAGGACATTCATAAGGGAATGCTTCCTGTTTATGCTGACAAATGTTTGTCCCATAAAGCGGTGCATAGCTGGGTAGAAAACATCCTTCTTCGCATTGTGTCCACAAATTCAAGGTTATGCCATCAGCAGGCATGGTTTTGCTGACAGTGTTCTGGGATTGTCAAGGAGTGCTTTTAACCAATTTCAAGAAGAAAGGTGACAATGTGAATTCTGAATCGTGCTGTGAAGTTCTATCGATGCTTCATGGTGCAATTCAAAGAAAACGCCCAGGACTGCTGCCTAAAGGAGTGTTGCTTCTTCATGACAATGCCAGACAACATACGGCTCGATTAACTCAGGAGAAAATTAACCAACTAAGGTGGAAAGTTCTGGAACATTCACCATACAGCCCCGACTTAGCCCCTAGCGATTTCTACCTATTTGGTCCACTGAAAACCCACCTTTGGCGGGAGACATTTCGCGAATGACGCCGAAGTTGAATGTGAAGTGAAAACGTAGTTTAGAAAACAGAGCACGCAGTTCTATTCAGCCGGTTTAGGAGGACTGATAAAACGATGGGATAAGTGCATCAATGTTGGTGGAAATTATGTTGAGAAATAAAGGGACAATGTATGTATACAAATAAACTGATTTCAAGTCGTTATCATATTTAGTTATTTTTCTACAGCCATTTGTGACTTACTTATTGACTTCTCCTAGTAATATACAGCGAAATAACTAGTTATAGACTGCGTCCAAGGAAACGAAAACACAAATTCTCTATCACTATGCTTCCAAAGACGTACTTGTTGGCGAGAAGTGCCGCCATTACTGTAATATTAATTGTTGTGGAACCCCTGTGAACATTGGAATAGCATGAGCAAGAAATTAACAAGTACTGATCGACGCTCATAAATGTAGGATGTAGAAGCAGAGATTAGAGGATAGACCACACAATGTAACAATTGAAAGATGTAATGACCACACCGGGATTACCTCCAAATGACAATTAGTGGCCATGCATAAAAGTTAAAAGTAAGTACACGGGTTTCATCGGTGAGGCACTTGCATCATTTAAAGCAGTGTTTCCCAACGTGGGGCCCACGCCCCACAGGGGGGCAATTAGATTGTTAAGGGGGGCAATTCGAAAATGAAAGAAATCGGCTGGATATAACAAAACGGGGAGACTTGAGACTGAAGTTAACTAAATTGGAACCTGACATAAATTCTCTCTGCAGCAAGCATCAAGCGCAAGGATCTCACTAAATTTAAATAATTTCTAATAATTAAAATAGTATAGAAAAATCTTTCATTAAAATTATTTTGTATTGAATTTCAGTTCTCCATTATATGTTTTAAAAATTTACTTACGGTGTTTGCTCAATTGTTTAAAGCAGTTTTATCTACAGAAATTTTTTTCCTGGCCTGTTTTACAGCCCCCCCCCCCCCCCCCCAAAAAAAAAAAAAAAAACTATCGGTACTTTGGCTAGGATCAGGTGCATTTCCTGCTCTTCCCTCCCCCCAGAAGTGCGCCTGGTCTGGTCGGGGGCCGGGATGATCAAATAAAAACCCATCACATATCTTCACCTTAGATGTGGGCCTGGTGGACCACTGTGGGCAATAGCTCACAGTGAGACTAAGGGTCCACACAAACTATGGGGGAGGCGGGGGAACCAGCTTGTCTGGGGTAACCGCCAAACCGAAAAAAAAAAATAATCACCCAACACAACCGACACACGGACGCGGGACCTGGGGGGGGGGGGGCGGGGCGGCTCTGGCCCCTCTGGGAACCGTGAGCCCTTCTAAACAAAAAATTCAAGTTTCTTTAGTGAATATTTCAATTTTTGAATATTAAAAATGATGCATATGTGGGGGGGGGGGGGGGGAAATAAGAATTTTAGAAAGGCTTAGGTGGGGCATAGCACAAAAAAGGTTGGGAAACACTGATTTAAAGGGTGCAGGTTTGAATCCATGTGTCCTATTATTTTCCTTGGTTGAAACAGCCATCTGTTTATAGATTCACCATCAGTAATGTAGAAGTTTGGAACTATGTATGTCCATTTAAGTTAATTTGGCAAAGTTAGTTTGTAGCCTAATCTGTAGCATACGTATTTTTATTTTTACACAGACAGGGTGTAAATCCCATAATAAACTCTTAAACTAGCAGGAAACCATTATTTATTATGCCTGAGATAAATTAAATCACATATTCTTATCTCATTAACAATAACAATTATATTGATATCTGTAATTTAAAATGTAGTTTATCTTTTCAGGTTGTTGTGTGATCCTGAGGTGTACATTTAATCTGCACACAACTGTACATGTTTATGGCAATGATAGCTGTACTCAAAACTGTGGTAATGTTATGGTATGGCATAGTAGTTAGTGCACTTGCCTACTAAGTTAGTGCTCTGGATTCAATCCTTAGCAATGGCAGGCTTCCTTTTTGCAACAAGTGCAGTTCTAGGGTAAACCCAGTCTCATAAAATGAGCACTGGATAAGTTTTTGGATTTTCTGTACATTGTCTGGGAAGAAAAGACGGTGAAATGGAATTAGCCACCCAAATTTACTTACACTATTGCCTAGAATATGTGAAGGCATGACATTTCACACTACAATAGCAGTATCTGACATAGGACAACATTTACTCAGAACACTAGAATGTATTTTATATTATGCTTCTACTATCATCATCATATATTTTGTCCTTTGCAGAACATTGTTCTCATCATAGCCCACCAAAATGTATCCCGATCCTTTATCAGTACTTCTGTATCAGGCAACCTTATACCTAAGGTGTGTGTAATGTCTTGTGTCCATCTTTATGCTGGTAAACTCCTGTCTCATCTTCCAGGAACTATGCCCTCCATCACTGTTCCCATTTTTTTCATCTTTTTATTCTTCTCATTCCGTTCTTATGCGTTAATGTAGTCACTGGAGGGTCTTCTCCATGATTATCTGTTGTTTGCTGATGAAGGCTAGTCGCCGACCCGTCTTTGTATTGTTTGTATTTCTGTTTTGTAAAGCTGCATTACTTTGTGTAATTTTATATTGCTTCCAAGCCACTGTAATACTTAATGTGGCCGAGGTAGTTCAGTTTCCAAGACATGTTGCTGTGAATGTAAAGTTTTATTTGATGGTCAGATACTGTAGAATGTTAGTATGTTTGGTCTTCTTTGTCCATAATATTCTGTAACATTTCTATTAGTTGAGAGGATATTAAATGCATTGTTTGTGTTTGCTTGCCTGATTTGACACATTTATATAACTTTTATTTGTGAGAATAGCAACCTACATTCTGTGAGGATGTCTTTGTGAAATACATTGCTATAATGTCATATTATGATGAATATTTGATAAGTTCTCAGATTAAAAATAAACCCAGGGAAAACAGATTTCTTGTCACCTGTGCTGCAACCGTCAGCATTATCTTCACATTAACATGTTAATGAATGAGAATGTCTTTGTGCAAATGAGTTAGTTAACTTATGAAGTACCATTTCCACAATGGAGGTTGGTTGCATGGATCTCTGCCTCTTACTTTGTTTTTACATCCAGACAGACTGCTGTTTGTCTGTCTCTGGATGTCATCTTGCCACTTGTTATATTACCAGTGACTTCCTTTTCCTGATATTATCGTTTTCATAAGAGTGTGATGTACAGACCAGATGGAAGCAGAGGAAGAGGCCGACTACGTAAACAATGGGCACAGGGAATAACAGTCCATGGTAATAATATCGATATACGAAGCCCATAAGCTGGCACTCTCCCACTATTTATATTTCACCTCAACACCGCAGTGTACATGAGGAACAAGATAAGATGACATGAGTGGTGTCTTTTAATGTGGCTAATATATTTATTTGACTTGTCTCTGTTTTCTTGTTTCCATCAGCTCTTTTCCTTGGAAAGTCGTGGCAGCGTAGTGGCTAGATGCTCACTGCTGGTCATGGGTTTCATCCGCATTGGGGCAGATTCAAATAATAAAATATGGACCTGGGCTTTTAGGTTGACCCAGCCTAAAATGGGCATGAGGAAATATCTTGGGAAGTAAAGGCATCCCGTGTGATACTGACCACATCACCCACTGAGTGCCGATTAACCTAAAAAATATGAGTCTAGCACTGTATCACCCCCCCCCCCCCCCAAGAAATTTAACATATTCTACTTTATGTGTACATCCCACACTTTAGTGTTCTAATTACTTGTTCATTGTTCACTCTTCTGCACCATATATACACATTGGCATCTTGCTGTCTTAACAGACGATTGTTTGTGCTTTAAACAGGCATAATAACTTTTACCTATGGCGGTATCGAATGTGACTGCACCATATAGTAATAATGAAAATACATAAATTACTAATCTAATTTTTTTATTTATTAATTATCTGACTAGATGTAAAAAATTTTCATGCTGTTGAATGCATTTTTTATCCTGTTGTTGTTGAGTATATTTTTATCCCCTTGTTTCTTTCTGATTCACTTTGGTCATTTGTTTTTACATCTAATTAACGAGTAACTTGATCATTGATTAAGTATCTCGTCATTAATTCTGAAATTCTTTGTTTGGTCTCTACTTAACATGGTTAATGATCATAGTTTCAGTTTAAAATAATAATAATGTTCAATCCACATTCTATCTATTTACAAATTTCACAAGGTTCTATAACTACTGTTTATTATCTGCCAAATAACAATGTGTCATTTGCACATCTGACTTATTTATTCTTTCATTGATGCTCAACTGAGGTATTTCTCCAATTTGCTTCAAAATATTGCCCGTCTATGAATGACAAGGCATGGTGACAACACATACACCTGACCTACTGTATTCTTCTTTTATGTCTATACGCAGAGAAATATTTTCATATCTAATTGTTGTTACTTGCTCTAAATTTATATTACTAATGGATCTGACATCTTTTTCATCTAAGTCTGTCCTGTAAAGGCATGTAGTTGTTATGAAACATACATGAATATTTTTTTGGGGGAACTTCTATATATTTTCAATCATTTAAATGGAAATGAAACATGTCATCAAAATATTACCATGTTGATCACTGAATGTTGGTAATTTCTATGACGATTGTCATTGTTGTTAACTTCAGGCTGGTTTAAACATAGATATAATGTTACGTGGCCGGTCTCTCTGGCCAAGGGGTTACAACACTTTCTCCATAATCCCGTTTATCATGCAGTCTCATAGCGGGCGAGAGCTGAGAGCGGTCGACCCCGCTGGTGACTTGCTGGATAACTGAGCCGGCCGCTCAGAAAGCAATGGCAAACTACTGAGCGTAATCTTGCCAAGAAATCAACAGACAGCTGAAAGATGCTGCTGTTGACAGCGATGTCCTGTAAAGGATATGTGAATAAAACAAAAACAATAATAATGTTATGTGTGATCCGCAGTACCATAGTGGCTAGACGCTCACCTGCTGGTCATGGGTTTGAATCCATATATTTTAGAAATGTACCCATGCTGCCAGCTCACCTCAGGCTAAAATAGGTACCAGAAAATGTTTTGGGAAGTAAAGGTGGCAGGCATAATACTGACCACATTAGCCACTAAGTGCCCATTAGCCCAGAAATATATGTGTCTAGCACCACAGGCCAAGTGTGCCTAAGGTGTGTAGAAGGGCCCTCTACTTTATACACTGCTGTGCATTTTTACATTGTTAGTTAGTTAGTTAGTTAGTCGACAGATCATCCTCATTGCACATCGAACCATTCAGTCCATAAGTGCTCGGATCCCCTCCTCAGCAAATCCCGCAACGTGTAGCGGCTAACGACGCCAGTTCTGTGTTGGTTTATCAATCTTCTTTGGCTTCCTGCGTAGTGTTCTTGTTTGGCCACCCCTCTTTTAATTTGCTGCTCTTGCAGTCTGGCCATTGTTGTAGATTCACAGTCATCACTTGGTTCTCGCAAAAGTCTTACTTCTCGTAGAGCATTCAGAATGTCGGCCTGGTCCATGGCGCGTCCGCCCTCCACAGTAGCCTCACCTGCGAGCTTGTCAGCCCGCTCATTTCCTTGTACTCCCGCATGCCCTGGCACGAAGATGAAACTAATCTTTGCCAGCCGAGACCGCTTCAGAGGCAGCAACCATTCTCTTCGGATTGACCCCTCCTCTATCCTCTTGATCATGTTCATTGAGTCGCTAAGGAAGCAAGCCCTAGTGAATGTCTGTGTCTCGAGCCATGTTATTGCTTTACTTACTGCCATGACTTCCATGGTCAGGCTACTTGTGGTTTCAGTGAAAGCACCAGAGTCCTCCTTCCCAATTCTCCCTCCGGCCCGCGCTGTAAAGGCCCATGAGCTTCTCACATGTCGGACGACCGACCCATCTGTGTAGATGACCGCGTCACCGTCTAGCGAATTCTCGAAAATCAACGCTTGTACTTCAGCCTCAACAGCAGCCGGATTTTCTTGTCTGCATTTTCTATCTAGTTGGATGCAAACTGAAAAGGATGTGCAGAAGTCTGTTGGCACTTGCACCCACTCCTCGCCAGGTTCTAAGTCCTCAAGTGAACACACCTGTTGAAGAATGTCTTCGGCTTGACCCATCCACGACCGTCCTCTTTTTAACCTGCTGCCCTTCACCTTCCTAATTTCACTATGCAGTGGATGTTGTGTGTTTGCGTTAATTCTGAGGTAGGCGCGTTCCCTACAAACTTGTATTCTCTCTTCAATGGTTGGAAAATCAAGAAGGTAGCCCATCGCCCTACATGCTGTATCTCTTGTACATCCAAGGATAATGCGCATAGCACATAGACCAGGTGATAATTAAGGCCAAGCGGGGTTTGGCAGCGATGCGGGTGATGGCGGCAGCAAACTATGAGCAGCGCCATCTATGTCTTCTGTACGAGGGGCTGGTCATGTCTGTTTTGGAGTATGCAATGGCAATCCTGACTCTCAGCCATAAGCAGATAGAAAGGATGGAAAGGATACAGAATGAAGCATTTTTACATTCAAGAGAAACAACCTAGTTGCGAGTCACCAATTTATATCATCTTCCGGAGGTCAGCATGGCCAAATGGATAAGAACGCTTGTTCTTAAACATCCGGTGTGCTGATGCCGAGGTAATGGGTTCAACCCCTAGACCGGACAGTTGGACTAAAATGTTGACTTCTCGTCCTTGACCTGGGAACGTAAATTACAAGTACCTCTGAAGTCGGAGTGGATTTGCCTGATGGCGAGGGACACTGGTAATAGAGAAATCTAATCCACGCTCAAAATTCAGTCCAGGTCTACTAGAAGTAGCATTATGGACTATCTTGAGTTCAAAGCGATCAAGCGTAACACAGCAACACAAATATCTCCGTCCTCGTTTGTACTGACTTTTACATTAATGCCTCTAATACAGTGGTTCTCAACCGGTGGGGAATCCCCCCCCCCCCCCCCCCGAGAATTTTAGGGTTTCGGGGGGGGGGGGGGGGGGGGGAGAAATGAAGACCATTTCAAGATCGCGTTAATACAAGAACCGATTACTTGATATTGTTTCTCCCTTCATACTTTACAGTTATGTACGTCTCATCCCGAGACATCTAGTGGATGTCTAGACTTGATTTAGTATAAGCTATTAAATTTACCTTCCATTTTTACATATACTGTGTAGGGGTGGGGGGATTTTTAGGTAGGAAATATGAAAGGGGGGGAATGACGTTTTGAAAATATGGTAAAGGGGGGCACGGGCCAAATTTTTGATAGAAAGGGGGGAATGACATTCTGAAAATATGGTGAAGGGGGGCACGGGCCAAAAAAGGTTGAGAACCACTGCTCTAATAGAAGCAGTAGACAGCTTCAGATTGATGATACTCCCATACTGTTTTTGCTGGATGCCATATTTGTTTTATGTTTATTACTTACTGTAAATTGGGCAGGACTGTTGAAGGTGACTGGCCTACATGGTGCTAATGCCATAAACACGAAGATCTGATGAACCCATCTGAGTTTGAAATGTAGATAGTTCAGTCTACTGTGTCCAGTTATATGAACATTGCAGAATATAAGAATAGAACAAAATGTATGGTAGTGAGTAAATTACAATTTTCAAGAAGAAAATATTTTATACTCAAACAAGATTTCGATACATTAAATTATGTAAACCAGCTCTGAAATAATAAGAAATGCAACATTTTAATGTTATACACATTTATTATGCAGTCACTGTATAGTTACAATAACAGTTAACTCATGAGACAAAGAAATACTGTTACGTCAAAATGATATGCAACTGAACAGGTATAACAATCAGAATACTTGTTCCTAAGCTTGTTTTGTGAAAGTTATGATGCTAAAATGTCTGATTATAGTTTGTCAACATCTTGAAGTACATGTTATGTTCACATATGCAGATACAACATTTAAATAGGGGACTTAGTCTTATCATTTAATTAGAAAATAAATAGTATATATATATATATATATATATATATATATATATATATATATATATATATATATATATATATATATATATATATATATTCAATGTTTAATACAGCAAGAGTTAAACATAAGCTGTAGCTCCAACTGAATGTAAGATGAAAACAATTTTACTAAGTAAAAAATAGTACTATGTATGAATGAAGGACATAAGATTTAAATTAAAAATTCACACACTTGTTTACTAGTTCTTATGTAAAATATAACCCATTACAATGGCAAGGCTACTTAAAAAGAATGATTCCTGATAGGGGTAAAAGAAAGTTTATACTGAACAAATCTATCTATATTACAATACCAAAATGAAGATGGAAAGACAATGTGGTACTCCATGTGAAGAAGCTAAATTAGCAATCGTAGACCTGCTTACATCAAGGTATTGTACACAGATCTGTTAGAGTTGTTGCTTGTTTATTTGTTTGAAAGACTAAGATGTATTACTTTAATTGTTAAGACACAGCATAACAATATGAGGATACCCAAATTGAAGAGAATCACAAAACCGATAAATGGAAAATACATTGCATGCCAAAGCTGCTAACTTTGAAAATGCAATAGACCCATCAAAACTGTGCAGTACTGTCAGAAGTAATGAATCATCACAGAATCCCTGAGAAATAGATCATATTTTGTCAAGAATTATTATCTCAAGGTCAATTAATGATGTAAATGACTCTTTTGTATGCATAATAATAAATCTTTTTATCCTACTAAGACAATCTATGTAATGGAACCAACACCACTCATAGTTCTGTAAAAAACAATTAATAAATGATTGTAAAAATGCTGTTACTAGTGTTACTAACTGTACAATTATAAATTCAGAAGTGATTACCAACAGGCAAATTATCATCAGCATCATCATATGCTCTGAACAGTGTAGGTATTTATGTCTCTCCAGATCTCAGTCTTTGGTGTTCTAGATCAATATAACCGATAATAGCTCAGTATTTAGTCTTCTGGATCAATTTAATTGATGATAATCCTCAATGTCACCGTCTTAGATCATCACATATTTTTCTGTTTGCCTGTTCCCCCACTGATCTTGCCAGTTATCACGATGTTCCTCAATGGCTCTCCTCTTATTATATGACCAAAGAACACTGTTTGTCTCTTTCTTATTGTTGTGATAATTTCTACTTACATTAACTTCTTCCAGGCAATCATTGTCAGTTACTCTGACCATACAAGGTATTTCCAACATTAGTGTCAGAGACCATACCCTTGTCACCTCAAAGCTCTTCATAATTTCTTTGTTCACAATCCAAACTTCACTGCCATACAGCAGAACAGTTTAGACATCAGATTTAAGTACTCTCCTTCTGATATTTAATGAAAGTGATTTATTACATAAGATATTTTTCATCTTATGTCATCTAGAAGAATTCTAAAAGTAGTGGAGAGTATGAGAAAGGGCATCATGGTCTTAAAGTGTTGAAGGGAAAATTCCAACTGCACTTCCTATTGGTAATGGATGGCAACAAACAGTTGTGTGGCAAATGCAGCTCTGAGGTCGAGTAACCACAGGTACAAGTGGACAACTATGCATCTGAGCAGAGCCAGATACTCACTTGTCCGGACAATTGGAAAAAAAAAAAAAAAAGTGGTAACATATCCCCATGCTGATGTGGAGGTCAAATGGAAACCACCACATTATCTTCCCAAATCTTCTTGGTTCAAAACAGATCAGTAAGCAAATATGCAAACATTCCACATAACACACTATGTATGACAACAATAGAGAGGCTAAGAATGATATCCATTAATCCATCAAGTGCCATGCCAGTAAGCATGGGCGGTCATGACTCGCCATTTCACTCGATCACCAGAGTCGTGGATCAGCTCAGTGTTCCTGTCTCGAACATGCCATGTGGTCAAGCCATCCAGGTATTTACTTCTCTGTCTTCCCCTTGATCTTGCCAATTGACACCAAGTTCTCCAATTTATTTCTTCTCATAACATGTCCAAAAAATTTTGACTGTCTACGTCTAATGTCTCTAATCAATTTACGATTTTCATTTGTTTCTTGAAGTACTTGGTCATTGGTTTTTCTGTCTGTCCATAGTATTCTTTGTATTCTCCTCAGAAACCACATTTCCACAGCCATTAGATGTTTTTAAGCTTGACTGCTCATTGTCCAAGCTTCGCATCCATACAAAAGTACAGGCTCCATGTAGCACCTCAACACTTTTTCTCATTTCAATTGACATCTTTTTATTGGTCAGTATGTTTTCCATCTTGCTAAAGGCTACTTTCGCCATGGTGATTCTTGTTCTAATCTCTTCAAGGCATCTCCCATCAGATACTGTTCCGATATATTGTTTAAAAAAGTACACCAAACTATATATGATAAAGAAATGTATCTCTAATTATAAAAAAATTACAAAGCAACCATAAATACATAACACTTTATATGTAATAACAATAGAGAGACAGTATAATACATATACTTTTTGAAAACGTATATTGACACTTATGTGAGCAAAAATATATCTTATGAGTATTTGTATATTTCACATAATTCATAATGTGCTTCTATAAAATAGGTATTGTTTCAATGAACGGACAGTCTGATGGAGAGATACATTGACCTTCATGCAGTACTTTATCTGCTGTACACTGACAACTGGCAACACATGGCTTGAAACATGTCTCTGTAATATTGCTCAATCCAGCCACCTGCAGATTTCTACATGTCCGAGGGCAAACAGGGCCACATTCATCAAACATTAGCCCCTTGCTTGCATCACATTCAAAAGCTGTAATATAAACAGAATAAAACATATTTTAAGATACTGTTTATGTAAGTACTGGACACATAGAATAACAGTACCAGAAAGTAATTATTGATTTATTAACAAGGATACTAGACATGTTAATATCTGTTACAGTTCTCTGTGTTCCCGGAAAGGTTAACCCGGTCAACAAATGCCCGCAGAAGTCGGATGTGTCGGCCTAACGGCGCTAGAACGCAGCTCTGCTGTAAACAGGCACAACACAGTCACGTACGAAAAAAAACTCTGGATGAACGCAGAAGAAGAAGAAGAAGAAGAAGTTCTCTGTGTTTATTTTGTGAGATCCATTTACATATTCTCTGCAATGAGATCTTCTTGTTACAGTCCATGCCATGTGGCTTTGGTGATCCTGTTTGTCCACTAAATTATGAAAAGACATGATGTGCGAGGCACCTGAAAAGAAGGTAGTCTGTCACTGTTATCCTTCGTAGCAGTCACCATACTGATCACTGACCATAGCCATTGCCTCTATAAAGAGATTTTCTGACTACCATCATGAAACTTGAGATCATAACCATAAAATTTGTGGGCTGCTTCCCAGCTTCATCCCCCACCTGCTTCCATAGTTTCACATTACCTTGATCAAGGGGAATGGGGGGGGGGGGGGTGTAGGTGTGCGGGCAAGCTAATTGAGTACTTCACCTTACTCAAAGGTGTTCTGTAGGTTAGTAGAGGGAAGGAGGGACTTTCCTTCTTCTTTGAAAGGGGATACTCTGATCTCCACCACCCCGTACAGTGAAATAAAGAGTAAATTTAATAATACTTTAAAGTCTGAACATTGCAATGTAAATAAAACTAATTTAAAAAAAAAATAGGACAAAACAATTACCAAAGAAGCAATGGATTATCAATATTGTATTTATATCTTCTGTATTTATATCTGTGAAAAAAATGGAGAAATGCTGATCTCAATAATAATAATCGTAGCAAAGTCATGAAGTGGAGACCTGCTACGAGTATGTGTTGTGATAGGGCCATCACATTTTGTAGGTCTCAATGCATGGAGAAATAGGTGACCAGTCTTTTTCTCTCTTAGCGAGTGATGAACTCAGGCGCTAAACCCTCATCCGACATAGCTGATGACATTCATAGTGCAACCTTTTATCTATTACACTGAGCCCTATAGCACGGTAGCTGAACTCTTCTGTACCAGTGAGTAGATACATGACTCTTTTACATGTCTTAAGGCACATTGGGTATGTGGTGCTAGACCAATATTTTTATGAGTAATGTGGTCAGTATCGCCTGTGCTTCCCAATAATTTCCTGGTACCCATGTTAGGTTGGGTTAACCTGGGAGGCTGACTCCGTGGCGGAGTGTTTTGGACACAGTTCGTAATCTCGCATACAGCATTTGAAACAGCTGTGGGCGATGTGGCAGCAGACTACCTAACGTTCATTTTTTATGAAATGGTATGGGTGCTGGTAGTTCAGAAAGCAATGGCAAACTGTCATTTTAAAAACTGTGATTTACTGCCTATATAGTACCTTGCTGTGTATGGCAGGTCTTGAGCCTGAGAAATTAAGACATCCTGGCTGGTGCAGTTGCAGCGAATTGTGCAGGTTAGGGTTTTCATTTTACCCCCAACAGAAAAAAAATCCACACCTTACCAAGGATTCAAGAAGGAGAATCCGGCATTCTAGCCACCTGAACGTAAACTTGCCCAGGAATCACAAACAGCCAAAAAATGCTGGGATTGACTGCTACATCCTGTAAAGGATATGCAACTAACTAAACTAACATGGGAGCTCACGTCAATTTTAAAAATCTGCTCTCTGTCTCAGGCAGTTGTTTAATGAATCTATTCAGTCGTAATACCTGCTGTAATTATTTCCAGATCAGATATTTGTTATTTTAACTCATTCTGTCTCAGTTGCTTCTTTAATTATTTTGTTTCAGTAAGGGACAATTTTAATTTTTTAATGAACCTAAACAGATATTGCTATTAAGTACTTACTGTTAGGGGACAGACAGCGTTACATTATTTACAATTATATCTATCAATGTGTGTGTGTGTGTGCGTGGGTGTGTGGGGGGGGGGGGAATGTGTGGATATAGAAGAACATAATTATCAGTATAAACAAGAATACAGAACTGACCACAAAGGCTTGTAGACCTCCATTCAACTTTGACTCCAGCTCTAGCACATTCATGTGCATAAGTGGCAACTACGTCACATAAACAGCTCGAGTTATCCATGCAGACACACAGATCATACACACAGGAAGAGAAGAAAGGTTCTGGGGAGACAATTCTGTGACACCGTGCAAACGTCTCACTCTGATAAGAATGAAAATGAATTACATTCAATAAAAATAACATTGAACATGTTCTATATATCTGTTATGCCATACGAAGACTAATTTAGGACAATCTGACACACCTTCTAAACCTATTTTTTTAAAAACAGGTAAACCACACTTTTAAAAACCTTACAAAATAAACAAAACTACAGCAGATCCTTTAATTTTGTATGTAAATTATTACTGGTATATGAAGTACAGATACCAGTTGCCACTTTGGACTTTCTTAAAGTTTATCAGCATGAAGACATATCATTATGACAAATGCTTAGAGGAAGGCTAAGAATCAGATGCATGCATTTTATCAAGGCTATAGTTCTTCTTCATCTGCTATTTATCCCTCAAGCAACCCATGCCTAGCTGTCCTCTATCTCAAGGGTATAATCCAAACGTTAAATTCATCACAATCCATTTTAAAATCTAAAACTTCAACTTCCCCTGTACTTTCCAGAAAATGTGGATCAAAAGTCATCATCTATATGGAAAATAGAATAAATAGATAATAAATAAAGTCATGGATAACAACAGCAAACATGTATTTTGGCTGTTGTGCTACTACCTATTAATCATATACATTTACCTTCAATATTGCACATTTGCTTGTGGCAAGTTTGCGAATCCTATACCCTGAAGCTACACATGGATCAATGTCTGCAGCCTCTCTACAGCCTTCTCCAGGTTGTACGCTCGCCTGTATGTGAACATAAAGGATTATTGATAAAATACGATAGTAAAATAAAATGAGAGGTCAACAACAGATTTTATCACTCTTGGGAAATATATATCCATGAATATGTACAATTGATTTAAATTCATTATTTCCTAACCATACTTTGGAAAAATAAATAAATAAGAAAATAACTTATATGGAAGAAACATAAAAATTACTTATTACTTTGTGCTAATTTTGAAGAAGGATGAGATAGTCAGCCCACCAATTTTGAAAACGGAACTTCAGAATTTATACATATTTTGAAGGACATTGAGAAAGAGCATAGTTCCTGAGACGAATGCTGCAAAAAAGCATGGAATTTCAGAGTAACTAATAACAATTGTCTGGAACAGGTTAATGAAAGTAGAACACTATGTACAAGTGTAAGAATGAGACAAACAGCATTCTTCAGTCAGATAATGAAAAGAGAGGTATTGGAAGACATTGTGATGACTGAAAAGATCAGTGAGAGAGGAGACAGAGATAAACAGAAAATTATGCTGAATGGAGCAAGATGATGACAAGATAGTGAGGATCAATCAATCAATCATTAGCCATGCCGGAAAGCGTGGGCGTTCATGACTCGCCATTTCACTTGATCACCAGAGTCGTGGATCAGCTCAGTGTTCCTGTCTCGACCATGCCATGTGGCCAAGCCATCCAGGTATTTTCCTCTCGGTCTTCCTCTTGGTCTGTTCCCTTCGATCTTGCTAGTTGTCACTAAGTTCTCCGATCCATTTCTTCTCATAACATATCCAAAAATCTTTGACTGTCTACGTCTAATTTCTCTAATCAATTTACGATTTTCATTTGTCTCCTGTAGTACTTGGTCATTGGTTTTTCTTTATGTCCATGGTTTCTTTGCATTTTCCTCAGAAACCACATTTCTGCAGCCATCAGATGTTTTTCAGCCACCAATTTTGAAAATGGAAATTCAGAATACTCTTAACCATATAAAATAGCAAGACTCTAGGTGAAGACAATATTATAACAGAGATGATGAATGTTTTAGAAGAATATTGAATATAGCAGGTTACTAGGTTGCTGAAGACAATCCATGACATTATTTTGCCACTGGTACACAACTACCATGTAGAAACAATTTCATAACAATCACCATAACCAAGCTGTTATCTCTAATCATGAGAAATAAATTACTCACTTTCCAACTGTTGCCAAATGTGGCTGGTGAACCAGTCATCTGACCAGATCGGGTGCGCAGATCGTCTTGTGGGAAGCCATTAAAATTACCACATAGACCACAAAGCTGCCGTTTAAATGAACCTAGATCAGATAAGAAAACAACATGATTATGAGGTAGTGATAAATTTCAATATAGGTAAAGAAACCAGCCAATCAAAGATCATAACAACACCTCATGAAACACAGAGCACAGAAGAAGAACCAACAGCAAATTACACCATGAAAGAACCCCTATTTGCTAACAATCAAGAACTAATTGCAAAATCAGAAGCAGAACTGCAAGCCTACATAAACAGTCTAAATGAAGTGTGCAAGGAACATAACATGAAAATTTGCATAAGTAAAATATAGGTTGTTGTTGTTTCTTCCACTTATGCCGTTAGGCGTCGTGGGGAGGGTTAATTGGAGTTCCAACGCTGTGACTAACACCTTTCCTCCAATTTCCTCCATATATCTTGAGCAGAATTTTTAGGATCAAGTAAATTCCCTACCGGTTTGCTTAGACCAGACGTAGGTTCCTTACCTACTTAACCCATGTATATTTGCTACTAACCACCATGTCACTTCCACTGGTCGCCTGCTGGATAGTTCGTGCTATGCCAAGTAGGACTGACCGACCGACTTATAAATCAAGAGCAGAATTTTTGGGATCAAGTAAATTCCCTACCGGTTTGCTAGACCAGACGTAGGTTCCTTACCTACTTAACCCATGTATATTTGCCTCATTCCAATTACAGGTAATGAAAATAATTAAAGAAGAAAGAAAAAAAAGATTCATCTAAATAAAAGAACATCCCCTGAAACAAGTAAAAAGCTTCAAGTCCTTAGAAAGTATAATATCATAAAAAGGCAAATCAGAAGACTAGATTGAGAATAGATGCAATAAGGCAAATCAACCCATTGGACAAATGGCACTAATACTAAAGAATAAACACGTGTCGATATATACTACAAAAGCACTCTATACCATAATCTACCTACCAACTCTAAGCTATCAATGCTAAACCTGGACAACCATACCTGTTCAACATATAAGCAGAGAATGAAATGAGAAATGTCAAAAATGATGAGACAGGAGATAATTTTGATCATTTTGTAACAGTAAAATTCAAATCTCTGAACATAGATATGCAGATGACAGTTATCCTCTCAAATACTGCTACAGGATTAGAAGAGTTGATCGTGTCTGTGAAGAGGCGCAGTGAAAGTCAAAAAATCTTTTTCTGAACTTGGGCACAACAAAAATAATGTCCACAGACAAAACCACATTCCAACCATGGATCATAATTATCAATGAAGAAACTGAAAATGTTACAGACTTTGAATATCCTGGCTCCATAATCAACAACAATGAGGACTGCTCAACAAAAACCAGATGTAGGCTGGCCATATATCACCGCAGAGATTCAACAAAATTAGGAACCTATGGCAAACACCAGCATACAAGTTAAAAGGTTTTGAGGTCATGCATTGTTCCTGTGGTAAAATATGGATGTGAGTCATGGACAATTTTGTATACTAAAGAAGAACATTGGGATTTTTTTAAAGCTGAAATGCAACAGAAAAGTTCTTAGAATATCGTGGACCGAGAAGACAAATACTAAAATTCTACAAGATATGAACATGGAAGAAAACTGGCTCACAAACAGTGTCATGTCTCAGAAACTGAAATACTTTGGCCATATTAAACATCACAAAGACTTGGAAAGATCAGTGTTGGAAGGCATGGTTTCTGGGAGAAGAGGCAGCGGTAGACCAGCATGAAAATAGGCACAGGACATTACAGACAACTTTGGTGCACGAGGCGGGAGGAATGGCAAAGAGATTGAGATACTTTTTGAAGCACCATGATGAGAGTGATGTTCTGCAAAATACTTGCTGCATGAGAATCAGACTTACTAACATTTGCCAACAGAATTAATTTCATTGCATTCTGAGCAAACATAGTTTTAAACTAAGTTGCTTTACCCTTCTTACAGCTCTCACTTCAACTGAAGTCGCCTCTTATAAACAACCTGCACAGAAAATGTTAATATCACCTGGTACAGTGACTTCTCCATGGCTGGAACCGTCCCACAACACTCTCAGTCCAATGTCTGTAGAAAGCAACACATAATTTGAAGATCCTTCTATCAAGATATGAGGCTCATACAGAAAGGGTAAGTTTACGAGCTTGCCATTCACCTGAAATATATGAAAGAATGTAAACAATTCACCTATATGTGTTACTAGCTGACCCGGCCCGGCTTCGCCCAGGCCCTGGAGGGGATCTATCTATCTATCAGACTGTCTGTCTGCTTGTTTGTCTGTCTGTCTGTCTGGCTGACCCGACCCGGCTTCACCCAGTCCCTGGTGGGGAGCATCTCATTTAATTCATATAAGTAGTCATATAAGCTCTCCCGTTCCCGACTATCTGTCTGTCTGTCTATCTGTCTGTCTGACCCGGCTTCACCCATTCCCTGGTGGGGAGCATCTAATTTAATTCATATACGTAGTCATATAACCTCTCCCGTTCCCGACTATCTGTTTGTCTGTCTATCTGTCTGTCTGTCTGTCCCGGCCCGGTTCACCCAGTCCCTGGTGGGGAGCATCTCATTTAATTCATATACGTAGTCATATAAGCTCTCCCGTTCCCGACTGTCTGTTTATCTGTGTCTGTCTGTCTGACCCGGCCCGGCTTCACCCAGTCCCTGGTGGGGAGCATGTCATTTAATTCACTCATATAAGTAGTCAAATAAGCTTCCGTTCCCGACTATCTGTCTGTCTGTCTATCGATCTGACCCGGCGTGGCTTCGCCGGTAAACAGTAACTTAAAAGAATGTCCTTCCATACACCATTCATTATTTTTAAAGAAAACTGTTTTTAATCACCGACATGACAGTTGATAAGATTTGTAAGCAGAAAAAGATGGGTTACAATGTTATGCATTATGCATTATTTGTATGCAAACTTTGAAAATGTCTTAAAGATTATATCATTATTTATTACAACTCATATGCCTAAAAATAACTATAGACAAAGAGTTTAACAATAGTGAAAGTAAGTCCAACAATATGACTATAAAGTATATAGAAATGTTATTAAAAGTTATGCCCCTTGAAATAACTTTTCTAGAGTGAAGTCCCCCGGCTATATAGACATTATATAATGAAAATGAAAAAGTAAATGTTATTAAATAAGTAGAAGATTTTACACTATGAAACTATTATAGTCGGTTGCACAGGAATGAAAGGAAGACATGTAGAAAATTTCATCTCAATCGGATGTACCGTTGTCGAACCCATCCAATACAAACATAACCACAAACAAAGTCAGTCACATACACTCTGTTTTATAGATATAGATACTTTGAAATGTAGTAAACGAACATCAAATCAGGGCCTGATATTGATATTTCCATAATACAATTTTTACCACAAACAACAGTTCCTTCATGTTATTTTTGCATTCATTTTAGCAAATGATTATTTAGCTATTCCTTTCCCTCACAATGCCATCTAGTGCTTCCAAATTTACGTGAACAAGGCCTTAGGTTCGTGCCGGAATACGATCAGTTTTGCCAGTAGTGGGTTGTGCTCAATGTTTAAATGTCATCTGTAATCATAAGCTGTCTAAGACATCTTTGATATATGTAAGGTGTATATTTTCTATGACCAAATGACCCACATGATAATGCCATCACTATTAGACCAGCTGCCTTTGTTATTCTCATCCACGTCACTGGCATCCTCTTCCTCACGTTAGGCTGACCCTAGAGACATACTAGTCAGTAGTAGTCCCACCACTGGTTAAATCAAAATCTAAATCACTGTGTTGATAGGTAAGTATTCTAACCAACACACTAGTGTGACTCAAAAATAATGGCATTTATTCCACAATGAATGCTAATCTTGAGTGGCACCTTGCAGTCTTGACAGACCAAAGTATGTGAGTTGGAATTTGGCCAAAATTCCATCACAATGCCTGGGCAGAGCTTCAGAGAAACATGTGGTGCCCAAACGACATATTCCCTCTCTCGGCCTAGCCTTGTGTATTCCAGAGGAATGGGTAACCAATACGTCTGGCACAAGGTAGGCTGCAGACGCTGGCGGCTCAGCGTCAAACCTCCGAGACCTCGCCTCCACGAGTGGTCGCCAGACCCTGGAACCCAAGGGACCAGAATTAGAGGCGTTTAGCCAGGTCCCAGAAGTGAGGGCCTCGTGCGCTCATGTACCGTAGTACGCGCACATCTGTCAATTACAAGTGTCCGGACCTTGTAAAGCATGTACTACCGTCAGACTCCCCGCCTGACTTGTGGGGATCCCGTGACCACCGAGAATAGGTCCGCAGGAGATATTGCTCGTCTGTTGCGAGCAAATCTCCCGTCCTTCCACTGTGCGGATCTCGCGACCAGCGAGAATGGGCCCGCCGGAGATATTGCTCGTCTGTTGCGGGCAAATCTCTACCGATGACTGAATAAGTAAAGAAACGATAAAAGTAGTGGTATTTCAATTGCACTTGCGCTTCCACCTATGCTACACCCTTCATGTGTCTTCACAAAGTCGGACTTGAGTCAAGCTCAAGAGGGTCTTCTTTCCCCGCTGATTCTACCAAGCCCGTTCCATTGGCTGTGGTTTCGCTAGATAGTAGACGCCATGAATGGATTAACGAGATGCTAATCTTAAACTGTGTAATACTGCACAATTAGGTCTGTTTTAAATCGCTAGTATTTCTCCTTTGCCCATTATCAGTCCTTCTGCCTAACCAGGGAAATACCTTCACACTCTTATACATATGCACACACATAAACAAATAGTTTATTATGTTGAAACATGCAAATATATTTTAAGCAAAGAATTTATGATGCATAAAAATACAAAACAAATAATGAATACAAAATAATTTCTGAAAGTAATTTTTAAAACTAAATTATTTCTCAATTTTTAAGTGTTTAGTTAAAAATTGGTATCACAGCACTCTGGCATTCACATAAGCGCTGACTCCATCTTCAACAATTAGTAAAGAATTCCAGTTGCAATACTAATGGTACCAGTTGCAGTCTGATTAAATGTCCATCTGGCCATGCCTCAGAGTGCCAATACTCATCCAGACGATGTGGTCTCTCTTTGATGCACCATTCTCTTTAGCCTTGATGATTGATCTGCTCTTTTTCAAAAGCGTTATAAGATAAACTTTGTCTGAAATGAAAAGAACATTTTCATTGTATCACCTTAGATTACCGACCTTAACAGCTCTGTCCTGAAGTAGATCTATCACGGTTCCTGCCACAGTGATGGTTAAATTTTGAGCCCAAGAGACTTCTCCAGGTGTTCCTCTGTTGTCATGTTGAACTTCTACACTGAAAGGTTAGACATACAGATAACAATGTACTATAATTGCAAGAATTCTGGATCGTTTTATTCTTAAGGCTTATAACCACACATGCACTTAAAAATGCTTTATAATTTTTAGTATTTAAAAAAAAAATTTGCATATCCTTTTACAGGACATCGCTGTCAACAGCAGCATCTTTCAGCTGTCTGTTGATTTCTTGGCAAGATTATGCTCAGTAGTTTGCCATTGCTTTCTGAGCGGCCGGCTCAGTTATCCCGCAAGTCATCAGCGGGGGATGAACCGCTCCCAGTTCTCGCCCGCTACGAGACTCTGTGTGATAAACGGGATTACAGAGAAAGTGGTGTAACCCCTCGGCCAGAGAGACCGGCGCTTTATAATTAGTGTATATATATATCTATATACTGAAAATACTCTGAAAATATTTTCACTGTATAGGGAAATAAGATCTGGAGACATTATATATCCCTGTCTCACACCTCTCTTAATAGACTGATATTGACCTACTTCATTATCAATTCTTGTGGCAGCTTGTTGTTTACAACATACGTTTTTTACAAGTCTAATATATATATATATATATACTACTCACCATGACGATTCTTGTTCTAATCTCTTCAAGGCAACTCCCATCAGATGTTATTACTGTTCTGAGATAATTGTATCGATTCATTTGTTGAAGAATATTCCCATTTACTTGTATATTACATTGAAGTATTTCGTTCTTCCTAGTGACGACTATAATCTGTGTCTTCTTACAATTTAATTCTAACCCTAGTTGTTCACTGTGTGCAAAAACCGCATCTACTAATTGTTGCAGATACTGACCAATAAAAAGATGTCAATTGCTACGAGAAAAAGTGTTGAGATGATACATAGAATCTGTACTTTTGTATGGATGTGTAATGTGGACAATGAGAAGACAAGCTGAAAAACATCTGATGGCTGTGGAAATGTGGTTTTTGAGGAAAATGCAAAGAATACCATGGACAGACAGAAATATCAATGACCAAGTCCTACAGGAAACAACTGAAAATCGTAAACTGATTATAGAAATTAAGATGTACAGTCACAATATTTTGGTCACATTATGAGAAGAAATAAATTGGAGAACTTGATGACAAATGGCAAGATCGAGGGGAAAAAAACAAGGGGAAGGCAAAGAAGTAAATACCTGGATGACTAGGCCACGTAGCATGGTCGAGACAAGAACACTGAGCTGATCCACAGCTCTGGTGATCAAGTGAGATGGCGAATTATGACCGCCCACTTTTCGGCATGACACATGATGAATGAATGAATGAATGAATGAATGAATGCACATGACTGGAGTAGTTGGTTCAAGCAATGTCACCAAACACTCATGCTGCTTGTATTCAGTCATCTACCTTCAGCCATAGTAAATAAATAAATAAAGTAAATCAGACATGCCCTGGGAAGTAAAGGAAGCCAATGTGATATTGACCACATCATGTAACAAGTGCTGATTGGTTTATTAAAATATAGGGCTAAAGTTCCTAAACACTTGTAAAAGGGTCCTTTACTTACCTACCGAAACTGCTATTACTCTGTAGGAAATGTAACAGAATTAACACAATATACAATTTTTTTTAGTTTATTTCACTCTAACTTAGTCAAATACAACACATCATAGCTAACCTGAAGAGATCTGCACCACAATCTGAAGCCATAATATATCTGCATGTGCCTTGAAAGTGAATAGTTGCTCCATCAAATGTTCTGTAATGAGGATCTCCAAATACAAGACAAGTGCCAGGCTCTAAAAGAATACAATGAATTTGCTGTGTATACATGATGCTGTGTGGGCAAGCTTCTATTAATTTATGTAACTATGGAAAGACTGATCTTCAGTGTTAAAAAACAGATTTAGAAAGCAGACAACTAATATAGGGTGAAGTCAAAGGCAGATACCACAATTCAGGTGTGAAATGTTAGCCTTCACATATAAACCATGGCTCAATTAGGTGGTGTAGCCAATTATGTTCATCGCTATTTTTTTTTCCATGATAATTCCGAAATAAGAATAAGGCACAATTTAATTCTCATTTAATCTTTCCAGTTACCATAAGAAAACTGGTACTTAAGACAGATCCAGAAATGGTCATACAGCCTTTCACTTTGTTTTTATGTGCTTATAGAAAATCTGAAAAAAAGTCATTTGGTTTTACTTGTGGTAAAATAGTTTTAGGTCATAATAAATGAGTGTATCTTCTTCTTCTTCTTCAGCGTTCCGAGCCATTGAGGTTCTTTGCTGCACATGCAATCCGTCTCCATTCGTCTCTCTGGTTGACCTTCTCTTGCCAGTCGTTGATTCCAAGTGCTTGTAGGTCTGTATATATATTATCTCTCTACCGTCTTCTTGGTCTACCTCGGGGTCTACGGTCATTTATTTCCTGAGTGTGAGTTTTGTTTCCCTATTATCTTCCATTTTTTTTATATGCCCCAGCCATTGTAGTCTATTAGCCTTCATGATACCAGTGATTAGCGAGGACTTAAACAGACCATAAATGTCTTTGTCTTTAAATGAGTGTATACATCATTGAATATCAAGAAAACAGTAGCAATGGTGATATCAAAGAAAATGGGGACACCAAAATGTGACATAGAAATAGAAGGGGAAATTCTCAACCAAGTGGATAATTTTAAATACATAGGGACACTTATAACATCAGATGGAAGATGTACAACAGAGATTAAGAGCAGAATACGGCAGGCAAAAGCCACATTTCAGAAAATGGAAGAGTATCTTATGCAATAAGTCGCTATCAATGAATGTAAGAAAGAGAGTGCTAAAATGCTATATAGAACCAGTTTTGATGTATGACAGCGAATCTTGGAATGTAAATGAACAAATTAGGAAGAACCTAGAAGCAACAGAGATGTGGTTTTTAAGACGAATGTTGCGAATTCCTTGGATTGCCATAGTAACTAACAACGATTTCCTGAAAGAGGCTAATGAAACTAGAACACTATATACAACAATAAGAAAGAGACAGCTTTCTTTGGTCATGTGATGAGAAGAGAGGCATTGGAGAACATCGTGACAACAGGAAAGATCAAAAGTAAGAGAGGCAGAGGCAGGCCAAGAGAAATGATGCTGGACGGATTGAGATGGTGGCATGGAGGAATATCATCAGCAGAGTTGATCCAGAACACCAAAGACTGAGATCTGTGGAGAGCCATGAACACCTATGCCAGCCGGCACGGCACTTGATGATGATGATGATAATACATCATTCTAAAGGTTGTTTTTGGCCAATGTAATTTCATTTTTGTAGTATATTTTAACACAAATTATTTTGCAATACTTATATCTCAGGAATCTTATTCTGCTTTTTAAAGCACCGACACTATAATATTCATACAAGATTATCATTTTCTGTTTTTTAGTTTGATTGAAAGCTTGTGAATGAAAAACAAAACCATAAACAACAGTCTGCACAATGTGTTATTTTCACTACATCTCATAAGATCTATACTTTAAAAAAAAAATGTTTGCATATCCTTTACAGGACATTGCTGTCAACATCAGCATCTTTCGGCTGATTGTTGATTTCTTGGCAAGATTACGTTCAGTAGGTTGCCACTGCTTTCTGAGCGGCCAGCTCACATACCCGTAAGTTACCGACGCGATTCGAACGACTGCTGATTCTCACCGTTGTCACGTTACTTACGAGTATACGAGATTACGGAGAAAAGTCGCTAACCTCTAGGCCGGGAAGCCGGAATGGTCTATACTGCAGGTTATAAATCATATGAAGTGAACAAATGGTTACAAATGGGAACAATTGGTCATCAATTATGAAATTGGGAACAAATGAATCCTTTTCTAGCTGAAATACATAACACACAGTCACCCATGCTGTTCGGATCTGGAGAATTTGTTATCCCATTGCTAATCAAATATTCACTAATAAATCTTTCTGTTTGTACAAAAGGGATTTTATACACCTAACTGCTGAGGCTTCAGCATATTTGAGTATGTGTTTGTTATTTGTGAAATAGAATGTAAAAAATGCTTTTTCTTTGTTGATCCACAATGTTTCTGGGCAATGGAAGATGCTGGGTGTTTCTGACCTGTCAACTTCATGGGGTTCCAGAAGATTGCTTAAGTCTCCTTTCCACCCATTCCAGTATATGTTCAGCCACTTAGTTTGCTAATTGTCATTCCGTTCTAAATATACAAGTAGCTTGGCACCCCACTGGAATTGATAATTATAATTTGATGTAGTTATATACCTTGCTTCTAGAGTTCTTTAATCACAGTGTGCTACTCTTGCTATTGTACATTTAATGAAATATACTTTCCCACAAAAAGTCAAAAGGATTTGAAGATAATGTCAGATTTTCCCCTTGATTTCCACATCCATGTCAGGACATGTTACACCTGTCTTTGACAGAAATTTCCAACTGCTAGGACAAGTGAGTGTCCTGCTCTGCTCAGATGCAGTTGTACACTTACACCAGTGGAAACTCTGACCCCAGAGCTGCATTAACAACACAATTATGCGTTGCCCATCCTCCACTACTTACAGGTGCAATTAGGAGTTTCCCTTATCTAGTATGAGCCCATGGAGACTTTTCTTATAATCTCCAGTACTTTTAAAGCTTGAAATAAGTCTAGTAATTAATGTTAGACATCTGCAACAACCACTGGGCACTGTAGTAACAGAAAGTGCAAAAAATAGACTGTTATTCAACATAAAAAGAAACACAAATAAACCAAACAAAACCAGAAACAATGGATATATCAAAGAAAATTGTAACACCAAAATGTGATATTACAAGTCTCCTCCACCTTCTTCCTCATCTTCTTATTCTGTTTTTAAAGCTCCAAGTGGAGTATAGGCCCACATCCATGCATGCCTAGGAATGAAGAAATTATCCAAGGCACCAAGGAGCAAGCTCTCTGGATATAATGAACGCCTACACCATATAGCAGGGCGCATGATGATGATGATGATGATGATGATGATGATGACGATGACGATAAGTAAAAGACAAAAAAGTGTTCTTTGGTCAAATAAGAGAGGCATGGAGAACATTGTGGTGTCTGGAAAAGATCTGAGTAGAGCACCAATAAGCAAGAACAAGAACACCAATAGTTCCAGATGGCAAAATCATAATAGAAAAAGATCAGATTCTACATGTATGGACAGATTATGTGAAAAACCTTTATAATGATAACAGAGAGGAACAGTATGATATTAGATTTAATAATGAAGGACCGCCAATTTTGAAGATGGAGGTTCGAAATGTTCTTAAGCACATGAAAGCTGGCAAGACCCCTGTTGCAGATAACATCACAACAGAAATGATTAAAGCTTTAGAAGAATTTGGACTAGAGCAAGTCACCAGACTGCTGAACACATTATATGATACTGGAGATATACCTTCTGAATTATGTAACTCTGTATTTATTGCAATCCCAAAGAAATCAGGAGCCTTGGAATGTGATCAACATAAAACAAATAGTATAATGAGTCACATCACAAAGATTTTGCTAAGAATTATCATGCAAAGAGTGAGGAAGAAGATACAACCTGAAATAGGGGAAGAACAATGTGGGTTTGTAGAAGGAAAGGGTACAGTAAATGCTGTGTATATGCTGCGAACAGTTATTGAACGTGCTTTAGAAGTAAACAAGGATATACATCTTTGCTTTATTGACTACTAGCTGACCCTGCCCGGCTTCGCCCAGACCCTGGTGGGGAGCATCTCATTTAATTCATATAAGTAGTCATATAAGTTCTCGTTCCCGTTACCGACTATCTGTCTGTCTGACTGTCTGTCTGGCTGTCTGTCTGACCCAGCCCGTCTTCGCCCAGACCCTGATGGGGAGCATGTCATTTAATTCATATAAGTAGTCATATAAGTTCCCGTTCCCGACTGTCTGTCTGTCTATCTATCTATCTGTCTGTCTGTCTGACCCAGTCCAGCCCATGGTGGAGAGCATCTCATTTAAATCATATAAGTAGTCATATAAGATCCCGTTCCCGACTATCTGTCTGACTGTCTGTCTGTCTTGGGTAAATGGAGGAGGGAGGAGGAAGAGGGAGGTGGAGGAGGGAGGAGGAGGGCGGAGACAGGAGGAGTAGGGAGGAATAGGAGGGAGGAGGAGGGATTAGGAGGAGGAGGGGGAGGAGGAGGAGGAGGGAGGAGAAGGAGGGAGGAGGAGGGAGGAGGAGGGAGCAGGAGGAGGAGAGGGAGGAGGAGAAAGAGGGAGGAGGAGGAATGTGAAGGGAGGAGGAGGGAGGAGGAGGAGGGAGGAGGAGGGAAGAGGAGGTAGAGGGAGGAGGAGGGAAGAGGGAGGAGGAGGAAGGAGGAGGAAGAGGGAGGAGGAGGGAGGAGGAGGAGTGAGGAGGTAGAGGGAGGAGGAGGGAGGAAAAGGGAGGAGGAGGGAGGAGAAGGAAGAAGGAGGAGGAGGGAGGAGGCAGAGGGAGAAGGAGGAAGGGAGGAGGAGGGAGGAAGAGGGAACAGGAAGAGGGAGGAGGGAGAGGGAGGAGGAAGAGGGAGGAGGAGGAGGAAGAGGGAGGAGGAAGAGGGGAAGAGGAGGAGAGGGAGGAGGGGAAGAGGAAGAGGGTAGGAGGAGGAGGGGAGAGGAGGAGGAGGAGAAGGGAGGAGGAGGGAGGAGGTAGTAGGATGGAGAAGTAAGAGGGAGGTGGTAGGAGGAGGAGGAGGGACGAGGAGGCAGGAGGAGGAAGAGGGTAGGAGGAGGAAGAGGGGAGAGGAGGAGAAGAATGGAGAAGGAGGGAGGAGGAGAAGGAGGAGTGAGGAGGAGAAGGAGGAGGCAGAGGGAGAAGAAGGAAGGAGGAGGAGGAAGGAGGGAGAGGAAGGAGGGAGAATGAGGACTGGAGGAAGGAAAGGGAGGTGGAGGAGGAGGAGGTAGAGGGAGGAGGAGGAGGAGGAGGGAGGAAAGGGAGGAGGAGGGAGGAGAAGGAAGAAGGAGGAGGAGAAGAGGGAGGAGGAGGATGGAAGAAGGAGGAGGG